>OZ026836.1:44608024-44706638 GCA_964023205.1 Lutraria lutraria
GGGAGGTTGGTGCTTAAGAGAGGACCGCTCTGTAAAGGTTGTACTGTACTAGTATTTGCTGCCTTGTTACACTTTACTGTAACATAAACATTGTCATATATTGTAGTAATAGAAAACTAGTCTGTCTATTAAAATGTACTTGAAATCAATGAAATAATGAGAAAAAACTGTGAACTTATAGTTGTCACGTTGCCTTGGGGTAGTATTCAGTTTTATCACGGTGAAAATGTGAAACTTTTATATAAGAATATATGCTTAATGATGTTTAAAATCGGAATTGGAATAAATAGCTGAATTTTCCCAGTAAACAGAGAAAATGAAGATAAATCCATTTTATAGGAATGTATTTGATTTAAAACCAAAGTGTCTAGAAACCAAACAACATCATTAAAATAGTCCCCCGAGTTCGTGTTTGTTGCGTATTAATACACATTCTTACATCCACTCTAGACAAATACTGAACAAGTTGACCAAAGGGACTTCGCATTGATTTATAACAATAATCGCGGACTGTATTTTTTCTGAGAATTATGCCTCCGATGACACCCGAGAGATTTCGAATTATTTCAGTAGTTTCTTAACACTAATAAAGCTATAACACTTATTTATATTGTCAACAAGACGTTTGAAATACAACATTCTTCGTTTTTTACGCCGAGATAATGAATGGTAGGGCCTTTACTCAGACAGTATAAAACAGATTAGGTATAATCTTACTAATCAAAAACGTTAAAATAATAAAGCGTTTCAAAATCCCTAAGTAATACACGCAGTTTTCAAATACCAGTTTGAGTAGTAAATGAGCGTTACAGTCAAATAGTAAAATGATATCATTTTTGAGAAAATGCACAAAAAAGCAAATAAATGTCACTTACTTGATATTTGATATCTACAAAGTGAAAAGATGTATGTTTGATAAACGACGTATTTTTTTCAAAAAGGATATGGCCAAGTTATGGTACGCAGGCACAGAAGGCGTAGCTTGTTTTTCTGGTCCAGCCATTTTAGGGCCACAGGTACGAAGCCCGGAAACGGAAGCTCCTCATCAGGTTCCTCTCCCTCATGGGTGCTCTGGTAGGTTCCGGTCACGTCAGAGTCTCGTTTTACCGCCAAAGTGACGTTATGTTGTGAGACTTCCGTGCCGGAGGGGCCACTCGGCCTCTCAGACGGCTCCGCCATTTCGACTAAGCATACTCCAGCACATATTTAAAAAGAATATAATTAAAACTCTAAAAACGAATAATTGAAATAAAATCCGCAATTATCCAGTGCTATTTTAATATTTTACAAAAAAACGCATAGTTTAAACAAAATAATACACACGCACACTATTATATAAGCACACTTTTTTCTCTAATAAAAAACGTCACTTTTATATTCTAATCACATCACATTCACGGGGTTTTTATCACACAAAATATACTAAACTATATCACGCAGTAATCTGTAATACTAAATAATACATTACGCGTCGATTTGTGAACTAATATCAGATTTCGGAATTATAAATTAACTATTTAACTATATCCCTACACAACCTCACGCACTGAAATCTCTGATCGAACTAAAGGCCTTGATTACCCTACAACAACATCGCCGTTATCCAATGGTTGATGTACGTAAATTCTTTAAACTAAGCACAGTTCAGCCCTGCAATACTGAATTCAGTACACGTCCAAAAATCAATAGCTTCAATGTATACGCCACGACGCTGTACGGGAGAAAACGCACGGCAGCGAACTGATTTTAAAATGACTTGAAGTGCGGTGCCGGCCGGCGCTATATGTGACTAACGATTCTAGCAGAATCTATGAGCCGAATTGTGCTCCTATCTCGCGTATCAACTGTCCCGGTCGATACATGCTAATTAAAACAATAGATTTGGTAAGAAAATCAACGCACACTAGAAAGCTAATCACTATCTATTTTATAAGAGTTGAGCTCAAATAATTGAGCATACTAGATTGTGTATTGATTGTGTGCATAGTTGACTAGTAGTCGAGGGCGCTGAATGCAATCCTGGTTTTACATATCTTTAGAAAACAGAAACGCAATTGATGTGTATCGAACATACTCATGTATTTATCCGCATAGATAATTACTGTGAATATTCATCATGTATTGACAGACAGGCACGAAATTATCGTGCACGTTTGTGGTAATACGCACAATACAATCTGATTAATTTCCGTGCAAAACTCGCTAAACAATCGAGTGAATATCTCCTGTACTCATGTACACCCAGCACACTGTCTGATAAAAAATAGGATCTGCGTTTATATCAATATTTATGACTGTTGACACATGTACATATTGGTTAAACAATTATATGCTCGTTTTATTGTTAATTCTGTTTTAGATATAAAAAGATATTGTTGCAAATTTGACACAACGATGCACGAACATTTATTAACTTAAATAAATGTTTAACAATAAAGTATCGTACGAATATCCATGGGGGACTTACCGATAGATTTATTTTCAGAGATTTACAATTTTTTACTCGCATTGGGTCAGAAAGATAAATACGAGGGGCTATCCAAAAGTTCGTGGACAATGTTTATAAAATGAATATTTTGCAACAGATCTTTCTGATATTTAATACATGCAAATTTTAGTTCAATATGATCAGGAATACAAAATTTCATACAGAAAAAATGAAAAGTTACTATGCTTTAAACAAACAAAGAACAGAGCATCCGCTTACAATGAAGTCACTGAGTCGAAGCAGTAACAAGGAATGTTGGGTGCAATTCGTCTTCAACATCGCAAAATGTGCATTATGTGAAAACTCTGATTGTGTGTCGCCGGTGGCCTCTGGTTTGTTTTAAAATTCAAGATCCTTTTTTAAACAAATGACTCAATTACTATATACCTGCGACCTGCTTATAAATGCTTACTTCTCCATGCCTACATTTCCACATCATGATATTAGAATCAATATATGTATCCATTAGTTATTCCTAGAGTGATAATTACGGTGCTATTGTGTCGATTGATCAATAGGGAAAATCATTAACATGGATTTGACCTGCTGAACTTGCGTGTGTCTCCGTGTCCGTGTTTGCGTGCGTGTGCGTTCGTTCGTGAGTCCGTTCGTGCGCAAATTTGTATATACCCCGACAAAATTATGCTAAGGATATTAGAATACCTGCGCGAGAAATCACGTCCACATACTTGTCTTGGAAGGTTCCAACGAAAAAAGTCAGTAAATACAAAAGTAAGTACACTTGTTTAAAATGTTGACGTTCTCGTATACTATAGTTATACAGCTATTCACGAATAGTTGGCATATCAGAGCGTAGTTTTCAAATTAGCATTCACATGAAAAATCGTCAATAAACAACACAGGAATGCCTTCCGGACATGACGCATCTTATGAGAATGTTTCGGTAAAGTGCATGCCACGAAGTCACATTAAATAGCTTATTCAACAAACGCACGAATCCCACATGTAGTATGTTTTGGCGTCATTAGCGCACGTGCTTATCAAAACTTAAACATACATTATCTTTGACTTTTAAATTATATAAGTACTCCACGGGTTAGTTTTTATCTCGTTTGAATTAATCATTATGCTTTTGATATACCATAACTTGTCATTAAGTATCATTAATTAACTCTTAAAATATAATGCTTAATTACATGAAAAAAATGATATCGGTTTATTTTTATTATGTAACGAATTTTGTGGCTTATTTCAAACTAGAAGTATTATGTGTAACAATTCCCTCTGTACAGAAAAAATACCAGACAACTCTTGGCAGATAAGAGAATTTTTTCGATGAAACTTTATACATGTACGAAGTCATTTCGTAAGTTTAATTCCCCGGATGAACATCTTCAGTTCTTTTCTTATCTTACGAAATTTTAGCCAACTTATATCCCTAATTTCAAATCATATTTATCAGTGTAACTTACGAAAAGTATTTTTTTAGGGTTTTTATTATTTTGGTTGGTCCCGGATGAGTGGTCCGGGAGAAACCCTGTCAAACCGGAAGTACAACAATGGCAGTACGGTAATCATCTGGTAAAATCCTTGATGGACCTTGTTGATCTGGCTCCATTCAGTGATTTTAGAATGTTTAATACAAGCGGCGTCCGGGGAAATATTCACAACCGACTTAATCCACAGGGAGAAAGCCACCTCTTCACGTGTGAAGGAATATCCACATTTTTGTCAAAATTTCATAAAAGGGTACTAGTATAACCTACCACGACCGAAATGCGAATCCGGATGGCTGGTCGAGTTACACGTACAGCGTACTAACCACTGAACTACGACCACGGTCAATAAATGAAAATATCGCCAAGAAAAACATTGGTCTAAGAGCGAAAAAAGTTAAGGGTTGGCAAAAAAGTAGTGTCAGTGGAAACGAGGCGCTTTTTACGCCAAAATTAAATTCACCAAAAGTTAATTTAATATTGATTATACCATATTTTGTTCTAAATTTTTATCGGATTACAGTTAACTCTGAAAATTAGAATAAACTCATCTATCGAAATTTGATGTTTAATTGGTGAATACTCAGTTACGTATCAGGTGACAAAGAGATGGGTGTCGGGAATTTAATTGGTTAATATGTTAAATACCTTAATTTGAGATTTCAAATCGATTGGTTTATTGAAGGGGAGGGGTTGAAAGTTCACATCAGTTTGAGGTAAGAATCAATCTGATTAAAATCATATCCTCAAACCCGCTACGCTATGAGGATCTGAAGACGACCTATAGAAGGTCACCGCAGGTGACCTTTTCCACTAGCCAATCAGCGCCTTACTTTCATAATTCTGAAAGTGATCTGATTCTATTTTTAACCGCAGTAAAAAACAATATTTGACTTGTAGTTATCACGAACACCTATTCTTACGCAACTAAATGTAATGATAGCGCCCATGTGACATGCGTGTTTATTAAATTTTCTGTACTACTATGGCCAAATCGATCAGGATTACTAAAAAAATCAAAAAGTGGTTGCAGACAAATATGTTATATGTAATTTAATGTTTACTAACGTTTAAATAACATCGCCAGGTAGAAAGTTCATTCGGCCAAAGTACCGATGAAACGAGTTATACGATTGGCTGAATTATAAATAGATATAAATAGTGATCATGGAAATTCCGACTTTTGAAAATAGAAACTGGTATAGGCCGTCATCAGATCTTGCCGTAAGGAAGATCGAATACTTTAGTCAGATTGAGGTAAGAATAGGGAAAATATCGAGTTTATATCATATTCCTTAATGTAATAGATAGACAGTTTATTCAAGAAAAAGGCAAATTTGATTAACATTCTACATATTTACATTTTTACACACATACATGGTCGCTAGCTTAATAGTATAAAATTAATAATATATTAAATTCTACTTATGAAACGAGTATTATACAGTTTATATAAATCATTTATTTAGTATATTGTGTAAAATATCTGTACTGTTTTGAATTTGATACTCAATAAATGAATACTATTTCAGTATTAATCTAGTATGGCGCCAGCCATTTCACGAACAGCTGGGACAGTGAACCCTAAGATTAAGGACACCACAGTGAACGTAAGAGGTGGCCGGGAACCCAGGATTGACTGTACTCTTAGTTACATAATTGATCATTTTGTATGATGCTTTATCACGTTTAGAAAATGATTTTTAGGGAATGAAAATGTCAAACCACTCTATAAAGACGATTCATTCACGAAGTTAATTCATGGTCTGTTTTTAAAGAGGTCTCTATTCAAAGGTGGCAATAAATTGAAGTGATAACTAGAAAATGATTATGTTTTAAGAAACTTGTGATTTATGTTTATATGTTACCTTTGTTTATAGATTATATTTGTTTATATGTAATCTTAGTTTATATGTAATTTTTGTTCATATGTATTTTTTGTTCATAATTATGTAATATTTGTTTATAGGTTATCTTTGTTTACATAGTATCTTTGTTTACATGTACATTTTGTTCATATGTAATTTATGTTTATATGTAACTTTTGTTCATAATTATGTAATTTTTGTTTATAGGATATCTTTGTTTACATGTTATCTTGTTAGTGAACCTGAGCAAAGGTCAGGATGAGCTGTTTGTATGCTATTTTGTCAATCGTCCGTCCACACTTTTCAAACGACTTCTCCTCTGCAACGGATTGTCAAATTTAAAGAAACTCCACAGGAATTAGATTTGGTTAAAAGGTTAGGAACTTAGATATTTTGTATGTAACAACATGTAAAGGCCCTCTGACAAAATTACTAAAATAATATCCCCAAGGTCTTATTTTCCAATATTTTTCTATTACTGCAGCACAAATTTAAATCAAATCCGTAAGTGATATTGTAACGGGCCTACCGCACCCCCAGCGGCGAACTTCCGTCCCTCAGACGTGCGGATTATTAAAGTCAATAGATACAGATTATTATGTACAATACAATATGCTACAACTTCGTTAGTACTTGTCATGATAGCTACCGAAGTGCGGCGGACGGAGGCAGATATCACAAGCAATTCGAGATATAAAGTTCAAACGAAATATATTTATTCAACAAAACAATTCAAATTTACAAGTAGACATCTAGATTCTAAATACAAATACAATAAAATAATAAACAATATTTACATTATAGACTGTATAGTATCCTTCTTGAAGTTTCCCGATCTAGTATACGTAATCTTTAAATAGTTCCAAAGTAAAAGCTCTTAAACTGTGACAATTTTCCAAAAGCCCGTAAGAAAATTATGTGTTCCGTTACATCGAGATCCGTTATCCAAAAAGCCCCCTTGATTTAAAATGTGCCCGCGTTATATACTTAACAAGGCGAAATAATTTAAAAAAGAATGGGGTGATATTGCTAATCCAATGAAATAACAATATCGAAACACCGCATGGTTCAGAACCAATGAATATTAAGGCGGAAAATTCCGTCTGATGAGCAAACAGGCTTCCTACGCCGTCCAAAAATAAGTTCCAAGACGGAACATGAAACTATTAACATTCAACACAAAAAGTCAGAAAAGCATCATTTATCGATTAAAATATTACCATACAGTACATTTTGTACTTTGATAAATATTTTAATCATCTCACACAAGGTCACAATACGTAACGAACTTAAACATTGGCGCGTGCAGAAATGACATCATAACATTAAGACGGAATTAGCGGAATGCAGTTTTCACTTAAATACACGAACTATCACGGGGTACAAGTAAGTTTCAGTTAATAATGAGTTGAATGAAATTAATTATGACTAAAATAAGCGTCAAAACATGAAATAATAGCGACGAACGAAAATGTCACATATTTCCGCGACTCAAAATGTAAAGATGACTTACGGACTTACGATTTTCGTACCTGCATATGAATCAATGTATTACTGGATAAATCTGACATAAGATCAATAAGTAACTGAGGTGCCTCATGTTACAATATTGCTATAACTCGTCTCTCAGGTGTGCATCTTACGGCTACTCCGCCCTCTTGTTTACGCGTTATCTTTGTTTATAAATCTTCTTTGTCTGTAATATCAGGGATGCTATATTAAATATAGCATCCCTGGTAATATTTAGCACAAGTTTGATTGTACATGTTCGTGATATCATAATGAGCATTATGTGTAATCTAGCAAATTACATTCTGTAAGAAAAAGCGTTGCTGTCAAACTTTTAGGAAATGACGTCAAAGCATTCATTAAAGATTGAGAGTTTTAACAAACACTTAGCCACGATAGATTCGTTAATACTGAACACTCTATTTCCACTGACAGTATTGTTAAAAAATAATTTATCAACGTACGTGCCGTCCTTGAGACGGTGTTGCTATAGAGACGAATATATATTTAAAAACAAACTATTGTGTAGACTTAATTACTAAACAATTTTGGTGACTGAAAAGCATACCAACGATATTTGTTTACTCAAAATAACGTTACGTTACTTCACAGGTTTACCATCTTCGTTGAACCTCGCTCATACAAGATTTTCCTCTCATACAGGTATATGAACTTTTTTGACAACCCCTCATACAATTATACGATATTCTGAGAAATCCATCACTTTTAGATGTTCGAGCTTCTAAAACACACCTCGCTTACAGGAATACAACCCTCGCGTACAAATATATGAACTTCTGAGACAACCCTCGCAAACAGGTATACAAACTTCAGAGACAACCTCGCGTACAAATATACGAACTTCAAAGACAACCCTCGCGTACATGTATACGAACTTCAGAGACAACCCTTGCGAACAAATACTTTAGTATACGAACGTCTGAGACAACCCTCGCGTACATGTATACAAACTTCAGAGACAGCCCTCAAATACATTTCAAAATTTCCTCCGTAAAATTGATAACAACACGAAGTAGCGTACAAATCTCAGCCAAGTGAACATAATAAATCCGATCAATAAATCAGATAGTAAAATTCTTTTGTTATTACATAATTATCATATTATGTTGATGCAGGTGTACAAAATCATTAATTATTTACCAGGCAGACAATTTAACAGTATGTGAATACTTAAGGAATAATGACTAAATGACCCTGGTAAATAAGTAATTAAAATCTAATTACGTGTATATTATTCCAACGTTAACCGCTACTATACATGCTAAAACAAAGATGATATACGAGATAATAAAACGGAAGAACACATAAAAAGTTCAGATGTCACTTTCAGAAAAAAAACTTTTTTGTATAGTAATGTTCTGTAACTTGATTGTTTTAATGCTATTGTTGCCAACGAAGCCGTCGCAGGTGCTATGGCTGTTAATATTAATATTGTAGTCGTAATTTGTTGTTGGTATTATTTTTATTTGTTGCTTCAGCTGCGTGCTGCTGTTGTTGTTATGTGTAGTTGTTGTTGAAATGACTTATGATTAATATGTTATGTGGCGCTGTTGTCGCTGCTGATAATGTTGCTGCGGCTGTTATTAATGTAAGTATTGTTGTTTTTGTAATAATGCGTTCGTTATGTGTAATGTAATGCTGTAGTACTTGTTTTTGTTGGATTGTGTTCGTGATGTTGCTGGTTCGCTGATGATGATGTTGCTGCGGCTGAAATTGTATTGTACCATTTCTTGTTGTTGTTGTTGTTGACAAATTACTATAACACTAATTTATATTACACTGAATGGTTTCTGTTAAAGGTTCAAAAATGCATCACGGGTTTCATCGTTGTGACTGGTTCCCGAAAGTCACGAAAACGTTTCAATTACATTCCCTGGAATAAGCGAGTACCAGTCTGCGTGCATTAACATTCGTCCTAACTTTATTTAAACTTTCTACTCACAATATAGACAAAAAGTGGATGAAATGCAATCAAAATGATTGTTATCACTGTTACTTTTCTGACAAATCTGCTCAATGCTACACATAAATGTCAATATTACAAAACTAGCCCAATTTTCATTATTTCTATGATACAAGTTCTGTCATGTAGTATGATACAAGTTCTGTCATGTAGTATGATACAAGTTCTGTCATGTAGTATGATACGAGTTCTGTCATGTAGTATGATACATGTACTGTCATGTAGTATGATACAAGTTCTGTCATGTAGTATGATACAAGTTCTGTCATGTAGTATGATACAAGTTCTGTCATGTAGTATGATACAAGTTCTGTCATGTAGTATGATACAAGTTCTGTCATGTAGTATGATACATGTACTGTCATGTAGTATGATACAAGTTCTGTCATGTAGTATGATACAAGTTCTGTCATGTAGTATGATACAAGTTCTGTCATGTAGTATGATACCAGTTCTGTCATGTAGTATGATACATGTACTGTCATGTAGTATGATACAAGTTCTGTCATGTAGTATGATACAAGTTCTGTCATGTAGTATGATACAAGTTCTGTCATGTAGTATGATACAAGTTCTGTCATGTAGTATGATACAAGTTCTGTCATGTAGTATGATACAAGTTCTGTCATGTAGTATGATACAAGTTCTGTCATGTAGTATGATACATGTACTGTCATGTAGTATGATACAAGTTCTGTCATGTAGTATGATACAAGTTCTGTCATGTAGTATGATACAAGTTCTGTCATGTAGTATGATACAAGTTCTGTCATGTAGTATGATACAAGTTCTGTCATGTAGTATGATACAAGTTCTGTCATGTAGTTAGTTAGTAATTTTTGTAAGAGTTGTTGTCCTTGTTGAAAATAAAATATTAATTTATTTTTATATTGCATCAGGTGACCTATATTGCATCAGGTGACCTATATTGCATCAGGTGACCTATATTTTCCTGTATCATCGTATACATATTGATACTGTGTCATTGTATCTTTTTACCATGAGCGAAAAGAATCCAGTTTTTTTCTACCTGCCTAGTGTTCATAATCAATTCTTCTATCTTAACATCCAGCTATGTAAGTTGATATTATTTTATTTATTCATTTGTTCTGTTCATGTAGTTTTACGGGCGATTTGAAGTTATAATGCTTTGTTTTATTTATAATATTTTATTGATTCATTTGTTCTGTTCATGTAGTTTTACGGGCGATTTGAAGTTATAATGCTTTGTTTTATTTATAATATTTTATTGATTCACGCTTCTTGTTTACTAAACACGAATGCCAGAAATAGATAAACATACATTTCTTATTATTCCGTAATGCAATCGGAACCAAACCTGTTCATAAATATTCAAAATCTTACATTACGACACTAAAAGACAGTTCAACATTCCTTAACCGCCACTCGCTCGGCGCGCATGAATTTTTGTGCGGACCTTTAGTATTGCGTTTATCTACATCCGCAATGCAGTTGTTAAACTAGTCTCTGTTTTATGTTGCATTGCAAGTCTACGTTATTTCAGTTTCCATGAGTAATTTCAGTACTTTGAATTCAGTAGAAAACATTTTAATATCTGCGCTGCTATTTTCCAGTCGATGCCGTACCATTCCGGTGCCTACTCGGAACCGATAAAGTTCGTACCACTTAGATCCAGTTTGCGCCATTCCGTTCCGCGCTGTCCTTCTGACAACGCTACAGGAGACTGCTACTGTCCCATGACAATTGATACGGTGCGTAAAACGATGGTTAACCTTTTGTGATTTTTTTTATAAGTCAATTAATCATTCATCATTATTTGTGAATTTCATTCGCAAATAAACGACCTGCTGACAACAGGGGAACCACAAAACAAATTTAAACTGCATGAAATATAACTCTTTTCGCTCCGAAGAATTCTGCAGCGAATTCAATACTTGGAAAATGTGGCACGCAGTCAAAATCAATTAGCATCATTGGTTGCGTATTTGCAGATATTCACAATTAATTCCTTAAATTTAATTTTCAAGAATATTTGGAATTTTAATTTCATGTTTTCGTATAAGCGAGACATTTGTAGAAATGGAATTGGAGACATAACCCGGGACACGCGTGATTTGCAACGCTTCAAACATTATGGAACTTTCAACTACAGTCAAACTATGTTCTCGTGGTCTCTTTAAGAATCTTTGGCTAAAAGGTAGATTTAAAGACACAATTAAGTGGGAATATGTAAAGAAAAACAAATTTAAACATCACTATTGGAAATGAGTGCCAAATACGTATGAGCTACATATGAACATTTACCGTAGACCACAGACACGCCAAGTTGTATTTTGAGTTCATTCGTCAATGAAAGACTAAATTGGCAATCACTTAACACTTAACGTCGAAATAGAATTTGTGGATCGTATGAAAAAATGAACGAAACGTTGGATAATTTAGCGCACATTTCTTTAGTTGCTTTCACAACATGTCCTTGCCTTATGTGCAAGTAAGAGACGCAGTTATTTGGTGTAAGTTCGGGTGAGGTACAGATGGGAACTGATTGGTCAATAATCCTACTGTCTCCCGGATGAGCTGACTTTGCGAGGGAGGTATCAGGGTACCAGGCAAGGGAAACAACAACAACTAAGGTTGGCAAATGGATGTCACGTGATATGACAATTGGGTCTGTGTTATATTATTTTAATTCCGATGATCCAGCAATGGTGTTATCAATACTCTTTGTGCGCGAAAAACAGAGATGTCTCCGCTTTTAACATCAAAAGACGACGATGATAGAAGAAAATATTATACACAGTTCATTCAAGATCTTTCCACTAGTGATGTCACGAAGAAATTATATCACCATGATATGAATTAATATTATACGATCGTAACTATAATTTTGAATATCATCGCATTTCATCAAATTTGTGAGTTGCGGAAATTAAACAAAAATCCCTCATGGATAAATCTAATCCTTCCGCTCCAACTTTTATGTCTATTAAAGACTTTATCGATATTTGAATGGTTGCCGTAAAAAATGTGTGGTTCCAAGCCGCACACATATAATAATAATACCAGTACACTGATGCCATGTACCAATACGTGTTTATGTCGAAAGAGTAGTTGTGATTGGTGGTCCATGGGTAACGTGCTTGACTACTAGACGAAAGACCGTGGGTTCGTTTCTCGGCGCCGCCTTTCGAATTTCTAAAGACGCTTTTTCAGTGGCCCCAAACCAACTCCCGAGCCAAGTAATGTGTCTAGAAAATCAGAGGAGAAAAGGGCCAGGATTGTATCAGTGCTTTACACCTGGCATGATAAAGAACCAGGAAAAAAACTTCTGAAAGTGTAGGGATATAAATACTTAGTTCTTCTATATTTTATCTCCTTAAACCTCTCTCTGGGCAGCTCTGAAATGACGATAGCGGACGAATGGGCCGTGAAAGAACATAATTAATCATAATTAAACTGTGTCGAAAGCAGGCCCGATTGGATAAGATGAGGGCGATACTGCCGGGTCGCGGGATCCAGACACATGCTGGAAACATTTTTTCATGATGGCAATTTGATCAGATAAATCTTATCCTTATACTGTAGTTTCTTATTGTGAGTTTTCATATTATATGGTTAAGTTCACACCTGGTATGTATTGAGAATTCATGGTAGTACTGATTCACTGAAAGCTGAGACTCCTGCAAGATAGGTAGTCATACTGCATGAACCATTCATGAACTATTCATGAAGTGTGCAAGAAAAGTTAAAGAAAAAACATGATTTCATGAATTCCTTTCCAATGGGTCTACGCTTAGATAGAATATAAATGGGTCTACGCTTAGACAGAATATAAATGGGTCTACGCTTAGATAGAATATAAATGGGTCTACGCTTAGATAGAATATAAATGGGTCTACGCTTAGACAGAATATAAATGGGTCTACGCTTAGATAGAATATAAATGGGTCTACGCTTAGATAGAGTATAAATTGTGAAACAATATTAAAATAATTGACCTGAAAAGTATTAATCAACTTGGGAAGAAACAAGCAAGTAATCCATTGACTGTCAATCATTATAGCTAGCATACAGAGTTACTGTTCTTTGCTTCGACTTGACCTAAATTTTAAATCATTATTTTTTAATTGATAAAAGGCGATTTTATTAAAAAGATGCGTAATAATTGTCACAAAAATGAAAAAATCAACACTTTATATGTACATACCAATGTTTTTTTTCTCACCTCTGAAATTATTACAATAAATAAAAATAGTATTCACTTCTGAACTGGGAATTCCAGCCTTGCTGCGACGTCACAGAATGGTGTGGCCGTCAAAATAAATCGGCAAGAAACTGCATGAAAATACGCTATTTCTTCTGTTTGTGAGTGCGTTAAAGACTTTTTTCGATTGCAATCTGTTTATTTACGTGTCAGGTAGCTGTTTGATCCATTAAACCCTCGCGACTGTGTTTTATCGTGAAAATATCCATTATTTTAGTGGGTGGGGTAGTGGAAGACGTTGCACTCCTTGTGTTTTTATATTATATAATTATATATATATATATATATAAACATATATACAGCAGTCTATGAACGAGGCTCGGATTATGTTTTTTGGGACCTGTTGTTGTTATGTGGATACAATTTCTGGTTCTTGAGGTATAACTATATATGCCCTTATCAATAAATACAATTCATATATTCAATCATACGTCATTGTTTGAAGAATAGCGCTGCAATTCATGTTTACAATAGAATATACATACAAAAGTTCCAATTTGAGATGGCCAGCAATGAATTTCAATGTCTTTGATTAATATATTGTTTCCAGAAAAAAACGTATTAGTCTTCTTTAAAATACAATACATATCAGAAAATGTAAGTCGTAATTTAATTTGCATCCGCCCAAGTACATATGAGAAAGTCGAAAAAAGTACATGGTGATATCATGTCTGAATTCATGTGTTATATTCCAAAGTACAGAATGGTTTCTCCCCACCAAAGAACGAAATGTATATTTAGAAAAAAAGAATCGGAAAAGAATATCAGTGAGATCCATCTAGTAGTTGTGATTAGTTAAATCGTAAACACGTGTTCGTCCTTGTTCATTACCACCATCGTTCATGGGTGGTCGTCAACTTTTACTATAAATCTTGTTTAACATAAAGAGGGTACCTCCTTGTTAGAGTGGTAATATTCGCTCACTGCTATGAGTTTGAAATCAAACCCAGGATTAGAGAAATTTCACGCATGAGAGAATGGTCCGGCTAGCTCACGGAAAGTCGTTGATTCTACTGAGATGTACGTCTTGAATCTTCTTTCATCATTGTCGGTGTGACGCTAAACTCGAGAGGAGAGAAAAGACAAAAGAAAATACAAAAAGAGTCGATACAAGTTCAGACTAACTATATTGCACTTAATACCTTTTATCTTCACGTTTTTTTCACAGACTAAGACGTTAGCAGTTCATGGATTTTCTTAGATATCATTTCAAATTAAAACGATACATTCTGACATAAAGCGGACATAGCCACCTGGGTAATAAAACTATAATTACTTCGACTTGTTTTAAATACGTTATGGTTAAGCTTTCCCGAGAGTATATTTCCTATTCCGCTTGTGTTTTGTCTATTCTGAATTCTGCATCAAACATTAAAACATCGTCTTAGCAGCGTATTTCTTTTTGTATATTTAGGTTACGTATAGTTTTGTTCTCAATAATTCATCACAGGCTGATAAGATATTATGCTTGCTTAACACAATTCCGGGACCCAAAGCGTATTTAGTTAAGAGAAAAAAGTTACTTACGTTATAAAATGGTGTGTTTCATTATATATGTTGTTTTGTCAAATGACAAATGCGTATAACTCTGGGGGAAATGGTCGGTGAAGCTCATTTGTGAAATCTTTATTATTGTTTGTCATTCATGCAGTTTTGTATCTATACAGGAGGTATTTGAGCAAGCGTGTGGTCCACTGTACATGCAACAGTGTAGTTGTGTGTATGGCGGTATTTTGAGCAAGCGTGTGGTCCACTGTACATGCAACAGTGTAATTGTGTGTATGGCGGTACTTTGAGCAAGCGTGTGGTCCACTGTACATGCAACAGTGTAATTGTGTGTATGGCGGTACTTTGAGCAAGCGTGTGGTCCACTGTACATGCAACAGTGTAATTGTGTGTATGGCGGTACTTTGAGCAAGCGTGTGGTCCACTGTACATGCAACAGTGTAATTGTGTGTATGGCGGTACTTTGAGCAAGCGTGTGGTCCACTGTACATGCAACAGTGTAATTGTGTGTATGGCGGTACTTTGAGCAAGCGTGTGGTCCACTGTACATGCAACAGTGTAATTGTGTGTATGGCGGTACTTTGAGCAAGCGTGTGGTCCACTGTACATACAACAGTGTAATTGTGTGTATGGCGGTACTTTGAGCAAGCGTGTGGTCCACTGTACATACAACAGTGTAATTGTGTGTATGGCGGTACTTTGAGCAAGCGTGTGGTCCACTGTACATGCAACAGTGTAATTGTGTGTATGGCGGTACTTTGAGCAAGCGTGTGGTCCACTGTACATGCAACAGTGTAATTGTGTGTATGGCGGTACTTTGAGCAAGCGTGTGGTCCACTGTACATACAACAGTGTAATTGTGTGTATGGCGGTACTTTGAGCAAGCGTGTGGTCCACTGTACATACAACAGTGTAATTGTGTGTATGGCGGTACTTTGAGCAAGCGTGTGGTCCACTGTACATACAACAGTGTAATTGTGTGTATGGCGGTACTTTGAGCAAGCGTGTGGTCCACTGTACATGCAACAGTGTAATTGTGTGTATGGCGGTACTTTGAGCAAGCGTGTGGTCCACTGTACATGCAACAGTGTAATTGTGTGTATGGCGGTACTTTGAGCAAGCGTGTGGTCCACTGTACATGCAACAGTGTAATTGTGTGTATGGCGGTACTTTGAGCAAGCGTGTGGTCCACTGTACATGCAACAGTGTAATTGTGTGTATGGCGGTACTTTGAGCAAGCGTGTGGTCCACTGTACATGCAACAGTGTAATTGTGTGTATGGTGGTACTTTGAGCAAGCGTGTGGTCCACTGTACATGCAACAGTGTAATTGTGTGTATGGCGGTACTTTGAGCAAGCGTGTGGTCCACTGTACATACAACAGTGTAATTGTGTGTATGGCGGTACTTTGAGCAAACGTGTGGTCCACTGTACATGCAACAGTGTAATTGTGTGTATGGTGGTACTTTGAGCAAGCGTGTGGTCCACTGTACATGCAACAGTGTAATTGTGTGTATGGTGGTACTTTGAGCAAGCGTGTGGTCCACTGTACATGCAACAGTGTAATTGTGTGTATGGTGGTACTTTGAGCAAGCGTATGGTCCACTGTACATACAACAGTGTAATTGTGTGTATGGTGGTACTTTGAGCAAGCGTATGGTCCACTGTACATACAACAGTGTAATTGTGTGTATGGCGGTACTTTGAGCAAGCGTGTGGTCACTGTACATACAACAGTGTAATTGTGTGTATGGCGGTACTTTGAGCAAGCGTATGGTCCACTGTACATACAACAGTGTAATTGTGTGTATGGCGGTACTTTGAGCAAGCGTGTGGTCCACTGTACATACAACATTGTAATTGTGTGTATGGCGGTACTTTGAGCAAGCGTGTGGTCCACTGTACATACAACAGTGTAATTGTGTGTATGGCGGTACTTTGAGCAAGCGTGTGGTCCACTGTACATGCAACAGTGTAATTGTGTGTATGGCGGTACTTTGAGCAAGCGTGTGGTCCACTGTACATGCAACAGTGTAACTGTGTGTATGGCGGTACTTTGAGCAAGCGTGTGGTCACTGTACATACAACAGTGTATTTGTGTGTATGGCGGTACTTTGAGCAAGCGTGTGGTCCACTGTACATGCAACAGTGTAATTGTGTGTATGGCGGTACTTTGAGCAAGCGTGTGGTCCACTGTACATACAACAGTGTAATTGTGTGTATGGCGGTACTTTGAGCAAGCGTGTGGTCACTGTACATGCAACAGTGTAATTGTGTGTATGGCGGCACTTTGAGCAAGCGTGTGGTCCACTGTACATACAACAGTGTAATTGTGTGTATGGCGGTACTTTGAGCAAGCGTGTGGTCACTGTACATACAACAGTGTAATTGTGTGTATGGCGGTACTTTGAGCAAGCGTGTGGTCCACTGTACATACAACAGTGTAATTGTGTGTATGGCGGTACTTTGAGCAAGCGTGTGGTCCACTGTACATACAACAGTGTAATTGTGTGTATGGCGGTACTTTGAGCAAGCGTGTGGTCCACTGTAAATACAACAGTGTAATTGTGTGTATGGCGGTACTTTGAGCAAGCGTGTGGTCCACTGTACATACAACAGTGTAATTGTGTGTATGGCGGTACTTTGAGCAAGCGTGTGGTCCACTGTACATACAACAGTGTAATTGTGTGTATGGCGGTACTTTGAGCAAGCGTGTGGTCCACTGTACATGCAACAGTGTAATTGTGTGTATGGCGGTACTTTGAGCAAGCGTGTGGTCCACTGTACATACAACAGTGTAATTGTGTGTATGGCGGTACTTTGAGCAAGCGTGTGGTCACTGTACATACAACAGTGTAATTGTGTGTATGGCGGTACTTTGAGCAAGCGTGTGGTCCACTGTACATACAACAGTGTAATTGTGTGTATGGCGGTACTTTGAGCAAGCGTGTGGTCACTGTACATACAACAGTGTAATTGTGTGTATGGCGGTACTTTGAGCAAGCGTGTGGTCACTGTACATGCAACAGTGTAATTGTGTGTATGGCGGTACTTTGAGCAAGCGTGTGGTCCACTGTACATACAACAGTGTAATTGTGTGTATGGCGGTACTTTGAGCAAGCGTGTGGTCACTGTACATACAACAGTGTAATTGTGTGTATGGCGGTACTTTGAGCAAGCGTGTGGTCCACTGTACATACAACAGTGTAATTGTGTGTATGGCGGTACTTTGAGCAAGCGTGTGGTCACTGTACATACAACAGTGTAATTGTGTGTATGGCGGTACTTTGAGCAAGCGTGTGGTCACTGTACATACAACAGTGTAATTGTGTGTATGGCGGTACTTTGAGCAAGCGTGTGGTCACTGTACATACAACAGTGTAATTGTGTGTATGGCGGTACTTTGAGCAAGCGTGTGGTCCACTGTACATGCAACAGTGTAATTATGTGTATGGCGGTACTTTGAGCAAGCGTGTGGTCCACTGTACATACAACAGTGTAATTGTGTGTATGGCGGTACTTTGAGCAAGCGTGTGGTCCACTGTACATACAACAGTGTAATTGTGTGTATGGCGGTACTTTGAGCAAGCGTGTGATCACTGTACATACAACAGTGTAATTGTGTGTATGGCGGTACTTTGAGCAAGCGTGTGGTCACTGTACATACAACAGTGTAATTGTGTGTATGGCGGTACTTTGAGCAAGCGTGTGGTCCACTGTACATGCAACAGTGTAATTGTGTGTATGGCGGTACTTTGAGCAAGCGTGTGGTCCACTGTACATACAACAGTGTAATTGTGTGTATGGCGGTACTTTGAGCAAGCGTGTGGTCCACTGTACATACAACAGTGTAATTGTGTGTATGGCGGTACTTTGAGCAAGCGTGTGGTCCACTGTACATGCAACAGTGTAATTGTGTGTATGGCGGTACTTTGAGCAAGCGTGTGGTCACTGTACATACAACAGTGTAATTGTGTGTATGGCGGTACTTTGAGCAAGCGTGTGGTCCACTGTACATACAACAGTGTAATTGTGTGTATGGCAGTACTTTGAGCAAGCGTGTGGTCCACTGTACATGCAACAGTGTAATTGTGTGTATGGCGGTACTTTGAGCAAGCGTGTGGTCCACTGTACATACAACAGTGTAATTGTGTGTATGGCGGTACTTTGAGCAAGCGTGTGGTCCACTGTACATACAACAGTGTAATTGTGTGTATGGCGGTACTTTGAGCAAGCGTGTGGTCACTGTACATACAACAGTGTAATTGTGTGTATGGCGGTACTTTGAGCAAGCGTGTGGTCCACTGTACATACAACAGTGTAATTGTGTGTATGGCGGTACTTTGAGCAAGCGTGTGGTCCACTGTACATACAACAGTGTAATTGTGTGTATGGCGGTACTTTGAGCAAGCGTGTGGTCCACTGTACATACAACAGTGTAATTGTGTGTATGGTGGTACTTTGAGCAAGCGTATGGTCCACTGTACATACAACAGTGTAATTGTGTGTATGGTGGTACTTTGAGCAAGCGTGTGGTCCACTGTACATACAACAGTGTAATTGTGTGTATGGCGGTACTTTGAGCAAGCGTGTGGTCCACTGTACATACAACAGTGTAATTGTGTGTATGGCGGTACTTTGAGCAACCTTTCCTCGGGAGTAACAACAGTAGCTACAGAGGTTAAATAAACAGTTAAATCATGCAGTGGGAAAAAGTCCTGTTGTTGTTAAAGGAAGGTTGTTGCTCAAGAGAGGGCCGCTCTAGAGAGTTTGTTTGTTTGTTTAATTGGGTTTTACGCCATTTTCAACATTATTTCTGCCATATCGTGGTGGTCAGTTATCCTAACCAGCTTTCTCTGGACTTCATTTAGGCCTTAATTAGTATTAACCACATTCTATACGTAAGCTTCTGCCAAGCTACCCAACATAATTTAGAAGTGGAAGACAGTTCAACATAGGATGTAATATCTTCAGTCAAATTTGTCACGGACAGTTTGAGCCTCCCCCGGGATTGGAACACACAACCTCTCGATCATCAGACAAATGCTCTAACCACTGAGCTAGCCGGGCGGGCTTTCTAGAGAGGTTGTTCTGTATTTGCACTTCAGTTTCGTACGTGTAGAAGTCTTTTCAAAGTTACAGGGAATTTGTGTGAAAATAATTTAACATACGACCAGACTGTTTCTTGATACTCTGGAGTCTGCTTGCGTAATAATGACGTCATTTGGACTGTCGTCTGCCATTAAATTTGCAGATAATGGTGAATTCTTGGATAAGACATCTTTGAAATTGAAGTCAAAGTCTTTTTATCATCTTAGTTCACTATGTCAAATACTTAAATGTCACTACATCATTGTAGATTGTAGCATCAACAATATGGCTTATGTGGCAATGTTTTTGTTTGTTTGTTTATTTGAACTTTACGCCTCTTTTCAACAGTCAGAGTCATATGAGGCGAACAGTTCACCTAATTATCGTTCCTGGGGAGAACCAGCACTAGACTCCCATCCTCTGTAAGCTACTGCTTACTTTCTCACATGAAGAGACAAGTTCGGTAGTGGGGCTCGAACCCACGACCCTCTATCAGTGTGAGGTTATAGTGATTTGAAGTCAGCGACCTTAACCACTCGACCACGGAGGCGGGTCTGGGCAATCGTTTTACATTATACAGTTGACACATTGCTATGTGCTAAATTATGTGGCCCTGATATATTGCTATGTGCTGAATTGTGTGGTGTTGATACATTGATAATTCCTTTACTGTACGGCGTTGACACATTGCTATGTGCTGAATTGTGTGGCGTTGACACATTGCTATGTGCTGAATTGTGTGGCGTTGACACAATGCTATGTGCTGAATTGTGTGGCGTTGACATATTGCTTTGTGCTGAATTGTGTGGCGTTGACACATTGCTATGTGCTGAATTGCGTGGCGTTGATACCTTGCTTTGGGCTGAATTGTGTGGCGTTGATACATTGCTATGAGGTGTATTGAGTGGCGTTGATACATTATGAGGTGCTACTTTTTGTGACGTTGCTGCATTGCTCTGGGCTGTGCTGTGTTGCGTTGATACATTGATATTAGTTGTTATGTGAGGCGTTGATACATTGCTAAGGGCTGTGTATTGTGGCGTTAATACATTATTATATGTTGTGTTAAGTGGCGTTGATATATAGTAATGTGCTGTGTGGTTAGCCGTTGATATATTGCTATGATCTGTGTTGTGTGATGTTGATATATTGTTATGATCTGTGTTGAGTGATGTTGATATATTGCTATGATCTGTGTTGTGTGATGTTGATATATTGCTATGATCTGTGTTGTGTGATGTTGATATATTGCTATGATCTGTGTTGTGTGATGTTGATATATTGCTATGATCTGTGTTGAGTGATGTTGATATATTGCTATGATCTGTGTTGTGTGATGTTGATATATTGCTATGATCTGTGTTGTGTGATGTTTATATATTGCTATGATTTGTGCTGTGTGATGTTTATATATTGCTATGATCTGTGTTGAGTGATGTTGATATATTGCTATGATCTGTGTTGTGTGATGTTGATATATTACTATGACATGTGTTGTGTGATGTTGATATATTGCTATGACATGTGTTGTGTGATGTTTATATATTGCTATGATTTGTGCTGTGTGATGTTTATATATTGCTATGATCTGTGTTGTGTGATGTTGATATATTACTATGACATGTGTTGTGTGATGTTGATATATTACTATGACATGTGTTGTGTGATGTTTATATATTGCTATGATTTGTGCTGTGTGATGTTGATATATTGCTATGATCTGTGTTGTGTGATGTTGATATATTACTATGACATGTGTTGTGTGATGTTGATATATTACTATGACATGTGTTGTGTGATGTTGATATATTACTATGACATGTGTTGTGTGATGTTGATATATTACTATGACATGTGTTGTGTGATGTTTATATATTGCTATGACATGTGTTGAGTGATGTTGATATATTGCTATGACCTGTGTTGTGTGATGTTGATATATTGCTATGATCTGTGTTGAGTGATGTTTATATATTGCTATGATCTGTGTTGAGTGATGTTTATATATTGCTATGATCTGTGTTGAGTGATGTTGATATATTGCTATGATCTGTGTTGTGTGATGTTTATATATTGCTATGATTTGTGCTGTATGATGTTTATATATTGCTATGATCTGTGTTTTGCTGTGTGATGTTGATATATTGCTATGATCTGTGTTGTGTGATGTTTATATATTGCTATGATCTGTGTTGTGTGATGTTTATATATTGCTATGATTTGTGCTGTGTGATGTTGATATATTGCTATGACCTGTGTTGTGTGATGTTTATATATTGCTATGATTTGTGCTGTGTGATGTTGATATATTGCTATGATCTGTGTTGAGTGATGTTGATATATTGCTATGATCTGTGTTGTGTGATGTTTATATATTGCTATGATTTGTGCTGTGTGATGTTGATATATTGCTATGATCTGTGTTTTGCTGTGTGATGTTGATATATTGCTATGATCTGTGTTGTGTGATGTTGATATATTGCTATGATCTGTGTTGTGTGATGTTTATATATTGCTATGATCTGTGTTGTGTGATGTTGATATATTGCTATGATCTGTGTTGTGTGATGTTTATATATTGCTATGATCTGTGCTGTGTGATGTTGATATATTGCTATGACCTGTGTTGTGTGATGTTTATATATTGCTATGATTTGTGCTGTGTGATGTTGATATATTGCTATGATCTGTGTTGAGTGATGTTGATATATTGCTATGATCTGTGTTGTGTGATGTTTATATATTGCTATGATTTGTGCTGTGTGATGTTTATATATTGCTATGATCTGTGTTGAGTGATGTTGATATATTGCTATGATCTGTGTTGTGTGATTTTGATATATTGCTATGATTTGTGCTGTGTGATGTTGATATATTGCTATGATCTGTGTTGTGTGATGTTTATATATTGCTATGATTTGTGCTGTGTGATGTTGATATATTGCTATGACCTGTGTTGTGTGATGTTGATATATTGCTATGATCTGTGCTGTGTGATGTTGATATATTGCTATGATCTGTGTTGTGTGATGTTGATATATTGCTATGATCTTTGTTGTGTGATGTTGATATATTGCTATGACCTGTGTTGTGTGATGTTGATATATTACTATGACAAGTGTTCTGTGGTGTTGAAGCATTGTTAAGTGTTGTGTTGTGTGGGCATTGATACATGGCTATGAACTGTCATGTGTGACGTTCATACATATCTAAGTGTTGTGTTGTGTGATGCTCTAAGGTATCTTTGCACTGTTAAGTGCTGTGCTGTAAGGTATCTTTGCACTGTTAAGTGTTGTGCTGTAAGGTATCTTTGCATTGTTAAGTGTTGTGCTGTAAGGTATCTTTGCACTGTTAAGTGTTGCTGTAAGGTATCTTCGCACTGTTAAGTGTTGCTGTAAGGTATCTTTGCACTGTTAAGTGTTGTGCTGTAAGGTATCTTTACCCTGCTAAGTGTTCTGCTGTAAGGTATCTTTGCACTGTTAAGTGTTGTGCTGTAAGGTATCTTTGCACTGTTAAGTGTTGCTGTAAGGTATCTTTGCACTGTTAAGTGTTGCTGTAAGGTATCTTTGCACTGTTAAGTGTTGTGCTGTAAGGTATCTTTGCACTGTTAAGTGTTGTGCTGTAAGGTATCTTTGCACTGTTAAGTGTTGTGCTGTAAGGTATCTTTGCACTGTTAAGTGTTGCTGTAAGGTATCTTTGCACTGTTAAGTGTTGTGCTGTAAGGTATCTTTGCACTGTTAAGTGTTGCTGTAAGGTATCTTTGCACTGTTAAGTGTTGCTGTAAGGTATCTTTGCACTGTTAAGTGTTGCTGTAAGGTATCTTTGCACTGTTAAGTGCTGTGCTGTAAGGTATCTTTGCACTGTTAAGTGTTGTGCTGTAAGGTATCTTTGCACTGTTAAGTGTTGCTCTAAGGTATCTTTGCACTGTTAAGTGTTGTGCTGTAAGGTATCTTTGCACTGTTAAGTGTTGTGCTGTAAGGTATCTTTGCACTGCTAAGTGTTGTGCTGTAAGGTATCTTTGCACTGTTAAGTGTTGCTGTAAGGTATCTTTGCACTGTTAAGTGTTATGCTGTAAGGTATCTTTACCCTGCTAAGTGTTCTGCTGTAAGGTATCTTTGCACTGTTAAGTGTTGTGCTGTAAGGTATCTTTGCACTGTTAAGTGTTGCTGTAAGGTATCTTTGCACTGTTAAGTGTTGCTGTAAGGTATCTTTGCACTGTTAAGTGTTGTGCTGTAAGGTATCTTTGCACTGTTAAGTGTTGCTGTAAGGTATCTTTGCACTGTTAAGTGTTGCTGTAAGGTATCTTTGCACTGTTAAGTGTTGCTGTAAGGTATCTTTGCACTGTTAAGTGTTGCTGTAAGGTATCCTTGCACTGTTAAGTGTTGCTGTAAGATATCTTTGCACTGTTAAGTGCTGTGCTGTAAGGTATCTTTGCACTGTTAAGTCCTGTGCTGTAAGGTATCTTTGCACTGTTAGGTGTTGCTGTAAGGTATCTTTGCACTGTTAAGTGTTGTGCTGTAAGGTATCTTTGCACTGTTAAGTGTTGCTGTAAGGTATCTTTGCACTGTTAAGTGTTGCTGTAAGGTATCTTTGCACTGTGAAGTGTTGCTGTAAGGTATCTTTGCACTGTTAAGTGTTGTGCTGTAAGGAATCTTTGCACTGTTAAGTGTTGCTGTAAGGTATCTTTGCACTGTTAAGTGTTGCTGTAAGGTATCTTTGCACTGTTAAGTGTTGCTGTAAGGTATCTTTGCACTGTTAAGTGCTGTGCTGTAAGGTATCTTTGCACTGTTAAGTGTTGTGCTGTAAGGTATCTTTGCACTGTTAAATGTTGTGCTGTAAGGTATCTTTGCACTGTTAAGTGTTGCTGTAAGGTATCTTTGCACTGTTAAGTGTTGTACTGTAAGGTATCTTTGCACTGTTAAGTGTTGTGCTGTAAGCTATCTTTGCACTGTTAAGTGCTGTGCTGTAAGGTATCTTTGCACTGTTAAGTGTTGTGCTGTAAGGTATCTTTGCACTGTTAAGTGTTGCTGTAAGGTATCTTTGCATTGTTAAGTGTTGTGCTGTAAGGTATCTTTGCACTGTTAAGTGTTGCTGTAAGGTATCTTTGCACTGTTAAGTGTTGTGCTGTAAGGTATCTTTGCACTGTTAAGTGTTGCTGTAAGGTATCTTTGCACTGTTAAGTGTTGCTGTAAGGTATCTTTGCACTGTTAAGTGTTGCTGTAAGGTATCTTTGCACTGTTAAGTGCTGTGCTGTAAGGTATCTTTGCACTGTTAAGTGTTGTGCTGTAAGGTATCTTTGCACTGTTAAGTGTTGCTCTAAGGTATCTTTGCACTGTTAAGTGTTGTGCTGTAAGGTATCTTTGCACTGTTAAGTGTTGTGCTGTAAGGTATCTTTGCACTGTTAAGTGTTGTGCTGTAAGGTATCTTTGCACTGTTAAGTGTTGCTGTAAGGTATCTTTGCACTGTTAAGTGTTATGCTGTAAGGTATCTTTACCCTGCTAAGTGTTCTGCTGTAAGGTATCTTTGCACTGTTAAGTGTTGTGCTGTAAGGTATCTTTGCACTGTTAAGTGTTGCTGTAAGGTATCTTTGCACTGTTAAGTGTTGCTATAAGGTATCTTTGCACTGTTAAGTGTTGTGCTGTAAGGTATCTTTGCACTGTTAAGTGTTGCTGTAAGGTATCTTTGCACTGTTAAGTGTTGCTGTAAGGTATCTTTGCACTGTTAAGTGTTGTGCTGTAAGGTATCTTTGCACTGTTAAGTGTTGCTGTAAGGTATCTTTGCACTGTTAAGTGTTGCTGTAAGATATCTTTGCACTGTTAAGTGCTGTGCTGTAAGGTATCTTTGCACTGTTAAGTCCTGTGCTGTAAGGTATCTTTGCACTGTTAGGTGTTGCTGTAAGGTATCTTTGCACTGTTAAGTGTTGTGCTGTAAGGTATCTTTGCACTGTTAAGTGTTGCTGTAAGGTATCTTTGCACTGTTAAGTGTTGCTGTAAGGTATCTTTGCACTGTGAAGTGTTGCTGTAAGGTATCTTTGCACTGTTAAGTGTTGTGCTGTAAGGAATCTTTGCACTGTTAAGTGTTGCTGTAAGGTATCTTTGCACTGTTAAGTGTTGCTGTAAGGTATCTTTGCACTGTTAAGTGTTGCTGTAAGGTATCTTTGCACTGTTAAGTGCTGTGCTGTAAGGTATCTTTGCACTGTTAAGTGTTGTGCTGTAAGGTATCTTTGCACTGTTAAATGTTGTGCTGTAAGGTATCTTTGCACTGTTAAGTGTTGCTGTAAGGTATCTTTGCACTGTTAAGTGTTGTGCTGTAAGGTATCTTTGCACTGTTAAGTGTTGTGCTGTAAGCTATCTTTGCACTGTTAAGTGCTGTGCTGTAAGGTATCTTTGCACTGTTAAGTGTTGTGCTGTAAGGTATCTTTGCACTGTTAAGTGTTGCTGTAAGGTATCTTTGCATTGTTAAGTGTTGTGCTGTAAGGTATCTTTGCACTGTTAAGTGTTGCTGTAAGGTATCTTTGCACTTTTAAGTGTTGTGCGGCGCCTCGCTTTGTTACACACATTGCATTGTATTCTGTGATTTGTCGTCTACTGCTTTTCGTTTGCAGCCTGGATAAAATTCAATGACACACGACATACACATTTGCTTTACAATTATGATTATGACTAGTCATGTTTCATGTTACACAAATCATTCTGTTGAAACTAATTACCAGAGATATTACATGAGAAATAAAAATAGCCTCAGTGTTGCTACAGCAACCTTATCCATACATTTCGTAATTATGTGGGCGGATAATTTGTACGTGTAAAATGAAACCAGCATTGTTGTTGTTCACATAATTATATTAAGGTTCATTTGGGAATTCGATATGATTACGAGTAAACTTGACACTAACATAAGAAAATGTTCAGTGAATAAAACCAACCAATGAATGCTACAACAGTCGATGGCAATATTACAGCTTCAGCTTCCATGGTCAGACAATAGCAATATTACAGCTTCAGCTTCCATGGTCAGACAATGACAATATTACAACTTCAGCTTCCATAGTCAGACGATGGCAATATTACAGCGTCAGCTTCCATAGTCAGACGATGGCAATATTACAGCGTCAGCTTCCATAGTCAGACGATGGCAATATTACAGCGTCAGCTTCCATAGTCAGACGATGGCAATATTACAGCGTCAGCTTCCATAGTCAGACGATGGCAATATTACAGCGTCAGCTTCCATAGTCAGACGATGGCAATATTACAGCGTCAGCTTCCATAGTCAGACGATGGCAATATTACAGCTTCAGCTTCCATGGTCAGACAATGGCAATATTACAGCTTCAGCTTCCATAGTCAGACAATGGCAATATTACAGCGTCAGCTTCCATAGTCAGACGATGGCAATATTACAGCTTCAGCTTCCATGGTCAGACAATGGCAATATTACAGCTTCAGCTTCCATAGTCAGACAATGGCAATATTACAGCTTCAGCTTCCATGGTCAGACAATGGCAATATTACAGCTTCAGCTTCCATAGTCAGACAATGGCAATATTACAGCGTCAGCTTCCATAGTCAGACGTACACCTGAACAAAGTGGAGGCTAGCTGGCTGTAGGTGGCTAAGGAAATGTGCGTCTGACTCAATATGTCGGAGTTTCTTGTTGTTTTGGTGTTATAAATGGACTTTCGATTGACCTACTCACACGGTCTCATTTATGGAGTAACAGAGGGATTTCTGAACAATCAGGTTAATCTTACGGTCATGAAAACAACATCTGTATTATAATCTTGATTAAATATCTACAGTTTTAACATTCTTGTGTCCTTGGATTCTACGATCGTTTGACACATTCGCATTAATTCATTAACAAGTGTTCCCTTGATGTGCTGAAAGATGACGTTAGTTAATCAACCGTGTGTCTGATTAGTATTTGTCAGAGCTAACCCCCTTCAACAATTTGACCTTTTTTATAGAACATTAACAATCTTTCTCAAAAATGATGGTCTGAGATAACACTGAATTTCATTGAAAACATGTTTTTTCCTAATAAATATTACATATCATTCTTGGTTACGCGTTCTACTGTTTCTTAAATATACCTTTAAAGCGAATTTATATCGTTCCCTATGAATATTAATATATTTTCAGTATTCAGGTTTCAAAATCTTTGACTCTTAGACTGCAAAATAATCACTTTAAACCCTGGAAACATTCTTCCGGATTTAATAGTATATGTTTAATATGTGCAAATGAAGTATTTCAAATACGTGAAGCAACTTAATAAAACTATGAAATGAATGAACGAGTACGTCAAGTTACCTAATATAAAGTGTTTACTTCAAACATGTCAATATATTGTTACATCGCTTCTATGTTCGCTATCTATTAAAAAAACAATTTGATGTCGATTATTTCTTAACTGTTTTTTGCCGGTATTTAAATCTCAAGCCACGGTGAACTCGAAATTCATAATAATAGTGACTTTAACATATATATATATATATATACTGTCAAACCTGTGAACAAAGACATAATGTGGCCTTCATTCGGGGGGGGAGTCATTTCGTTTTTAATTAAAAGAATGACCTTTATTCAGAGGGTGGTTCTATTCGGAGGTGGCCGCTAATACAGGTTTGACTATATTGATTTAAACTTGCAATAATTAAAGACGTTTGCTACAGTTCGCTACATTTTTCACATAGATATATACTTGGCAAAATGAAAACTGAACAATAGAATTTTTTTTACTTTGCATGATTGTATTATATGATATCAGAAACATTTTAAGCGAAAAAAAGTTGGGGGTCACTGATCTCGTTTTTCAGTTATCTGCCTTTAAATTTGAATTTTTACTTATTTTAGGTCATTTCAAGGGCAGATAACTCATACATAAATCTCAAATACCATAGTTTTACTATTGGTTAATGTTTTTCATTTTATTCTTGGTCAAAAAACAAAATTTCATACAATTCCATCTAACATTTCTTTTCTCGGTTGAAGCAGGGTCTTTCAATTGAATGGTCTGGACTCGTGCTCTTCAGGCGCTTATCTCTGTATAAACATCAAGTCGTGCTGTCGATACATATCGGAGAGCTTATTTCACGTATAGATAATACACACATTTTCAATTTCCATTTAGTCAAAAAACAAGAAATCGAAAATTTGAAGTAAAATTATGAATTAACGGCGTATTGAATTTTTTAAAAATGTGTTGAAAGTATTTCAGCGATAGATGATTATTAAAAACGGAATCACTAAAATTAGTAAAATCAACTGATCAAACTCAAAATGGCGATTTCGTCAAAAAGGCTCAAATTCGTGCGTCATTATTTCTTAGCATCGGAAACAATATGAAAAAGTAACTGCATGAGTTACTTCAACAACCTTTAAAAAACATGAAATTAATCCCACTGACTACGTCACTTTATAACGAAAATACACGCTTTGCGACAACAATCTAGATCTGGGCTTAAAACGAGTTTTCGTCCGTTATGTACCGTTGGATTTCAACATAAATAAATGGATTTTATGCTAAGCAATTGGTCAAATTAGAAGGGGATACTTACGATCTAACTTTTCGTGGAGCTCTACACCAATAATGATTACTAATTTGTGAATATTTGGGTATCTATTTCAATGCGTTCTTCATCGTTTCACAATGACGGCCATCTTGCGCGCGATCACGTGATCGCTACCCAACGCTTTAATTTACGGAGTCCAGACCCTTCTATTTGAGTGACCCTGGTTGAAGTTAAGCGACTGAAAATTCTTCAATTTTTTCCATTTTTTAAGAAAATTGGCATCTGTTTAGGTAAAGACAGAAATTTTTTTAAAAAAACACTCTTTAATGATTCATGAAATATGTCACGATGACATGAAAAGAAGTCGGCTACATAAAAATGAAAATGGATAAGGCCTTGCTTTCCATAATGTATGCGTTATCTGACCTTGAAATGACCTTAAATAAGCAACTCAAAAACGAGATCAGTGACCCCCCAATTTTTTTTATCTTAATATGTTTCTGTTATCATATACTACGATCATGCACAGTTTAAAATATTATATTGATCAGTTTTCATTTTGCCTGTATATGTCTATGTGAAAAATGTAGCGAACTGTAGCAAAATGTAGCAAACGTCTTTAAAATTAACAAAAACTGTTGATTGACAGCATTAAAACTTAACTTGTTGAAAGCTTTTTTGTTTGATTTAATATATTCTAAACCCAGACAACTAATTCAAATGTTCGTAAATGTTGGTTTTCGGCCTGAAATATGGCACAACAAAATCAATAAAATTCAAACATAGACACATCTATTTCCTGTGTTCTTACAACAAAATCAATAAAATTCAAACATAGACACATCTATTTCCTATGTTCTTACAACAAAATCACATGTGACCATGGTTTATTAACATTCCTTTCAATCGGCGTTTGTCTAAAGAAAAGTGTAATTCTCAGTTACAGAAATACCCGAGTAGTTACGATTACAGTTTGTCCTAATTTCTCGTCCAATGAAATGTCCGCATTTCATTTGAAATTTGAAAAATATATCGCATACAATGTGCCGAAACCCTGATATGGAGAAAATAAGTGCTACGTGACCAAACGCTGAATAGGGCGGTGCAAATTGCATCAGTTTTATTACGTCATCCTTAACCGTGCAATAAAGTAGGCGGAGTTTAAACTGCTCATAGATTCGGTAGCGTTTGTTGAACCAGGTCGTATAGCATACGAATTTTCTATGGTTTTCGTTATTTTTGTTGGATTTAATGCCCTTTTACAACAGAATTTCACTTACCATCGTTCCTTGGTACGAATAGTACCAGGTTTCATGGTTATAAAATTGTTTCCATCAAATTGCACAGCTTGTCTTTTTATATTTCTATAATAACTAATAAGTACATTTCATGTAGATACATGAATCTTACATCATCATAATCAACCTGAATATGCATTTTATATTCAACAGTAATACGTTGAAAATGGAATGGATTTTTAGCTCAGAGATCAATTGTAAGTTGTATATAACATCTGGCCCGGTACAAGATACCACACTTGCAAGGTTTTCCGCTCTAAGCCGGACTCGAACTTAAACATGTGCAAGAATCCAAGAAGTTTGGCAAGAAACAGAACGGTCGAAAACTGTAAAAAAACGGTGCATATGCCTATTGGTCCAATTTGAAAGAATGGACAAATAGTACGAAACATTGAAATCATGCGCATTTCTGGGTATTGATAGTTTATATAATAACTAAGACAATACCAGTTTATCAAGAATAAAACAATCGTAGATCTAGAATTCATCGAAAGCTAAGTGAAAATCCATTGTTACAGGTAAATGTTGGCTCTTATTAACGCATATAAAGCACACTGAATGCTTTCATTTTAATTTCCCTCTCAATTGAGGTACTTCGTGGGCGGTGTCAAATTACATCTATAGTGATGATTGACAGTTTTTGTCGAGACAAAACATGCGTACGTGACAGAAATTAGGACAAACTGTAAATCAGTTATCGTTCATATTATGAATTTTATGCGACATATCACTGCGCTCCGCTTCGCGTCGCTTGTGATATATCCCATAAAATTCAAAATATGAACGATAACTAATACTTGCATTCATTTGTGTATTTTAAGCATCTAAGTTCAATGTCTACAATGTCAAGTGCTTACGCAACGTGACCACAAATGAATCACCATATTATTACACCGACTAAACGCCGGATACGCGATATTAGCGTCACTTCCTGTTACGTCATGGAATAAAACCAAAAATAAATCATTATGATAATAATGGTAGAATGAAGACGCCGCTCGAATTTACAAAAAAATAGTATCATCGGATATCAAACTCAGGTTATAATGACATGGTACGAACCATGACCAGGCTTTAATCGTAACTGACTTGTGTACAGTTTGGAATTTAAAACTGCGCATGCGTTCTCTGCGATGGACATTGCAAATGACAACCCATTGGTTACATGTCATTTTAACGCGATCTGCAAAATCACAAACATGGACATGTTAGATTGTTCTATGACAAAATCACAAACATGGACATGTTAGATTGTTCTGTGACAAATCACAAACATGGACATGTTAGATTGTTCTATGACAAATCACAAACATGGACATGTTAGATTGTTCTATGACAAATCACAAACATGGACATGTTAGATTGTTCTGTGACAAATCACAAACATGGACATGTTAGATTGTTCTGTGACAAATCACAAACATGGACATGTTAGATTGTTCTATGACAAAAACACAGTTGAATGACCATTTGCCTGTCCAATGACGTCACAAAAGACTTGTTTTCTATGTAAGAGTAAAATGTAACAGCCGTCTTAAACAGCAGTGTTTAGTGTTTACAGGTAAAAAAGGCACACACTCATGTTTGTGATTTTCTTATGACAAATTTATTGCAAAATTTGTAAGATACCATATAGGCCAAGATACAATTCATACAAATTTGATAAATGTTTTGTGCAAATCATACGATGCTCGTTTCATAAGTATAATTCAATGTGCCATTAGAGCAGGGATACACGCATCGCCCTTTTCCTGTACGTTTCTGAACACAGTATTGAGCTGGGGACACTGAAAATATAGTTTATGGTTTAGCAGATTCAAACACGTGTTCATATGGAAGGATATCTTTATAAAACTGCAAAATATTATGCGCACGTGCATAGTTCCAGATTAACGAGTATTAAACTCCACAGGAATAATAATTTAATTTTTATTTGATCAAATTTGTATTCTCTTTTTGTAATTTTATTTTTGCGTCTTCACGTGTTACTTATTTCTTCATAATTTTAATAATGTAATTTTGTCTCGTTCGTTCATTCTTTTGTTCGTCCGTTCGTTCGTTCATTCGCTCGGTCGCTCGTACGTTCGCTCGTTCGTTAGTTAGTTTGTTTATTCGTTTGCTCATTCTTTCGCTCATTCGTTCTTTCGTTCGTTCTCCCTTTCGTACGTTCGCTTTTTCGTTAGTTTGCTCGTTCGTTCCTTTGTTGTTTCGATAGCCTTATTATGTTCCTTAATATAAAAAATCTTTTTTTTAAATGATTTTCAGTTTGTTGTTTGATTTGAATGAATTTTTAAATCGTAAGTTGTGTATTTGTTTTATACATTAAGATAAACGCCCAAAAATCCCTGTATTTCTTTACAAGTAAAGTGAAAAAAGAGACTGGTTCAGTCAATATGAAATCTTTCTCAGAAACATTGAAGATACTGACCTTCTGCGTGTTAACAAAATAACAAACTTTGCATTTTGTGTTAAAAGCGCTCGTATTGTATCAAAATTATAATTGTATAATACAACTATAAAAACGCTTCCATCTCATAAAATACACTTTTTAGTCCAGATGTCCCCTCCAATATGTCATCTTAATACAGACCCATATAGTACATAAGTTACCTTCGTCCGGGACCCAAAATACGGAAGTCACCTTATTCCAGTCAATTTGTCTGTTATGAAATCATTGCATATTTCTGCCAAATAAAAGAATAGTTTTAGTTCAGAAAGCAGTATTTTCCAACCTTCTCCTGGTCCCGAGATTATAAAACTAGAGGTATCCGAGATTTCCCAACCTTCTCCTGGCCCCGAGATTATAAAACTGGAGGTCTCCGAGATTTCCCAACCTTTTCCTGGCCCCGAGATTATAAAACTAGAGGTCTCCGAGATTTCCCAACCTTCTCCTGGCCCCGAGATTATAAAACTAGAGGTCTCCGAGATTTCCCAACCTTTTCCTGGTCCCGAGATTATAAAACTAGAGGTCTCCGAGATTTCCCAACCTTCTCCTGGCCCCGAGATTTTAAAACTAGAGGTCTCCGAGATTTCCCAACCTTCTCCTGGCCCCGAGATTTTAAAACTAGAGGTCTCCGAGATTTCCCAACCTTCTCCTGGCCCCGAGATTATAAAACTAGAGGTCTCCGAGATTTCCCAACCTTCTCCTGGCCCCGAGATTATAAAACTAGAGGTCTCCGAGATTTCCCAACCTTCTCCTGGCCCCTAGGTTATAAAACTAGAGGTCTCCGAGATTTCCCAACCTTCTCCTGGCCCCGAGATTATAAAACTAGAGGTCTCCGAGATTTCCCAACCTTCTCCTGGTCCCGAGGTTATAAAACTAGAGGTCTCCGAGATTTCCCAACCTTCTCCTGGTCCCGAGGTTATAAAACTAGAGGTCTCCGAGATTTCCCAACCTTCTCCTGGTCCCGTGATTATAAAACTAGAGGTCTCCGAGATTTCCCAACCTTCTCCTGGTCCCGTGATTATAAAACTAGAGGTCTCCGAGATTTCCCAACCTTTTCCTGGTCCCGAGATTATAAAACTAGAGGTCTCCGAGATTTCCCAACCTTTTCCTGGTCCCGAGATTATAAAACTAGAGGTCTCCGAGATTTCCCAACCTTTTCCTGGCCCCGAGATCATAAAACTAGAGGTCTCCGAGATTTCCCAACCTTCTCCTGGCCCCGAGATTATAAAACTAGAGGTCTCCGAGATTATTGATCCAACCTTCTCCTGGCCCCGAGATTATAAAACTAGAGGTCTCCGAGATTGTCGATCCAACCTTCTCCTGGCCCCGAGATTATAAAACTAGAGGTCTCCGAGATTTCCCAACCTGCTCCTGGCCCCGAGATTATAAAACTAGAGGTCTCCGAGATTATCGATCCAACCTTCTCCTGGCCCCGAGATTATAAAACTAGAGGTCTCCGAGATTATCGATCCAACCTTCTCCTGGTCCCGAGATTATAAAACTAGAGGTCTCCGAGATTTCCCAACCTTCTCCTGGCCCCGAGATTATAAAACTAGAGGTCTCCGATATTTCCCAACCTTTTCCTGGTCCCGAGATTATAAAACTAGAGGTCTCCGAGATTTCCCAACCTTCTCCTGGCCCCGAGATTATAAAACTAGAGGTCTCCGAGATTTCCCAACCTTTTCCTGGTCCCGAGATTATAAAACTAGAGGTCTCCGAGATTTCCCAACCTTCTCCTGGCCCCGAGATTTTAAAACTAGAGGTCTCCGAGATTTCCCAACCTTCTCCTGGCCCCGAGATTTTAAAACTAGAGGTCTCCGAGATTTCCCAACCTTCTCCTGGCCCCGAGATTATAAAACTAGAGGTCTCCGAGATTTCCCAACCTTCTCCTGGTCCCGAGATTATAAAACTAGAGGTCTCCGAGATTTCCCAACCTTCTCCTGGCCCCGAGATTATAAAACTAGAGGTCTCCGAGATTATCGATCCAACCTTTTCCTGGCCCCGAGATTATAAAACTAGAGGTCTCCGAGATTTCCCAACCTTCTCCTGGCCCCGAGATTATAAAACTAGAGGTCTCCGAGATTTCCCAACCTTCTCCTGGCCCCGAGATTATAAAACTAGAGGTCTCCGAGATTATCGATCCAACCTTCTCCTGGCCCCGAGATTATAAAACTAGAGGTCTCCGAGATTATCGATCCAACCTTCTCCTGGTCCCGAGATTATAAAACTAGAGGTCTCCGAGATTTCCCAACCTTCTCCTGGTCCCGAGATTATAAAACTAGAGGTCTCCGAGATTTCCCAACCTTTTCCTGGCCCCGAGATTATAAAACTAGAGGTCTCCGAGATTTCCCAACCTTCTCCTGGTCCCGAGATTATAAAACTAGAGGTCTCCGAGATTTCCCAACCTTCTCCTGCCCCCGAGGTTATAAAACTAGAGGTCTCCGAGATTTCCCAACCTTTTCCTGGCCCCGAGATTATAAAACTAGAGGTCTCCGAGATTTCCCAACCTTTTCCTGGCCCCGAGATTATAAAACTAGAGGTCTCCGAGATTTCACAACCTTCTCCTGCCCCCGAGGTTATAAAACTAGAGGTCTCCGAGATTTCCCAACCTTCTCCTGGCCCCGAGATTATAAAACTAGAGGTCTCCGAGATTTCCCAACCTTCTCCTGGCCCCGAGATTATAAAACTAGAGGTCTCCGAGATTTCCCAACCTTTTCCTGGCCCCGAGATTATAAAACTAGAGGTCTCCGAGATTTCCCAACCTTCTCCTGGTCCCGAGATTATAAAACTAGAGGTCTCCGAGATTTCCCAACCTTTTCCTGGTCCCGAGATAATAAAACTAGAGGTCTCCGAGATTTCCCAACCTTCTCCTGGCCCCGAGATTATAAAACTAGAGGTCTCCGAGATTTCCCAACCTTCTCCTGGCCCCGAGATTATAAAACTAGAGGTCTCCGAGATTTCCCAACCTTCTCCTGGTCCCGAGATTATAAAACTAGAGGTCTCCGAGATTTCCCAACCTTTTCCTGGCCCCGAGATTATAAAACTAGAGGTCTCCGAGATTTCCCAACCTTCTCCTGGTCCCGAGATTATAAAACTAGAGGTCTCCGAGATTTCACAACCTTCTCCTGGTCCCGAGGTTATAAAACTAGAGGTCTCCGAGATTTCCCAACCTTCTCCTGGCCCCGAGATTATAAAACTAGAGGTCTCCGAGATTTCCCAACCTTCTCCTGGCCCCTAGGTTATAAAACTAGAGGTCTCCGAGATTTCCCAACCTTCTCCTGGCCCCGAGATTATAAAACTAGAGGTCTCCGAGATTTCCCAACCTTCTCCTGGTCCCGAGGTTATAAAACTAGAGGTCTCCGAGATTTCCCAACCTTCTCCTGGTCCCGAGGTTATAAAACTAGAGGTCTCCGAGATTTCCCAACCTTCTCCTGGTCCCGTGATTATAAAACTAGAGGTCTCCGAGATTTCCCAACCTTCTCCTGGCCCCGAGATTATAAAACTAGAGGTCTCCGAGATTTCCCAACCTTTTCCTGGTCCCGAGATTATAAAACTAGAGGTCTCCGAGATTTCCCAACCTTTTCCTGGCCCCGAGATCATAAAACTAGAGTTCTCCGAGATTTCCCAACCTTCTCCTGGTCCCGAGATTATAAAACTAGAGGTCTCCGAGATTTCCCAACCTTCTCCTGGCCCCGAGATTATAAAACTAGAGGTCTCCGAGATTTCCCAACCTTCTCCTGGCCCCGAGATTATAAAACTAGAGGTCTCCGAGATTTCCCAACCTTCTCCTGGCCCCGAGATTATAAAACTAGAGGTCTCCGAGCTCAAATCTCATTTTTTTGTCTTTTGATATTTCTAAGTTAATCATAATCAGACAATAATGATGTAGTTGATACATAAGTCCGCGAGTATAGTTGATACATAAGTCCGCGAGTATAGTTGATACATAAGTCCGCAAGTATAGTTGATACATAAGTCCGCGAGTATAGTTGATACATAACTCCGCGAGTATAGTTGATACATAAGTCCGCGAGTATAGTTGATACATAAGTCCGCGAGTATAGTTGATACATAACTCCGCGAGTATAGTTGATATGAACATGTATTTAAACATTAATTTGCCCGATCTTTTCAACCACAGTACTTTGAGAATGGAATTGAGATTTGAGCACGGAGTCCGTACTTCGTAGAATAAAGTATGATTATGCTTTCAATATGTTTATAAAAGCAAAGATGCAGAACTTGTTAGAATTCTAATTCCGTGTTTATTTGTCTTACCAGTTCTGCTGATAAGTTATATCGTCAGATTAGTACAAATATAACTACCAACACGTAAGAACGGACCTGTCTTACAGTCCGTTGCTAATCAAGAATTCGTCTGACAATGTGTTAAACGATTACTATAAAGCAGACAGATAATGTAAGACAAAACTACAAAGACGATGTTCACAGCTGCTATGAAGACAATGTTATTTACTTCACGGTTATTACAGAGCAATGCAGTGGATTGCATGCGTAAGTTTAACACAGAATGGTACATATGACAAGTATTTATAATTTTCTACGCAGCCATTCAGTCCCATACAAGCTAAATCATTTCACGTTGTTGAATAATTTCCTGAACGACACGCCAATAAACAAATATATAATCCCTCTTGGGCAATTCATTGACTAGGATCAAGACATTGTACCCTGATCTTTTGTGTTAAGTTGTCATAAGAAATGTGTTGACGTGATGAATGTGCTACGTATCTCAGAGTTCCGGCTTACAAAAAAGCTCCCTACTTCCTAGATAATAATTATCTCCAAAACAATCCTCTAGGTGCATTCCATGGAATATTACCGACAGGAGAGCTACTGGTAAACAGTCAAATACGTACCTAGTAAACTCGAAGAATTTTTGACACCACTGCGAACTATTTTCATTAACAAACAAATAAAGATTTCAATTAATCCGCATCATAAATTGTATTCAACGAATAATAAAGCCACTTCATTCCGCCTCTTCATAAAGCAATCTTAATGCCACTTAATTGGGAAAATATGGCGATAAAAAACGACCAGTTTCAAAATCCATGAATATGCTATTGCATGCATGAAGGTTATAAGCTTGCTATAAAAAACAAAATTGTACCGGCAATTATTCTGAGCAGACAAAGAACCATTTAGCTGAGATCTTCCCTGACAAACGAGCATTTGATTTTAAATACAGCCCTTAGATAATCTTTTCCAGTTTACTATGCTTTCAAAGTGATCGCCAAATAATGATAAGTTTTGTGTAGCAAATTTTTCAATAGTTGAATTATTTCTAACACGCTCTGTAGTGAATATTCCCTCACAGCAAAATGGCTGTGTTGTTAGGTTGCCCGAGCACAAGGTGTTCCATTGTACGATGGCAGCGGGGTGTGTGGAACATCCAGCGTATCATATTAAAACGTGTTTACTGTTTTAAAAAAGGGAATCAGACATCAGATCAAAATTCAAAATCAAGGCTCTCCTTTGCTACTTTACTACTTGTAGTATTGCTGTATCGTATAAAACTAAGGTATAAAGATGATATGTATGTCGCGTTTATTCAGAAAAAAGTGTGCAAAACTGTCAAAACACAGGTCCGTCAAACTTGTCAGGCAAATATTTGAACTTAGAGACCGGGCATGGTCTATATGTGTCTAATTTACAGAATGAATGTCTACAAGTGATGAGGGCTGGTGGTATTGTGCTGGTTGGTTCTGGAACTTGGCTGAGGTACAGTACTATGAACATTTAGACTAAGTTTGGTGAACACTTTATGTAAACTGTTCAACTTTAAAGCCTCCCTGTTGCAGATGTTCCCAAAATATGTCTCACCATGGCAGGTGAATTATAAACTTCAGATTGGTAAAGACAGGTCTATGGTGTTACATACGCTACCTATCTACAATTGAGTATTTTAATAAGTATTCAAATAGTCATATTCAAATTCAAAGATGGAAACTCGAATGATCAAGAAATACGTAAATTTTACATATACATTTATCCACAAAGGGTCCTGAAATCACATGCATGGAAATAGTGGGTAGTCCCAAATGTGCAAACTTTTGAAACGAAGCCTATATTGCCATTGCCATCAGTATAATGATAATTTTATATGTACATGTGTAGTCAGTATTATTAATTGTTACCATCTTCATCCTTATAATAACTGATTTTGTTACTATCATACCAATTACTAGTATCCTAATTAATGTTATTTATTAACGTTACCATTATTATTGTATTGTTACCATCAGTGTTTTATCATTTCATTATTTGTGTTATGTAATTCTTTCTATACCGTACTTTGTAATTTTCTCATGTATACAAATACTTAATATTGTTCATCCTCGTATATAGACATTGTATATTATTTGATTTTTCTACATTACTTGCTTGTATATATGTACTAGTATCACATGTAAGCATTGTACACGTTTATGCTTATTTTATACGAAAGTGAGAGTAAATTGTGTTCGAGGGGTGCATAAGTGTGTGTAAGTGAGGGTGTGTTTGTTGTCACGTGACAAAATAAAATACATTCTTTGTATATGCTTGTAACAAGATGTTACTTAATAAAAACATGTTCTGTTCTGTTCTGCTCTGCTCTATTATTATCATAATCATTACTGCTATTGTAGGATTAAACTTTCATTTCTGGTCAATCATCGAAGTGTTAACTCCCTCTGACCTCGTAACACACATTGAATAAAGCCTGTATTGCCGAATCTGTAATCGGTTGTTTTATGTTTTACAGTACACATAATTAGGTCAAAGTAGTCCGTCGATGATGTACAGAAACAAACGGTTTCCGATTGAAAAGGAGATTATCGAAGGGAAAAAACTCCCTCCATTGACCAATCAAAATGCGTAGATTTGTTAGAATTAGAAATAATAAGGATTGTTTCTTATTTTTCAGGCGTTTATGCAGAATAAACGCTTAGACGGAGTTTTGAAAATTCCGTGAAGCGCGCTAGCGTAGAATGAATGTAATAACCTCTCCGGAACACAGGTAACTGTATCATGAATAGATTATAAAAATATGAAAAAAAATATATATTTATTAATATGTTAACAAGGTATATTTCAACAAAAATTCTCTGGACGATCACTGATGTGACTTTTGTTTTTCAATTTCATCAAGGATTCCGGTGAATTCATGCAAATGAATATACTTTTTACGGCCGTAATTGAACAAAAACATATTCCTGCATTGAAAACTGTATTTATTTACATTATTTTACCTTCATAACATGTAATTTAACGTTTAAATTCCGATTTTATCTAAATATCAACGTAAAAACTTCATTCTGTCGATGACTCTAGAGAAATCCCAGCGTATTTTGTAACGTTCGTTTTCATTGGCCGGGAACCAAATTCTTCTACATACGTCATTTCACTTGGGAAAACCCCTTTGAAATCGGCCAATGAAAATCGTTGTCACAAACTGGATAGCACGCGCGTCATATGATCCAAAATGGAGTCTATCGGGGATAAAAATTAAAGCCGAAAATTTGTTTATTGCTTAAACATTCACATGTAACGAATTTACAAATTGTCATGGGGGTAAATGTGTTCCAACAGTTGTGTTTTCTAAGTGTAGCTGTTCATTATGTTTGTACACAACGGTTAAGACTAAATATCGTCTATTTTATGTAAATTTAGTGGATGTCAAAATCACCTCAGTGATCGTCCCGATTTATATTTTGTGGCATAACTCGTGAACTAGGCGATGGATTTCTCTGGGATTTTGCATGAATGTTGTTTTAACAATATGTTTTATGAATATAATCGATCACTGGAAATATCTTTAGCCAAACATTTTTTTTTTTGATGCTTTAAAAATCTTGGGATTTTTGTTGAAATATACCTTGTTAACATATTAATAAATATTTTTTTTTTAATTTTTTTTTTTCATATTTTTATAATCTATTCATGATACAGTTACATGTGCCCCGGCACAGCTAATTGTGTAATTAGGCTCTAAGAATTCTCGTGTTTTAGTACGTATGCAAATCTTTGATATGTAGAATTTCTTAATCCTATTGTAATTTAGTATTCGAACCGCATTGAAATTCAATGTTTTTACAAAGTTGTTTTACACAGCCGAGTTGTAAACACAAGACATATAATTATGTCATTGTACACACGTAAAACGTGTTTTGGATTAATTGTTGCTAAATTTAGACTGACAAGTAGTACTATCGTATTATTTATATTATTTATATTTATTACTACGCACTATTCACTGATCAACAGTGTTGCACCGCCCTTGGAGGCGGTCTCGGAAGGCCGATTGCATACGAAAAAAGCTCATTTTTCCCTACAGCAATTTAAGAGTGAATGTAAATATCTATACATCCAGTTACAAATATATGCAAAAGTATTCTATCAGGCATACATACCCTCTAACATACTAATAATGCCACTGTTGCATTAACAAACTTGTCCTGCGGTTCAACATATTGTTTTCAATCATCAGCAATTATGGATTGTTGTCTACGTACGTCAAAATTATAATATTACTGATTAAAATAACCATTTGTGTCATGTGGAGAAAAAAGAACTTAAAGAAACTTTTATCCGATGACCGATAAATGGCTATATTAACGAGTGTAGTGACGTCAATCGTTGGAGTAGAATCGTCATCATCTAATAGAGTTTTATAAAGATACAACACTTTATCTTACTGGATATAACTGTTATTGCCAATTTGTACGAGTTGGTATAAGGCCATCGCAAATAATTGTTTGTATAAAACAGGTCTGTTAGAAGTTGCAATGTTACAGTATATTAATTGTAGTCGTGAATTTACTTTTTTTGCAGTTCGTTTGAATGTTGTCTACATACAAACTTGAGAAAAAATGTAGATGTTTAAAGGGGCATGCCCAGGAACTGCTGTGTCTTTTTTTATGTACACCAAAAATGTGCTTGCCACTTGTAAAACCAATTATTACGGAAAAGTCAAAGAAGAATGTGTGTTCAAAAATGACCTTATAACGCGCGGGTCGGTATTTGTATGTCGGTTTGAATAAAAGGCTGTAAGCCTTTTATTGACGACAACGATATTTCCGATACGTCTGAGAGTTTAACTGAGCATGTGCACTGCCTTTCAAGTGAACATAACATGAGCAATACTTACCATTTCAGTTTGTTGACATTTTTTCCGCGATGTTTTCGGTTTTGACAGATACCGAAAGGGTCGAGTTGTGAAAATGACGAATACTTTCTGAGGCCGAAATCGGCAGGTTTGGTAAATCTTGAAATGTGTATTTTGAGTAAACTAGCGGGATATTTTGTTAATATTTTACAGGGCTTTCATTAATTGATTTAGGCATTAAAATGATACCAATTTGATTGCTATTCGAGACGCTTCAAATTCCAGGGCATGCCCCTTTAAAATGAGTATATGTATAATTTATACAAAAAATGTACTACAATAAATTACATGGTTAATAAAACTGCTCTAAGCGTGTGCATGTAAATATTCGTGCATGTTGTCTCGTTCCAACCAATTTGTGCTCATGGTTCCTTAATATTTAGTCCTGCAGAAAGCTAAATGACAAAGCGGAAACAATAAGTCCAAATCAGTATTACAGTAAGTATTGTCTAGATCAGTATTACAGTAAATATTGTCCAAATCCATATTACAGTAAATATTGTCTAGATCAGTATTACAGTATTAATATTGTCTAAATCAGTACTACAGTAAATATTGTCTAGATCAGTATTACAGTAAATATTGTCTAGATCAGTATTACAGTAAATATTGTCTAAATCAGTATTACAGTAAATATTGTCTAGATCAGTATTACAGTAAATATTGTCTAAATCAGTATTACAGTAAATATTGTCTAGATCAGTATTACAGTAAATATTGTCTAGATCAGTATTACAGTATTAATATTGTCTAAATCAGTATTACAGTAAATATTGTCTAGATCAGTATTACAGTATTAATATTGTCTAAATCAGTATTACAGTAAATATTGTCTAGATCAGTATTACAGTAAATATTGTCTAGATCTGTATTACAGTAAATATTGTCTAAATCAGTATTACAGTAAATATTGTCTAAATCAGTATTACAGTAAATATTGTCTAGATCAGTATTACAGTAAATATTGTCTAAATCAGTATTACAGTAAATATTGTCTAGATCAGTATTACAGTAAATATTGTCTAGATCAGTATTACAGTAAATATTGTCTAAATCAGTATTACAGTAAATATTGTCTAGATCAGTATTACAGTAAATATTGTCTAGATCAGTATTACAGTAAATATTGTCTAGATCAGTATTACAGTAAATATTGTCTAAATCAGTATTACAGTAAATATTGTCTAGATCAGTATTACAGTAAATATTGTCTAAATCAGTATTACAGTAAATATTGTCTAGATCAGTATTACAGTAAATATTGTCTAGATCAGTATTACAGTATTAATATTGTCTAAATCAGTATTACAGTAAATATTGTCTAGATCAGTATTACAGTATTAATATTGTCTAAATCAGTATTACAGTAAATATTGTCTAGATCAGTATTACAGTAAATATTGTCTAGATCTGTATTACAGTAAATATTGTCTAAATCAGTATTACAGTAAATATTGTCTAAATCAGTATTACAGTAAATATTGTCTAGATCAGTATTACAGTAAATATTGTCTAAATCAGTATTACAGTAAATATTGTCTAAATCAGTATTACAGTAAATATTGTCTAGATCAGTATTACAGTAAATATTGTCTAGATCAGTATTACAGTAAATATTGTCTAAATCAGTATTACAGTAAATATTGTCTAAATCAGTATTACAGTAAATATTGTCTAGATCAGTATTACAGTAAATATTGTCTAGATCAGTATTACAGTAAATATTGTCTAAATCAGTATTACAGTAAATATTGTCTAGATCAGTATTACAGTAAATATTGTCTAGATCAGTATTACAGTAAATATTGTCTATATCAGTATTACAGTAAATATTGTCTATATCAGTATTACAGTAAATATTGTCTATATCAGTATTACAGTAAATATTGTCCAAATCGAAGGTCACGGCCGTGTTCGGAAGGTTAATGCCCTGGACCGGCGATTCCGGTTTGAATCCTGGTCATGACAAGTCATTAATTATATAACACTTCTAGTTACATTTTACAAAACACGTCGATTTTCCGACATATGTGCAGAAGTTGACGGCTCTATGTGGAAGGGTTGTGGTTATCGAAGGGTAAGTTGGTATTTGTTAGTATACAGTCCATGTAACTGGTTAGGTGAACCGGCCACCGTATGCAACTGAAATATCGTTGCAAAATGACGTTAAATCCACAAACCAACAATATTGTGGTTTTATAAGAATTACATAATTTACCTGGTATAGTATAGGAAAACAAAGAAGTTTCAGCTAATCATACCAACAAGACGGATGCACTTTGCTCTAAGAAGGTAAAACAAAATGGAGATGTACTTTAACGAGTTCAGCTGTTGCTCGGTTTATCATTTGTCGTATTATTGCAGATTAATTTAGACCATCCTTAAAACATGTTTGTTTGTGGTAACCCTTCCAAGAGAATTTTCAGTGGGTAGGTAGGTAGGTAGGTAGGCAGGTAGGTAGGTAGGTAGGTAGGAAATATTTTTTTACAGTTGACTTTTTATATTGAACCCGAAATACATGTCAGAATGCTACTTTTTTAATAACCAAGAGCCCAAAATAAAGTGGGGTAGGGGCCTTTTAATTTTTGGTGCGTGGGTAGAGTTACCGCAAACAAAATCATTTTTCTTGTTCGGTACGAACAATAAAGTTATTACCATTTTTCAATCGTTCACTTTTCATTTTTTTCTGCATACCGAACTGTTTCCATTAACCTTCCGCCTACGAACATAGTTCCAATTTTCCTTCAGCGCACATCTTTTATGCTGAAACAACGAGATGCAATGTTCCACATTGTTTGGCATATAGACATATAGTAGGCTTTTTACCTTGATAGTAATATAAGCTCAGTGACGGGATTTTTTGTGTGTGTGGCCCGAACACTGATACAGCCACCTGTGTGTATAAAGAGGCATGTAATGTAGACTATATAGTATTATGCTAATTGCTGAACTACTTTTGGTGATCAGATGGGAATCATAAATCAAAGTACTGAAAGCACAAGGAAAGGGAACAACTGTAGCAACTGCATAGTGGGTGTTGAAAAGCGTTATTAGCACTTAAGTCTGCATCAAAATTCATGTACGAACTATCGTTCGGATTCATAAACTCACCCTACAAAGAAATTCAACTTTTGACTGCTTTGTTGTTCCTTACAAGAGCAGAACCTTCAGAGCTTTGATTGGGGATGGTTTTATCGCAATTAATAAGTCGTATTGTATAAGTATACAAATCTGTAAACAGTTATGGGTAAAGTACGTCTAATCCGTTCGGATTCTCTTTCGAACGGTTGGTAGCAAACCAATCAAAATGTAGTAGATATTTTTATGCCAATCAGGTCAAGCAAATCACTTATCGAAGATCTAAAAAAATGTCATGGGCCATAGCACTGTAAAATAAACCTGTAAGATTTGTACCTGCGCGTGTGTGCATTCAATAAATCCGAAGAAAATCTACACAAATTATTATGTCAATTGCTTAAACATTATAGCAAGAATTCTGATGTCATGTATTTTTTACTTCTCCTTCTAATGTCACATGGCTTAAACAACTCCATGTGGAAGACATAACTAAACGATAAACATACAAGTATAAATGGCACGTATTGTATATATCTAGAATCTTGTAACGGCGTTATTATAAAAACGATGTTCACTACCATATGTTATAAAGTAATCGACGCTTCAGATGGATGTTGGTTCCAATAAAAATCTACAGACTTCTACGACATGGAATTTTGCAAATAAATAAAAAAAAAACACGTGATAAAGTTAACATTCACCACTAGTCATTGTAACAACGATCATGCCAAAAACCTCCCTGTCTATCTGTCCCAATTTGGCTGACACAACTTTATACACCTTAGCTAAATAAACTGCATTATAGTTAATAATTTCAAATTTATTTACTTTAAAAGCAACCGCTTCGCCAACGAAATTCCACAAGAAGCAAATGCGATATTCCTAAACAGCCTATCAAATTTGAAACCGTAATATTAAAAGTGTTAATCTGACTACCTTACTTCACATTGTACAGTAGACCATTACCTTTTCTAGGATTAAACGTGATACCAACAGCCAGGATTATTAATTGACATTTTCTAGCTTTAACGATGGAGGGAGAACACCGGGCGAACATCTTGGTAGAATCTGGTTGAATCACTGACTTTCCGTAGACAATCTTAACTGATTCTTCATATATATGATTGGCTGGCTGATTTCGGATGGGATCGAACTCTTTGTTTATGAAACAAAATCATGAGCGTTTTGATAATTATGCGCCCGTCTTGTTGGGAGGCGCCCACAATAGATGTTCACTGTTATGATTCAAGCTTCGCCAAACCTGATAAAAGTGAGAATTGACGTAAACCTTTCGCTGCCAGGCACATATTGCTTACATTACATTCACTGTATTGACAGTGAATTTCTGAGAAATGCCAGCTTATTTAACCAGTTCCCGGGTATATAGTGTTAAGGGGTATATCCGTCACTTAGCAAATATGCAGAGATTTGTGCAGACAGGTATATACGTCACGTTGGCAAATATGCAAAGATTTGTGCAGACAGGTATATACGTCACGTTGGCAAACATGCAGAGATTTGTGCAGACAGGTATATACGTCACGTTGGCAAATATGCAGAGATTTGTGCAGACAGGTATATACGTCACGTTGGCAAATATGTAGAGATTTTGAAGACGGGTTTACCCATCACTTAGCAAATATGCAAAGATTTGTGCAGACAGGTATATACGTTACGTTGCCAAATATGCAGAGATTTGTGAAGACGGGTTTACCTGTCACTTAGCAAATATGCAGAGATTTGTGCAGACAGGTATATACGTCACGTTGGCAAATATGTAGAGATTTGTGCAGACAGGTATATACGTCACGTTGGCAAATATGTAGAGATTTGTGCAGACAGGTATATACGTCACGTTGGCAAATATGTAGAGATTTGTGCAGACAGGTATATACGTCACGTTGGCAAATATGTAGATATTTGTGCAGACAGGTATATACGTCACGTTGGCAAATATGCAGAGATTTGTGCAGACAGGTATATACGTCACGTTGGCAAATATGTAGAGATTTTGAAGACGGGTTTACCCATCACTTAGCAAATATGCAAAGATTTGTGCAGACAGGTATATACGTTACGTTGCCAAATATGCAGAGATTTGTGAAGACGGGTTTACCTGTCACTTAGCAAATATACAGAGATTTGTGCAGACAGGTATATACGTCACGTTGGCAAATATGCAGATATTTGTGCAGACAGGTATATACGTCACTTAGCAAATATGCAGAGATTTGTGCAGACAGGTATATCCGTCCCTTGGCAAATATGCAGAGATTTTTGAAGCCGGATATGTCCGTCTCATTGGCAGCGAAAGGGTAAACTATCTCGGATAAATTGAAGTACTAACAAAATCAGTCCCGGCACTTCTGAAATAAATGACGAAACAGACATGGTCCGCTCTCAAATTTGAGAAAATGTTGATGATCATTTTTTGCGACAAGTTGGTTGATAGGAGAGTCGTGTTTAGTTTATAAATGACTCAAAGGTTTATGAGAACAGAGACGTTGTGAGTAGAATGACGGCCCCTGAAACAAGATGGTTTGAATTAGAATCTCAAACAGTTACATTCATAACTCATTCCGCGACATGGGTAAAGTTGTCCTGATTTTATTCGTAATAGAGTCGATACGAATCTGTATTACTGAGGACTACATCTACGAGTATTTATAAGATGAACGCAGGTAAATCGATACAAACAATCAAGGGACTGCTAATTGTTCTATTACTCGCAGAATGTCATAAAATATTAAGCACAATATTGGTATATAAAAATGATGAATTGTCCAAAATAAACACTGCATTTCAACAGTTGACTTTATTTACAGAGTAAAGGGGAAATAAAAACAGATTTCCAAGAAAAATGCATACAAAGGAAAGGAAACCCAATTGACCAAACAGACTAAATAATGACAAATTTGAACTATCCGTCACAGAAAACATCAACAGACACGCTAATACAAAGAAACATATAGTTCCAAGTTAAGTTTCAAGTTTATTGGTATTATCGGCATATAAAGCCTCTGACAATAAAATGTAAAGCAAGCATACAAACATACAAACATACAAACACACAAATCGTCAACATGGCTTGCGCCCTCTCCTCCGCTACACTGATAAAGACACCAGCCATCAAACTTGCCAGTCGTATCAGCCTCTTCCTGAATCCACAAAACGATGAACATAACTCTTTACAACTGTGACAAAAAGTCATATACAAAAAGTGGGACAAAAGCCAAACAGTCCAAGGGTAGCATATCGACGTTAATATTTTTATGACTGCATACATTACAACTTCCAAAAAGAAAACGATAGACTTGTGCTGATCTTAATTCGGCAAAAGCATTTATTGCTTTTAAAAAAGTATATTACGTTCCTAACTATAATTGTTGGAATTGTTAAAAGTCTACAAATATCTATTATTGAAACATAAGATTAACATGCGCTTACAATAAACCAAGTATAAAGCGCGAAAATGGCCTAAACAATGACGTAATGACGCCGTGTTTTCATTTCAAGTGGTGCAGGAAACGTTACGATACTGAAAAAAGTAGCCTGAAGAGGTATAGATTTTTTTCGTTTGATGTGTAGATAAATAAATGTTTTACATAATGATAATTTTTGAAAACTTCTACCACGGCGTTTTAGCTACATTTACATTTATCTGAATATTTTACGTCGTAAAAACGTCCCCATAATGACGTTTTGACGTCGATTAATTTCCGATACGCCGGGCGGTCATGGATATTCAAAGCATTGATGATAATCACTCGGTAGACCAAAGCATTCACTCATCCGCAAAGTTCGATTTTTTAATTTATAGCAAAGCTACATGGGAAAAGTAGCACATAGCTGGTGCCGCTAGGTGGCGTTTTAACGTCGTTTAGTTGCTAGGTTACCGACGTCAAACTGTAAAAAGAACTATATTTTCGTAAGCGCTGCTACTTCAGGTATAATTCTTTAAATTTCATGCCATTCTAACAAACTTTCTTTTTTGCCGAGCAACACCGCGTAAGGTGGAACCAAACGATTGAAATAACGTCGTTTTCGACGTCAAAACGGTCATTTTTACGGTATTTATAGTGCCTCTCTGAAAAAACCTACCGCTCTATCAATTTATGTAGATATTTAATGAAATAAAGATTTGAATTCTTACTTATTTTAGCTAATTTTAAGGGCAGATAACTCATACGTAAATCTCAAATACCATGGTTTTACTTTTGGTTAATATTTTTAATTTTATTATTGGTCAAAAAACAAAATTTCATGTAATTCCATTAAATATTTATATTACCTTTTCTCAGTTGAAGTTAAGAGACTGAAAATTCTTCAAAATTATGCCATTTTTTAAGAAAATTGGCAGTTGTTTAGGTAAAGAAAGAAAAAATAAAAAAAACTCTCTTTAATAATTCATGAAATATTTCACGATGACATGAAAAGAAGCCTGCTACATAAAAATGAAAATAGATAAGGCCTTGCTTTCCTTTATGGTGAATTATCTGTCCTTGAAATGACCTTAAATAAGCAAAAAAAAATCGAATTCAAGGGCAGATAACTCAAAAACGAGATCAGTGACCTCCAATTTTTTTTTTGCTTGAAATGTTTGTGTTATCATATGCTACGATCATGCAAAGTTTAAAAAAAATCTATTGTTCAGTTTTCATTTTGTCTATATGTCTATGTGAAAAATGTAGCGAACTACCGAAAACGTCTTCAAACCACTCTGCCATGGAGCCCCCCTCATCAAGAAGCTAAGGGTTCTAACCACGTTATTAACAACATTTTGGAACAGGATCATCGCATGGGGACAACATATGGCGATAAGGTAACTGTCATCGTCAAAACACTGTCTAGAATTGTTCACTCACTATTTTGTTCTACATACGGTCGATTGTTTTAGGTAAAGGCTCGTTCTACTCACGGCTCATTTTCCCCTACTGTTCCTTAATCAGACACTAGTAAAGTTTAGGTACATACGAACCCAGCATAGATGATTTATTTTTATTATACTTCATATTCGACAAAAAAAAGTAATGTTCTTCCACAAGCAATTTATATCGTCTCAAAATGAATTATTGGAAGAGAGAATTTGAATTGGGAAGTTTTAAAGTAGCATTACACGGTACAATAAAATATAATGCCCTTATCCACGTTAAAAAGCATAAAAGTCGATTTTTATTATGATTTAAAGTCATGTCTTAACTTTATAACCAACGATAAACAACCATGTCATCCTCCTAACAAAGAAGTAAAACAAAAGATATTATGTAATAATTCTCAGTGTTTGTAGATCATATAAAGACACGATATCACAATACAAACCCAGCCAATGACTTACAAAATAGGATACTAGACATTATTAATTAAACTTTTAAATATTAGAGGGGAATTAGAAGAAAACGACACTCAATACAAAAGAGTTGTCGGCAATACGAGTAAAATGTCGACCAACACGGACAAATCTCGGCAATACAGCTTTCCATGCATTCCCATTGGTTAAAAAACTCGGCACTATATGGAATTATGAAATACGGGTTTTTCATTGGTTGTTCAAACTCGCGACAATACGAGTGAAGGCATTAGAATAGAAACTGGCTGCCTTTTTTATTAATTATTAAAAAATGAGCATCAATTCACATGCACTTCAGATAGTTATTAATAAAATACTTATTAGGGAAATTCCTATTGGCCGAGTTATTTGTCTCGGTCACCTGTATTCATCTTCGCCCTAACCACTCCGGACATTACAGAGAACTTGGAACAGTTCAGTTCACACTGTACAAGTTACCTTTAGTCGTGCATGCACAAACTGTTTCCTTTCTATTTTCACCTACAATTCGTGTCGGCGATATGGTGTATTTCACTAGAAAGTTCACAGCATTAGTATATTGACAATGTTAATAAAAAGCTCTCTATGACGAGCGACGAGTTGATTTTGCCAAGACAAGACGCAGTACGCCAACATTTGGCGACTGACATTTAAAACGGCCGTTTATTGTTGAGTGAGGTGCATTTCTATTATAAACATCGAATGAATAAAAAAAAATCATTTACATTTGTATATTGTATATAACTTCAAATTGTCGACATCTTACAAAGATCTTTTTGATGGTTTGCATACACACCGAAAGTACACGTACTGTAATCATTAGTTTCATAACCGATGAGAGACTAAACAAAACAGTCCAGTACAACCTCTCCAGTATAACCTCTCCAGTACAACCTCTCCTGTACAACCTCTCCAGTACAACCTCTCCAGTACAACCTATTGTACAGTACAACCTCTCCAGTATAACCTCTCCAGTACAACCTCTCCAGTACAACCTCTCCAGTACAACCTCTCCTGTACAACCTCTTGTACAGTATAACCTCTCCAGTACAACCTCTCCTGTACAACCTCTTGTACAGTACAACCTCTCGAGTATAACCTCTCCAGTACAACCTCTCCAGTACAACCTCTCCAGTACAACCTCTCCTGTACAACCCTTTGTACAGTACAACCTCTCCAGTATAACCTCTCCAGTATAACCTCTCCAGTATAACCTCTCCAGTATAACCTCTCCAGTACAACCTCTTGTACAGTACAACCTCTCCAGTACAACCTCTCCAGTACAACCTCTCCAGTATAACCTCTCCAGTATAACCTCTTGTACAGTACAACCTCTCCAGTACAACTTCTCCAGTATAACCTCTCCAGTACAACCTCTCCAGTATAACCTCTCCAGTATAACCTCTCCAGTACAACCTCTCCAGTATAACCTCTCCAGTACAACCTCTTGTACAGTACAACCTCTCCAGTACAACCTCTCCAGTATAACCTAATTTAAATATGAATTCAACCTCACTAGAGCAATAACTTCTCAACAAAAACATAATATCGCTACTGTTACGGGGTGTTGCTTTGGAGAGGTCGCACTGTATTTTTTTAGTTAGGCACGAAATGGCTTTGTTTTATATTGGCATGAAAACCAAACATTTAAAAAAGTACATCATCTATTCAAACCTATAAATTTTAAATCAAGACTTTGTTATTATTTCAGTAATCCTGTTGTATAGTTTGATTAAGAATGTCGACAAATTTGTTTCAGTAAACATAATTAATACTCAGAGACAGAACAGTGTTAATGAAAAATGACGTCAGTTCAGATAATTATAAAAACATATTACATTGTTTTAAAGAGGTCGCAAAATGACGACAATGAAATACTAGTTTACGGTGATTATATCATAATCAGAATAATGATTTCAAAATTATATACTTACAAAACTTGACAAAATCAAGTATTACGTTCTCGATATCTGTAAGTATTTAGTTAAATGACACGTGTTTTATTTATCTATCTATTTATTTATTTTATCGGACTTAACGCCATTTTCAACATTATTTCAGTAATGTCGTGACGGATGGTTATCCTAACCTGAGTTAACCAGTACTAACCACATTCTATCCGCTACTGCCAAGCTACTCAACATAATTTAGAGGTGGAGGACAATTTAACACTGGATGTAATATCTTTAGTCTTTGACACGGATAGCGGCAGCCTCGCCAAAAGTTCGAACCCACAACCTCTTGATCAGTAGACAATTGATCTAACCACTGAGCTAGCCGGGCGGGCTTTACACATGTTTTACATATTAGTATTGTATCACATATTGTACCGACATGGCCACCAAACTACGACATCCTTAATCGAGGATCGTAGTCCAGTGGCTTTACAGTTGGTCTCTAGATTTCTGTGTGTTTTAACGACTCAAAACATGTCTTCTTAAACTTGTCTAATAGGACAACGAACGTATAGGGTAAGTTGTTACCAAATCGTGTTTTACTATCGAAAATGCAACCTTCGTTAAATCAGGGTTGCAACGTTTTAAAGGAAAACGTATTGTTTTGCCGCTTAATACGACTTGTATATGGTAAGTAGTCCCAGTAAATGAACTAAACGTCAGATTGAGAAAGAATGACAGGGTACTTTATTCACCAGAACAAACAAGCTATGTAAAATTAATAGGGTTTTGGTTCGACCCAAAATTAAGCCATCTTATAACCACTATCTTGAATTCACAGAAACGGACAAATGTATTACTTTCTCAAAAGTGATCATTTTATCATAAAAGTCGAAACTGACAGAAATATTTACGACAGCAATAGATTCGAAAAATCTGACCGTAATTTACTGTCTTCACAATGTTCAAAATTTAATGATCTCAGAAGGGTTTGGTACCTCACGTTGTAGATATTGTATTTACGATAATGTATCAAATGTTTGAAAGATAGCAATAGTACGTGAACCTGGTCTATGACAGAATGAAACATTATGTTGCAACAATGAGTAATCCTTGACTTCACATTCTTTTCAGCCACGTTAGTTTCAGATACAACGCATTGCATTACGGTGACCAGTTTGGGCCATCGCGACTTATTAATTGAATCAATAATAGTCGAAATCACGAATCTACGTTCGTGAAAAGTTATAGAAGCGATAATGAAATAAGTCTGACATTTTGTTTTCATTGTTTAGAAGTTTTCCTACATTGTTTACGATGATTGATGTTTCGTCGTTTTATTTTCAGTGCAGCGACTTATTTCAATTGATCTTCGAAGATGGCCTCACTGGTACACCGTATTGATTACATTTACAACCAAAGCACTGGAAGTGTTTAAGAATACGATAAGTTGGAAAATATCAAATGAAAAGCTATTTGTCTTACATGAAAAAAATATTAATATTATTAGAAGATTTTTTATTTTCGACTAAGTACTAAGTTCATGAGGCAATCATTCCACCTCGATTTGTGGAAGTTTAAGCTAGCTGAAATTGTAGCGAACGTTATCATTTTAAACCAACAGAAACACCACCATAAGTAAAGTTATACGTAGCACTTGGAAAACATATGTCCAGTATTCACTACAAGAAGTTCAAAATTTGTCAAGGCAAGCATTATGAAATAACTTCCTTCTACCAAACAAAACGTGATATTCAGAATAATGCCTTAGATAACCTTGAGGTTTAATTGCCATTCAAAACTAAATACTTAATTTTAGTTTGAAACCATTCAAACACACTTGTAGCTTTGTATCTACAGATTTACCTTGTTTGAAAATACGGGAGATCGACAGATACCACTACTAACGACAAGAGATAACATGCTTTTGTTTTGTCTTCGTTTCTTTACAAAACATTGTTGAAATCACATGCCTTATAGCCCTCAAAGAAATGGGTTTTGTATAAGATTAAATGATTTTTTTCTTAACGGTAAATACAGTAGAACTCGGTTATAGTCAATTCCTGAGGACTAGATTAGTTACTTCATACTTTGTAGTATATCCGTATTTCAGTAAAACTGCAATACATGAAATGAATAATGATGTATCCGGGGTCAGGGTAGGGATAATTAGTAAATACCGTGCAACCTCCCCAAAGCGGCCCTCTATTGAACAATATCCTTCCTTCAACAACAATTTGATTTTTAACACTGCATGATTTAACTATTAATTTAAACTCTCTAGAGCAACATCCTCTCAACAACAACATAATTTTGCTACTCCCAAAAGGAGTTGCTTTGGAGAGGTTGCACTGAACTTTACTGTTTCAGGTTCTTTGCTTCAGATCCATCATCATTATAACCGTTGTTTACTGCAAATATCGTAACAAATATCGTAACAAATATCGTAACAAATATCGCATCATTACGTATATTACTACATTCCAAGATAATGTTTACACAATACGGAATCTGGAACAAAACTCAACAGTGATATTTGTAAAATCTAACCACGGTTAATAATTTGATTGACATTCATATCTGAAAAGGAAATTAGAAGATGCGATTTTTTACGAATACAATTATTTGTGGAGATTGAGCAGAGTACGGTTTCAATCGGTAAAGTTTAAGAAAGAAAAGTCATACCCAATGTAGATGAAATATCAGCCTCACATTGTCTAAAACATTGTGTCTGTGGAGAATCGATCTCTGTAAGTCAGTTTTACATCAATGAAAGAATGCCGGCTCCCATGGAAGAAGCAAAATCAGTCTGATGAAGGTAAATAATTAGTTTTGGGGCTATCAACAACACATTATAACAGGGCATACACGTACTGACGAAATTACTTAAGTGTTTCCGGGTGGGGACACCGTGCACCCTTTAGGGTTTCGGTGGCTGGGATTATGCAAATGACGGAAAAAAATAAATGTAGACTATATTACAGTCAATGCTCGTTTGTAGGTAATGCAAGGTCAACTACAATTTCGTGAATGTAGAACAATTCGTATAGTACAATCAACTTTTTTTTCGTTTTGGTAGGATAGAAACATATAGTTATTGTGTTGCGATGTTTTTATAAATTAACCTAGATTAATTTGAAAATAACTATAAAACAAAATGTATATCAATTACACAGCGTGTGATGAATACAATCTGTATTATATCTATATACACAGGAACAAAACAATGAAATATTTAATAACTATCAGTTCTGACAGTCTGAGACACAGGAGCTAACGAGGTGCCAATTAATATACATGCTTACATATTAGTATACGTATATAAGTGACTGGAATTATTTTACCTCTAGTTGGCTAAAATGCTATGACCGTGTCCGACATGTTTATATGTGGGGCTGTTGAGAAGACAACAATTACAAAATAATAAAGAAGTGTTTGTGAAACACGGATTTCCCCTAAAGGCCAATTGGATATTAAGACCTTGACCTAATGAACTTAAAAACAATAAGGGCCATCTAAATGCGATTATCAATCTTCAAACCTAGTCTAAGGATCTTGACCTTTGACGTACTGAGCTCGTTATCAAAAGGGACCATCTATATGCGATGATCTGAGAACGAAATCTGAGAAGCTTAGGTCAAATCGTTTTCTAGTTGTTGGCCGGACAATATACTCTCTTTTCTTCGAAAAGGGACATAATTATGCCTGGTGCACCTATTTTTCATATACGATAATGTCGGTCTTGGATATAGTGAAGTACATATCCCCTCCCCCGGACACGACCTTTCTTATTTGATTGCTATGGATAAAGTAGAATATAGAGTCGCTGTCATACTCCAGTGCTTATAGAGCCGCTGTCATGGTCCAGTGGTTATAGAGCCGCTGACATAGTCCAGTGGTTATAGAGCCGCTGTCATGGTCCAGTGGTTATAGAGCCGCTGTCATGGTCCAGTGGTTATAGAGCCACTGTCATAGTCCAGTGGCTATAGAGCCGCTGTCATGGTCCAGTGGTTATAGAGCCGCTGTCATAGTCCAGTGGTTATAGAGCCGCTGTCATGGTCCAGTGGTTATAGAGTCGCTGTCATGGTCCAGTGGTTATAGAGCCGCTGTCATAGTCCAGTGGTTATAGAGCCGCTGTCATGGTCCAGTGGCTATAGAGCCGCTGTCATGGTCCAGTGGTTATAGAGCCGCTGTCATAGTCCAGTGGTTATAGAGCCGCTGTCATGGTCCAGTGGTTAAAGAGCCACTGTCATAGTCCAGTGGCTATAGAGCCGCTGTCATGGTCCAGTGGTTATAGAGCCGCTGTCATGGTCCAGTGGTTATAGAGCCGCTGTCATGGTCCAGTGGTTATAGAGCCGCTGTCATAGTCCAGTGGTTATAGAGCCGCTGTCATAGTCCAGTGGTTATAGAGCCGCTGTCATGGTCCAGTGGTTATAGAGCCGCTGTCATGGTCCAGTGGTTATAGAGCCGCTGTCATGGTCCAGTGGTTATAGAGCCGCTGTCATAGTCCAGTGGTTATAGAGCCGCTGTCATGGTCCAGTGGTTATAGAGCCGCTGTCATAGTCCAGTGGTTATAGAGCCGCTGTCATAGTCCAGTGGTTATAGAGCCGCTGTCATGGTCCAGTGGCTATAGAGCCGCTGTCATGGTCCAGTGGTTATAGAGCCGCTGTCATGGTCCAGTGGTTATAGAGCCACTGTCATAGTCCAGTGGTTATAGAGCCGCTGTCATGGTTCAGTGGTTATAGAGCCGCTGTCATAGTCCAGTGGTTATAGAGCCGCTGTCATGGTCCAGTGGTTATAGAGCCGCTGTCATGGTCCAGTGGTTATAGAGCCGCTGTCATGGTCCAGTGGTTATAGAGCCGCTGTCATGGTCCAGTGGTTAAAGAGCCGCTGTCATGGTCCAGTGGTTAATGTGCTGTATTTGTAACCCCATGATCCGGGATTGGTTCTCGGTCGAGGCAGGTCATATCCTACTATGAAAATTTGACAACAATGTCGATTTTCCTCAATATGTGGTGAAGTTGCCAGTTCCTTGTGCAAAGGAAAGCTGGAACTGGTTAGAATACAGTCCAGGAAAACTGGTCAGGTGAATCGGCCGTATATAACTGAAAAGTGTTAAAAACTGATAGACATTCAATTATTCGTCTGGTTTTAACACACAAAAAAACATTAATAAAAATTGCACAAATAACAGTATAACAGTATATAAGTGGATTGTTATCGCTGTAGGATGAACATCGCGAAACAGTAAAAGATAATTGTCATTTTATATAAACACATCACACATCACACAAAAACTACTAATCTAAATCAGACAAAAAAACGTTAGTAGAAGACACGTGCATTATTTCCTTATTAATGCTTACATTGATAATGAACGAAAATAATTATACAAAACGTAAATTTCTCTGGCGATGACAAACATATGTGGGAAACATCAAACTGATACACTGTTAAACATTATCACATACATTCATGCAGATAATGATTTAGAAATAAAATTGTATTCAAGTTAATCAGTTCTTACAAACCTACATCCATAGGATTGCAATTCGCTCCCTGGCCTCTGAGGAATCAATATACATGTATGTTAACAGCAAAACATGGTTTTAGTGAACTCTGATATAGTGAAGAATTAGATACAATAAAACATGGTTATAGTGAACTCTGATATAGTGAAGAATTAGATACAGTAAAACATGATTATAATGAACTCTGATATAGTGAAGAATTAGATACAGTAAAACATGGTTATAATGAACTCTGATATAGTGAAGAATTAGATACAGTAAAACATGGTTATAATGAACTCTGATATAGTGAAGAATTAGATACAATAAAACATGGTTATAGTGAACTCTGATATAGTGAAGAATTAGAAACAGTAAAACATGGTTATAATGAACTCTGATATAGTGAAGAATTAGATACAGTAAAACATGATTATAATGAACTCTGATATAGTGAAGAATCAGATACAGTAAAACATGGTTATAGTGAACTCTGATATAGTGAAGAATTAGATACAGTAAAACATGGTTATAATGAACTCTGATATAGTGAAGAATTAGATACAGTAAAACATGGTTATAATGAACTCTGATATAGTGAGGAATCAGATACAGTAAAACATGGTTATAGTGAACTCTGATATAGTGAAGAATTAGATACAGTAAAACATGGTTATAATGAACTCTGATATAGTGAAGAATTAGATACAGTAAAACATGGTTATAATGAACTCTGATATAGTGAAGAATTAGATACAGTAAAACATGGTTATAGTGAACTCTGATATAGTGAAGAATTAGATACAGTAAAACATGGTTATAATGAACTCTGATATAGTGAGGAATCAGATACAGTAAAACATGGTTATAGTGAACTCTGATATAGTGAAGAATTAGATACAGTAAAACATGGTTATAATGAACTCTGATATAGTGAAGATTTAGATACAGTAAAACATGATTATAATGAACTCTGATATAGTGAAGAATTAGATTCAGTAAAACATGGTTATAGTGAACTCTGATATAGTGAAGAATTAGATACAGTAAAACATGGTTATAATGAACTCTGATATAGTGAAGAATTAGATACAGTAAAACATGGTTATAATGAACTCTGATATAGTGAGTAGCCAGAAACAGTAAAACATGGTTATAATGAACTCTGATATAGTGAAGAATTAGAAACAGAAAACATGGTTATAGTGAACTCTGATATAGTGAAGAATTAGATACAGTAAAATATGGTTATAATGAACTCTGACATAGTGAAGAATCAGATACAGTAAAACATGGTTATAATGAACTCTGATATAGTGAAGAATTAGATACAGTAAAACATGGTTATAATGAACTCTGATATAGTGAAGAATTAGAAACAGTAAAACATGGTTATAATGAACTCTGATATAGTGAAGAATCAGATACAGTAAAACATGGTTATAATGAACTCTGATATAGTGAAGAATTAGATACAGTAAAACATGGTTATAATGAACTCTGACATAGTGAGTAGCCAGAAACAGTAAAACATGGTTATAGTGAACTCTGATATAGTGAAGAATTAGATACAGTAAAACATGGTTATAATGAACTCTGGTATAGTGAAGAATCAGATACAGTAAAACATGGTTATAGTGAACTCTGATATAGTGAAGAATTAGATATTAGATACAGTAAAACATGGTTATAATGAACTCTGATATAGTGAAGAATTAGATACAATAAAACATGGTTATAGTGAACTCTGATATAGTGAAGAATCAGATACAGTAAAACATGGTTATAGTGAACTCTGATATAGTGAAGAATCAGATACAGTAAAACATGGTTATAATGAACTCTGATATAGTGAGTAGCCAGAAACAGTAAAACATGTTTATAATGAACTCTGATATAGTGAAGAATTAGATACAGTAAAACATGGTTATAATGAACTCTGATATAGTGAAGAATTAGATTCAGTAAAACATGGTTATAGTGAACTCTGATATAGTGAAGAATTAGATACAGTAAAACATGGTTATAATGAACTCTGATATAGTGAGTAGCCAGAAACAGTAAAACATGGTTATAATGAACTCTGATATAGTGAAGAATTAGAAACAGTAAACATGGTTATAGTGAACTCTGATATAGTGAAGAATCAGATACAGTAAAACATGGTTATAATGAACTCTGATATAGTGAAGAATTAGATACAGTAAAACATGGTTATAATGAACTCTGACATAGTGAAGAATCAGAAACAGTAAACATGGTTATAGTGAACTCTGATATAGTGAAGAATCAGATACAGTAAAACATGGTTATAATGAACTCTGATATAGTGAAGAATTAGAAACAGTAAACATGGTTATAGTGAACTCTGATATAGTGAAGAATCAGATACAGTAAAACATGGTTATAATGAACTCTGATATAGTGAAGAATTAGAAACAGTAAAACATGGTTATAGTGAACTCTGATATAGTGAAGAATTAGATACAGTAAAACATGGTTATAATGAACTCTGATATAGTGAAGAATCAGATACAGTAAAACATGGTTATAGTGAACTCTGATATAGTGAAGAATTAGATATTAGATACAGTAAAACATGGTTATAATGAACTCTGATATAGTGAGTAGCCAGAAACAGTAAAACATGTTTATAATGAACTCTGATATAGTGAAGAATTAGATACAGTAAAACATGGTTATAATGAACTCTGATATAGTGAAGAATCAGATACAGTAAAACATGGTTATAATGAACTCTGATATAGTGAAGAATTAGATACAGTAAAACATGGTTTTAATGAACTCTGATATAGTGAAGAATCAGATACAGTAAAACATGGTTATAGTGAACTCTGATATAGTGAAGAATTAGATACAGTAAAACATGGTTATAATGAACTCTGATATAGTGAAGAATTAGATACAGTAAAACATGGTTATAATGAACTCTGATATAGTGAAGAATTAGGTACAATAAAACATGGTTATAATGAACTCTGATATAGTGAAGAATTAGATACAGTAAAACATGGTTATAATGAACTCTGATAAAGTGAAGAATTAGATACAGTAAAACATGGTTATAATGAACTCTGATATAGTGAAGAATTAGATACAGTAAAACATGGTTATAATGAACTCTGATATAGTGAAGAATTAGATTCAGTAAAACATGGTTATAATGAACTCTGATATAGTGAAGAATTAAATACAGTAAAACATGGTTATAATGAACTCTGATATAGTGAAGAATTAGATACAGTAAAACATGGTTATAGTGAACTCTGATATAGTGAAGAATTAGATACAGTAAAACATGGTTATAATGAACTCTGATATAGTGAAGAATTAGATACAGTAAAACATGGTTATACTGAACTCTGATATAGTGAAGAATTAGATACAGTAAAACATGGTTATAATGAACTCTGATATAGTGAAGAATTAGATACAGTAAAACATGGTTATAGTGAACTCTGATATAGTGAAGAATTAGATACAGTAAAACGTGGTTATAGTGAACTCTGGTATAGTGAAGAATTAGATACAGTAAAACATGGTTATAATGAACTCTGATATAGTGAAGAATTAGATACAGTAAACATGGTTATAATGAACTCTGATATAGTGAAGAATCAGATACAGTAAAACATGGTTATAATGAACTCTGATATAGTGAAGAATTAAATACAGTAAAACATGGTTATAATGAACTCTGATATAGTGAAGAATCAGATACAGTAAAACATGGTTATAATGAACTCTGATATAGTGAAGAATTAGATACAGTAAAACATGGTTATAATGAACTCTGATATAGTGATGATTATATTGTAATGAAGTAATTATGATTATTATTCGGGTCCCTTTGAAATAAATTTTGTGTTTTGTATTGTAATGAAATTTTCATTTAGGTCACTAACAATTCACTTTAACCGTATTTTTTTATTTAATCGGGTCGCCCGAAATTCACTTTAAACGGGTTCTACTGTAATAAAGTAACTATATTATTCGGATCCTCAAGATCCACTTTATCAACATTCTACTGTAAACAGGGTGATTTGCCATTCTCATATGATTTTCATAATAAGCAACTACATGTAGTTATATAACACAAATGCATTTGACATTTCTGATTTAAACGGTAGTTGCAGATATCTGATGGCGATAGTTCAACTACTCCAAGAAAAGTACACAAGCATACTTCTTGAAATGAAATTACTTCCAGAATATGGACCTGACAACACAAAAAATGCAGTGCAGAAAATAGTTCCATTCATGAAAGTGGCGGATGAATATTTTGTTATCTGCAGCAAACAGGCTGCAAGAAAAAATGGTCTGGCATAATTTTACTTCATATATAACATAAAGAATGCACTATTCTGAGAAGATACACGACAGCTTATTATTTCCCAGACAAAAATTCACTCTTTCATTTATATAAAATTGGGTGTAGTTTCATATGCATGTTACCAAGGCAACGTACATTTAACAACGTCACAAAATTTGCCTCAAACCAGACATTCTAAGCTCCGCTGATGCACAAAAATATGTTCGAGGTCAATTACTGATACAAAAACAACATCTAATTTGTGAGCAGTTTGATTTTGTTCAATTAGATAACATAAATATAATTATGCATGACGTATATCGCCAAACTTTTTATTAATTCGCTAAACAATTTGATTATTCAAATATTCGCATAGCACGCTCATTGGTTCCCTAAAGGGACTAGACCCAAGTTTTAAATCATGATTTATTTCAATTTCTAAACCCTCCTATAATTTGCTCATCATGACTTTACACAATTACATGATGATTACAAATAAAACATGTTTTAAATATGCGTCGATGATATAAGTTACGTGTTTACAAGTTTTTTGCAAAATAAACACATACGACTTCATGCACAGGCGGAAGTAACGGACCTGTGAATAAATAACCTTAAATATACTAAATTTTGACCCCATTCATGGCATTCGACTGGTATATATACTAAGGCGTATATCTTTTTGTTTCGGCGAATGAGCACCGCCTTTACAAAACACAATTATGGGTTAAATTATTTTGTTTTATGTAGAATTTATTGCAATTTTACAATCACAGGTCCGTTACTTCTGCCTGTGACTGCATGTGCCCGTTTCATAAGACAAACGTAAGCTAGGGTTGAAATTCATTATCATTGGTACAAGTTTTTAATATTTAGACTTTTAACAACCGACAGTTATTCCCATTGTATTAATTTTCATGAAAATTGCGGCACAATCTGTTAATTTTGTGTCTGATATAGGACCTAAACCACGATTTCAAAATCAACTACAAATAGTTAATTACACGCCTGGTAAGCAAATTTATAGCATTCGTCGAGATATTAATATAACATGATTTATCTAAACAAACATATGCAATAATTATATTGAATGAAACAAAACATTGTGTTCAAAGGGAGGTAACTCGAACACAAATTGTTAAAATGTGTCTCTGGTTTGCTAGGATTGGATTTGTATGAAAACAAGAGAATTCTACAAATGGTTCTTAACAATTTACGCTTTATTTTATTCAAGTTATTGTCACGGTCCCCACATTTAGTGTTGTTGTTTTTTACTTTTATTTTAGTTACGTATTGCCTTAGTAATTCGGTTATATTTGTAGAACTATAGGTTAATTGTGTATCGAGCACAGTGGGTAGTCTGGATTACCTGTCCCTTACACTACGTGATACTGGGGGTCAGACACAAGCTTATAATGGCGGCGCCCACTGTACGTATGACAGAAAGAGAGGTATTGTTATATATCCTTAATTACACGGATCAAGTTGAAATTTAGGTCATTTTTATGATGTAAATACATTTCGAAAATCATATTTGATGCCATTTTGTTGTTTTGACATAAGTTTCAATATATAAGTGTATTCATTTCGGATAACTCAAATTAAATTATTTCGGATTATGTCAAGTTTAATTATTTTATAGGACGTAAGGACTTATGGAATGTAGAAATAATACGGGGAAGTCAAAGACCCGGGCCCGCGAAGCAGTGGGCGCGAAGCGGGCCCCGGTCTTTGGCCTTGTCCGGCTATAGACAATGCGTACGTTAGACAAGGTTCAAAGTGAATTACAACAATTTCAAATGTATTACCTATCGGCGAAATTCTCATTTCCAAATCATGGAGGCCGCCATTTTGGCCGCCATTTTTGTTTGTAACAACTAAGTTCTCGTTTTCGTGTTGGCATATTTTTTTACATCGTAATAAAAATTGATCACTTGTATTTATTTTTTCCTATCTGTTTACAAGAAATAGAAAGCAAAATATTCGAAGTTTTTAAAAAAGATGCTTTAGTTAAAAAATACAAATGCTTTTGTTAAACTGAGTGAAAAGCGTCTGCATAAAATGTGCGCATTAAAGCTTGACAGGAAGTAGAATGACGTCACTTTTGTTTACGTAAGGTGCTCTACCTAGAGTTGTCGTTCCTTTCCAATAGTCTCGACTTCACCATTCGATAGGCTTAGCCTATTTTCATATTACTTACAATAGCCTTTATAAATAGGATGAATTCCTAAAATGTGGCCTTCATTGACAGGTGGCCTTCATTGACAGGTGGCCTTCATTGACAGGTGGTCTCATTGACAGGTGGCCTTCATTGACAGGTGGCCTTCATTGACAGGTGGTCTTCATTGACAGGTGGCCTTCATTGACAGGTGGCCTTCATTGACAGGTGGCCTTCATTGACAGGTGGCCTTCATTGACAGGGGCCTATATTCGGGTGATATTTTGTTTTAAATAAACAATGAGATTTTAAGAAGGATAGCTTTTGTTCACGGGGCGTTCTTTGTCCTGGGGTGGCCGCTAACACAGGTTTGATTATATAATCCTTTCTCAACATCTTACAATGATAAAATACTGTTTTTATTTCAAGTACTTTAAGATCTTCACTCTTTATGTTGAGTCCAACACCATTTTAAAAATATTTCAGTACAATCAAACCTGTTTTAGCGACCACAGCCGAATAAAGGTCATTCTTTTAAAAAATGTAATTGATTATTTAGAACAAAATAATCTCCGAATAAAGGCCATATTTTGTATTTCTGGAAAATGACACCTATTGTGTTTTTTAAGCTGAGCAATTAACAATTAAAATGTTGGATCATTATCGTCTCATGAAATCAACGAATTTGACGCACCCCATTCAATTTTGATAGCCAATCAAAATCGCTTATGTTTACGGTTCAATACTTGAAACCACGCACAGGTTTGATGTCTAGTAAGAGATTTTATAACAATTTTTTGCCATTAATGAATCATTAGTATCATATCATACAATGCACATTACGTTAGAGCTGTTTAACGCTGATAAGGAAAAGTTGATAAAGGGGTGCAGTATTTATCGCAATAAAACACCATTTTTGAGCGTTCGGTTAGAATTTTTTGTTCCTTGGTATTAAATTATGATATTTAATCTATGTAAATAACGTATAATATCATTTTATGTTATTATAGCGATTTTAACCAATCCCGATACGTTAAGCGGAAATTCAAGGATGTCAGGGGTTATACTGTATATATACCATTTTACAACATCCCGACTTGACAGGAATCCATCAATAGTCAACATTCAAGTCGCTTTATTCAGAGATTTATTTGAGCAATTTGCTAGAAAGTGACCCTTGTTCACCGGTACCCGCTGTGTATTGTAACCTAAATGTTCGCTGTATCTTCCTCGTTTTGTAAACCTCTGTAAAGGACGTCAGTTCCATTGATCATGTACCTTTCTTTTATTATGGTATATTTCCGCCTATTCTTGTTCTTCACGTAACTACACGTTTCATATTTACTGTGAAATATGACTTGATCAATGTCAATAGTGGGTTGAATTTAAAGCTAGTAAAACACTGAACGCATTCACGGTAAAATAAAACATCTGTGGTGACAGTGATGACGTTACTCAGCCAGTGAAATAATTCATCAAATGAATTTTGTCTGGACTTCAATTAATATGGGTGTAATGTCGACATAATGTGAAAAAACAAAATGAAGGTTAGTATATAAAGTGCAACCTCTCCAAAGCAACACCCTTCGAGATTAGCAAAATTAGGTTATTACTCTAGAGAGGTTAGATTAATAGCTGAATTGTGCAGTGGGGAAAATATGTTGTTGTTGAATGGAGGTTGTTGCTCAAGGGAGGGCCGCTCTGTACTGTACGTTGTAATAAGAGAAACTGATGTTTCGTCCAGCTAAGATCATACTTAAGCAAGGTTTAAGAGAAATACATTTTATTAACAAAATTAATACAACAATGAGTTCACTACGGAGAGAGTAATACTACACTAAAATAAATGTTAAACAAATCAAAATATAGAGGAAACAATTACAGTCAAACCTGGGAACATCAGACATTCTTTAAGAAAGACAAAAATGTGGCCTTAACTCAGATGTCGGCTTTATATTAAGGTCATTTTGTTCTAAATAATTAATGATGTTTTTTTAAAGAATGGCCTTTATTCTCAGGTTGGCCTTATTCTGAGATGGTCGTTAACGTAGAATTAACTGAACTTGTATTCAAAATACGAGTTTTGACCTGATTTTTAAAGAAAATACTGATTCACTTATTAATAAATACAGTTTAGAAACATTTGACATTGTATCTATTAAGTCCCAAAGGAAATTTGGACAGTGGATGCTAACAAAACGTGATACTTATAAACCCATTGCTAATATCAAATAATACACTGGATTCTCATAAGTGACACAAATGACAAAACAGTGCAACCTCCTTACAACAGCCACCAATGGGAAGGACAAAATGACTGTTGTAAGAAGGTGGCTGTTGTTGAGAGAGTGGAAGTGGAGTAAAGGGTCAATTTGGGTTGCTAGTATACTGGCTGTAACAGGGAGGTGGCTGTTGTTTGGAAGTGACCATTCATGGAAGTTACACTGTATTTTTATCCTACTGGAGATATTCTACTCATAGATTGGAGTTAAAACTTCATATAACGAACAATCACTAAGACAATTTGTGGGTTAAGGTTCATAAGTTAATGTTACATTTGTTGGTATTGTATGATTATGTATAGGTTTGAGTGCATATTTGGGTGTTACAAGTTCGTAAATAAGAAAACTAAAAGAAACGGTAGCGACTGAAGCTTACATGTAACGAAGATTACCCAAATATACCTTCTAACCATCTTAGTACACCACATGTACATTGTGAACTAAGTCGTTCTTCGTAACTAAGAAGTTAAAACACCGGTTCTTTTATTCTTTTAAGTTAACTGACTCAAAAAATGATAAAAAAACTTGGCACTGATAGGATGAAAAAATATTGGCGGCAAAGCATAAGTTGAACTTACTTCCGTGGTGAAGCTAACAATATAAACAATTTTCTACATATCTTAGTACGTTTTGCATTTTAAGTAACGCGACAAATAATTTCTGGACACTTCTTAATTTTACATTTTGTTATAATTGATAACATTATCAGTTGTTTCAAAATTTTGATAAACAAATGTTAAACCTGCAGTCAAACTCTTTTAAACATGTTCTCCAGTTATTGTATTGGAATAGACTTTCTAACATCTGCACTAAATCTACATTTGTCTAGTAAGTGCTATATCTAGATTAGCAAGCAACCTGCTTTCTTCTTTGTCTTCTGTCTAGGACATAACACCGCCCGTATAGCCTCATCAAAAACCGTCTTAAGACCTTTTTGTGTCAGAGCTGAGCATTCCAAATACTTTACAGCGCTTACATCTTTAGCCAATGCTAATCCCTGAAAATATACACAGAATGTACATAATATAAAGATAAACAACACAATATACTGATAAAGAAATCATAATAATTGCATACAGAACAAGGTTTAAAGAATATACGTACGTCATTTGTTACTTTTAAACAATGATAAAGTCGACAGTTCTGGTATAGAAATGCAATCTGTCAATCCAGAAAATACCTTTCCATGAAAACTTAACATCATTATTGATTTTCCTCCAGATGTGGAGAAGTTGCCGGTTCCTTGTGGTAGGGTAAGTTAGTACTGGTTAGAATATCGTCCAGGAAAAGCTTGTTATGTGACTCGGTCGCTGTATATAACTGAACATCTGTTGAAAAATTACGTGAAACCCAAATAAATGAATTGACATACTTGGGGGTAAGTTAGAGGGGATAGTTTCTTCTCTTTCAGTTTTTCAATGGTGTCTTTATCTTCTCGTAAATCAAGCTTGGTACCGACAAGGATCACAGGCGTGTCTGGGCAATGATGGGCGACCTCTGGGTGCCACTAGAGTAATAAAACATTGAATCAAGATAAACGTATAAAATGTATAAATAATTATATCAAATTTGCCACTCGTCTACTCATCGCAATAACAATTTCGGTTAATAGCCGTCACTCGCTCGGCGCGCATGTATTTTTTATGCGGACCAAAGTATTTTGTTTTCTTCATCAACCTTGCAACTGTTAAACTGGTTTCCGTTCTATGTTGCACTGCAAATCTATGTAAGTTCAGTTTCCATGAGTACTCTCAGTACTTTGATTTACTGAAAACTTGAGTAAATATGATAAAGTGGCAAATGCGCACGTCCTTTAGAGCAATGATGAAACACCTTTGGAACGAACGTAAATAAATATAAAACGAAGCTTATTTATACATGTATTTATAAATACATGTTTATATTATCAATATAATTAGTGGTAATATAATATTATTTATTCTATCAGAAATGTCAAGATCGGCGTAAAGGAGTATGTTCAGGGATAAAGACGCATCTGATTAATAAATTAGTAACTTTTAAATGTCAATGAAAAAAAACAAGATGGCAAGAAAATGTAACTTTCTCCGCCTGATATCCATATAAGGTAAGTTGTATTTTGATTTGCCCCCAATTTAACTCCGAACAATTGTACAGGGAATTTTAAGGAAACAACCCGACTGTACATTGAATTTATTGCAAATACATTTTTGTCCTGTTTTAAAAGTCTGTAAATGTTATGGAAGTGGCCTTAATCAGTAAAAAAAACGAAGTATCATTAAAATAAATTAGAATTTTCACACTGATGTCCCTCGGCTCTCAAGGGAAGTTTTTCGCGTCCGTGTTTATTGTTTGGGAAAATAATAAATATTACACGGCGGACAGTCAAGTGTTGTAGTCGGTCGTATAAACAAAATGTCTAATTAAATAAAGCGAGGTTAAAGATACTCTGTGTTGAAGGTTACGTGGATCATTAAATATTTCACAAAAACTTCAATAAATATAAGAGGAATCGGTAAACATTTTCAAGAATTTAAGTAGCAATTTGTAAATAAAATTAGAAATTACTGTAAACCATTGCAGATCTTTTCCAAGAGAGATTTCATTAAATAAAGTCAATAAAATATTCTCTCCTGACAATTATTCTAGTTACAGAATTAAACATGTTTTGTGATTTCTTAAACAGCAATGATTGTTTTTATTTACCTTATAAATAATTCTCGTATTTTCATGTAATGTTTTTGAAGGTGTTTTGAACAAAACAAATGTTTTGTGATGTTTAGCAATGCGCCCATTTTATTGTTGACACGTCGGTCATACGCTGTAGCGTTTTTGTCTTAAATTAGTATTTGCTAAAGCAATTATTATAGTCATGTTCGACGAAGAAATGCATGTTGTCGGAAACTGGTCGTTTACTAAGATTTTTAATTCGTTTATCCGAAAACACTTTTGAACAAGGGTCATGTAATGGATGAAAGACTTGTAACTTTTTGCTCGATTTGTCTTTCTTCACAAGTTTTATAATTATAGTCAATTTAATCCATGAGGCGAATGTTCGCGAATGTCATTTATTCATAGGCGGTTGTAAGACTGATAGCTAATTATCATCAAAGTACTGAAAATACTCATGAAAACTGAACTTACATAGACCATCTTGCACTGCAACAAATTAAAAATTACATGGCAGGTGTAGAAAAACGTATTTCTTTGGTCCCGAACGCCGTATTTAACTAAAACTTGATGAAAAAAGGCATTAGCCCAAATTATGAAATTAGGTTAATTTTAAGTCACCATGGCAACTAAAATGCTTTGTCTTTACAGAATTGGAATACTGCACTTACCTTAGCTTTCACATTTTCAAAACTGGCTGGACTGATAAGTGAAAAACAAATAAGGAACACATCCTGAAAACGACAATAGAATATTTGTTGAATAAAATGCCCACTATGATATAAGCTCACACGTCTACTCTGGGTCCGAGGTTATAAAACTTGAGATCGGTCTCCGAGCTCAAATCTCATATCTTGTCTTTTAAAATGTCTTTAATTATGATGAGACAATAATGATATCATTGATATATTAGTATGTGAGCATAATTGATCTGAGCATGTACAAAAATGTATATATCAACTATTAACAAAAGAGCAGACGAACACATTCAGTCAAACATGACAGGTTAAGCGACCAATAGCCAATCCAATGACTGACCAATCAAAATGACCGATATCACCATAAACCAATCAAATGGCCAGTTTGCCCCCAAACTAGTAATAGACACTACACTATATATTCGCAAACAACTAGAATAAACTCGTACTCATGACTACAATTCGTCTGGAAAAAGATGGGTCGTGTTAGCGGAAATAAAGGACTTTTTGTGGGCTTACAGTTTGTGGGTAAGAGAGCGGTCTTAATCTGTCATAGTCCTCTTGTCCGGCTGTATCCCACAATCCTAAATTGATAGGTTTTCCATCAACCATCACATTTGCAGAATAATTGTCGAATCTATAAAAGAAGATATTATTGTTACACCAGTAATAATTTACAAATAGGCTTACTTCCAATTAATCTTGTTAAACTCGCCGAAATCGGAGTACCTTCTCTCTTGTCGTCAAATGTATGCAAAGTTGTGCTACTCTACACATATTTAAAATAATGTTCCGCACTATCGTATATTTTTCCAGTCATTTGCATGTATGTCTAATGATATGTACGGTATGATATGTTGAATTATTTTTATTCCAAATGACAACAATCCATCCACGAATACTCAAATATGGTATGTGATGCGTTACTCTGGGTCCGTATTCACAAAGCATCTTAAGAGTTTGTCGAAATTTTTACTTAAGTGTATTTTTTTTCATGGCAAAGGTTTGTAAACCAGTCATCAAAAGTGTGAAAATGAATTATCATTTTCATAATTGGCATATTTAGAACAAGATAAAATCATATTATTGTGATTTCCTCCTTTATATTAGTACAAAGGAGTTAAGGAAAAAGTCGATTTTAAGGGAAAATATAACTTAAGTTAAAAAATTACTTAAGATGCTTTGTGAATACCGACCCTGGTCCTGAGTGTAGATCGTAGCAGTTGTAATAATATACACACCAACATTACTTATAAAATGATGGCTACTTTTTGTAAAGACGTGTAGTAGATCATTTGACATTTTCGTTATGAGGACGTTATGGCGTTGTTCGAAAGAAATAAAACCGAATTAAGTTTAAACCTATCTGATTACTTAGAATTAATGCCCTCTACGATATAAATTAATGAATATAGTTTTGCATGTGGGAGGGCAAAATTATTCCCTGAAGTACTAAAAATGGGCTACAAAATACCGACAAACGGTAAAATGCCAAAGTTTACCTTAATACCAAGCGTGCTGAACAAGCATTTAAAACCATTAATTCATACTTTGGGGGGATTGGATCTGTGCTTGAAATTAACGCCATGAACCTACAAAATTTGCCTAAAGACTGAACGGTAGTTTCCATAGCCGTCACTCGCTCAGAGCGCATGATTTTGTATGCGGAACCAAAGTACACAAATGTACTATATTTTCCTACGTCTGCCATGTAACTAGTTCCAGTGGTGTAGTACAACTCTATATAAGTTCAGTTTCCATGAGTACTTTCAGTTCTTTGATTTATATTGTCGTTTTTTATTCGTCTCGACCAAATAATAAATATTTAACAGTAATGTCAGGATTGGGGTTTTTGTGACATTGTATATACATGATCTGATACTTTTGAAACCGTTGATTTATTAATTGAAACAAAATATAGTTAGAATATTTTCAAATAACTAAAGTTTTAAAGAATGTAAAAGGAAAACAAACTTGATTTTAATTTACATGGAAGAGAATATCCGCCAGTTCATGCATTATGCTATTTGATATTTCAACATGCTAATTCATTTCACGTGTTACTTTTTAGAATTGTATTTTACCATTTTCCCTATTTTTATGTAAATTAATAAGATCGTATGCACCAGCTTTATTGTTAACACCGCTGTTCTCTTTTATAATTCAATTATCAGACTTCATATGTATTTTTTTAATTACAAGTGAGTATTGTTTTTACTTCTGCAAAGGGCGAGGGTCGCTATCAATAAACCCAAGCATCTGTGGGAGATACTGCCGCGAGATCTACATTACGGCCAGTCTCGGTACAATTCAGTTAGTCAAATTCCAGCGTCTCTATTACACTGCCACTTCTAGGCGGACCTCTTTCCTTAGTATAAAATTATTAAACTTTTATACTATATTAATCAGTTATCCCCTTTATTTTAAAGGGCCAATTTTAGCGCAAAGAAACGAATTTACCTTCATATTTCTTTTCAATTGCTTCACGTGAGTTGTAAAATAAGTTTTGCTGTTTGAAACAAATATATATAAGGTATCAATAAAGATTGTAACTTGAATTACGGAAATGTTATTCGTGAATATAAACTATAGATCTATTAAGATAAAACTGGAACAAAAAGTTATCAATTTCAATTTCTAAGCATGAACTGGCGAATATTCCCTTCCATAAATTTATAGTATCATAACAAATATACTTTGTCTATTGTATGGGGGTGTTTGGGGGGGGGGGGTAAGGAATGGTTGTATTTTGGCGAAGATGGAATGTTTTCAATATGCTTAATTGTTCTGGGAATCTTATTCTGTATCTATATTTAAAGTTAAGGGATCGCTAATCCGTTACCTCACCACAGTTCCAATAAAACAACAGTGATTAGTGATTTATAACCCTGTGATCTGGGTTCGATTCCCAATTACGGCATGTCATACCCTTCCATGAAAATTTGACAAAAATGTCGATTTTCCTCCACTTACTGGTAATATAGAGATGTTGTCTGCTCCTTGTAGAATGTTAAGTTAGTACTGGTTAGTACCGTCCAGGAAAACTGGTTAAGGTGAACCGGCTGATGTAAACAAATGAAAAAATGTTGAAAAAAACGGCGCTAAACCCAAACAAATAAATAAATTAGATCAAGTTTTTATTCGTTCTATACATTCTGAGCTGAGAGATGGCTTGTGTCTTCCTGGTTTATACAGCCGTATGTAAAACGTCTTTTGTTTTAGTTATAAAAGATATATGCGCTTGTAAAGACAATTACGTCTTTTAAAAGGGTATTTTGTAAACAAACACAACTATCGCTTACGCGGAAACTAAATACATTTCGTATTATGTTAATTTATACCGACAGAGAATAAATTAGTTTGCTTGGCTGACTGAATTTCCCCTCATTGTAAACATACAAGTTAGAAATATATTAATGGTGTTATCATAAATTCATAACTACTACGTTTAGAATAATACGCGTGTTACACTAATTTATATAACTGTTTTATCGAGATAGTTTCCAATAGCCAGGCGCAAATAAAAATTCCCAAGGGACATTAGATTATTCCCTATTGTCGTGCGGTTAACCACCCTCTAATCATACTATAAAAGCCCATTCCGACTGTCCTGGATTGGACACCAGGTTGGAGCCGTATGAATGGTCCGGGAGAAACCCTGTATTACATGCACTGTTGGCTTTTGAATGCGCGAAGAAATGTAAAAAAGTGAGAAACTGGATGTTCCGTTCATCGGACCTAAAAATCGAGGGTGGCTTGAAAAATTAGGGTCGATCGTTAACCAGGAACAACAAAAAATACACCGAAGTATAAGTTTAGGTAAAATAATGACATCGAAATATAACTGAGTTGGAATACTTGATCATATCTCTGCAATGCGTGTATTGTTGAGAGGTTGTTGTTCTAGAGAGGTAAAACTAATATCCCGGTCTGGAGAGGTTGTACTGCCTTATCTACAGTATTGTAAATTAGATTCAAATGCGTGCCAAACATTGTCACCCACCTAGGTCCCTTGCTTTTAAACAATAAAACCTCGATATCGTATTTATTTTGAGGATTTAATTCACTATCGAGAAATACAAAGTTTTGTTGATAACCAAGTCCGTAAAAGGTGGTCGCTTTGATGAAATGTATTTATCGAAAAACATGATGGTCAAATCAAGATGCATTTACCAAAAAAAGGTGTAGTTATAAAAATAATTATGTAGTTGTCAAAAATTGGCGTTATAATAAAATGTATTTACGTTTAAATGGTTACAATGTTATACAGTAACATTAGAAAGTAGCGTACTGAAACAATTACACTCACATCCTAAAACTAGGACATATTTGTATATCCTTCTATACATACTGTTTTCACGGATTTTCATTTTCCTGGAATATGTTTTCATAGATTTGATTTGAAGTTTTTATTGCTACAGGATCCTTAGTGATTATCTTTAACACCTAGCTACGTAATGGATTCACTGCATGTAAATACTCCTAAGAGCTTTAAGTACTTATAAAACGCAGAAAGGTTATACAGGTAGACATGACGTAACGTGACGTAACGTGTTGTCGAACCTCAAAATAGCCAAACCCGAGCCACAATCTTACGAAGCATAAGACACGAATGCCAAAAAGAAGGGTTCCTGTGAAAAAGTTAACGGAAAACGACCTTGACCTGTATTTTATTATTATACACCTTCATGTAAAATATATTAAACAAATCCATGAGTTATTACTAGGAAACCAAAATTTGACCTGACGGACACCAAACGTTGAACGGACAGACAGGCAGGGGTAACGCTTTATGTCCTTCCGGCATCACGAATGGCGGGGGCATGAAAATAGAAATGGTTTCTTGGCCAAAACTTAGTTTTAGTTAAGTAAGTCACCAAAGTTTTCTTTTTTCTGATAAGACGCCATTTGCAATATATTGATTAGATTTCTCAACGGCCTTGACAATGTATTACACAATACAGTAGAACACGACTATAATTACTCAATGAATAAAATATAATTAATAATTACTTTATTACAACGATATTTATCTGTATCCATTGCGATAAAATTAAGAACGGCGTGTTTGTTGGTAAACAGATACTACACTGTATATCAGGTTTGTCGCTCTATCAGAGTTCGTTATAACAGTGTATTACAGTATTCGTGTATTTCTTGTATGTTAAACATATACAATATCTAAAACATATCCAGAAGAATAATGTTCAGTTTTCTTTACAACTCTCAATAGTGTAACAAGCACAACTAACCTCTCGATAATTTCTTCTTACAAGTTAGCGCGTTTTTTTCTCCAATTAATGGATGCAAAATTATGTTAAACGCAATTAAGGGTTCTTGAAAATTTAGTTCTGAACAGGAAAGAGAACTAAGATGTAATCAATCTACTTACACTGTCGGGATATACTCCCCTGGAAAAGCATTGGTTGTATAACTGATCAGCAAGCAGGTTTTACCCACAGCTCTGTAATAAAAAAGACACATACATTTTGTATTAGGCCATCCTTAAAATATAAATTTTCGGTTACGCGACCCCAACTTTTGACAGTGGGTGGGGGTGTTAATGTCTACGATTGTACTGAAAACTTATTGATATTTATGTCTAGATCTGAGTTCGGGGATGTTTTATAAATGAGTTAAATGCAAACCAGTATTTTTTTAGAATGGCCTCAAACTTACATTTCAAATCTTATCAGCCAAAAAATAAGGTAAATATTATTACGCCTAATGGCGATATATGCTATTAAGTATTTCGATAGTTTTCACGTTATCTCTTAAGAACAACTAATTCTTTTACCGTACTTCTAATTCTCTTAAAGACGTTTGCTACAGTTCGCTACATTTTTCACAAAGACATATAAGCAAAATGAAAACTGAACAACAGATTTTTTTTAAACTTTGCACAAACGTAGCATATGATATCAGAAACATTGTAAGCGAAAACAATATATGGGTCTATAAATCCCATGGCAAATCATTTTCTGTCTTCGAAACTTACAAAAATTATAAACATTAACAAAAACTGTCCGTGCTATGTTGAGATAATAATGTTGGGAGTTAGGATCCTGCTTCATTAACTAAAGACCAAGTTTACATCAAAACAATGAAAAGATATTCGAGTTTTTTAATTTAATTCACGAGTTAAATGCGGGTATATTTTGCTAAAAGCGGATTTTAAATGTTTGTGTTTCGTCTATAAAAATGTTAGTAATTATCTGAATGAGTAGTCTTATAGTTTCTCAGTACAACATATGTATGTGTTATACGGGCTATTTTATGAATGGTGAATGTCCGGAAGTAATCGCTTCTTGGCCTGGCCGATTTTATTTGGACAATTTGTAATTTAACTTAAAATCATCTTTTGGTCCCGTGTTACTGATTGTATTTCGCCATTAAATCTTAAAGTCGCATTGAAATAATTTATCGGTAAAAATATGTACGAAATAAACTTGTAAACTTGTGCAGTCATAAATCTGTGAATATCTAAATATATTCTTAAGAAAATGTCAAAATAGGGGTTAATTTATCAAAACGGTTAACTTACCCATCTCCTACAACAACACATTTAATAGCCTGCATTATGAATCACACAAAGTTCTATTTTCATTTACAGTAAGAATTAAATTAAGTGGATTTTTGCTCATTGGCTAAACGTACATTCTCTACGAAGCTTGTTTCTTATTCATTTATCTTACAGTCTTAACTACAAATACGGAAGAAACTAGAGTGTGTGTTCAAGTGCCCGTATATACATGTGTAGGACATTTTACTTCCTGTGCAACCGGAAGTACGCTATACAAAATTAAGTGTTTAAATGTTTTCATTACCGGTGAAGAACAATGTTACAGTCTGTATGTATATTTGTAAATGAAGTGTTCGAGCACTTAGAAAAAATTGTACATCAATGCGGTGTCATGGTAAAATGATGTGAATCCCAAATTGATTTCAGTACTGAGTATATCGAAAAAGTGTGATAACTTATTCAAGGTCACTTGACTTGGTTTATCACGTGATACAAGCGACTGACCTTAACGTAACTACTCGGGCATTTCCGTCGCTGAGAAATACGCATTTTTCTTTATGACCCTGCAATACAAAACCTCTCAATACAGCTATTAAGTAGGTTAGTCCTCGAACTTTAAGTGTCGGACTACTGGAATGAAGGACGAATGTGCAAGTCCCGTTTTCACGAGATTACGCCTTGTCTCACCATCTAACTTGAATTAAACGCGGAGCTGGTAAATTAGTGAATCCGGAAACAGTATCCGCGTATGTGTGTTGTAAATACACGTGTATACTTATATCGTACAAAGTTTAAAAGTGTAACTGGAATACACATGTATGTACCAAAGCTGATCGCAATCACTCAACATGTTAATATGCGACAGATGAGCTAAAAAACAAGAGGGCCATGATGGCCCCATAACGCTCACCTGAGTATTGTAACACTAACGGTTAATTAAATCATGGTAAAGAGTTATCTACCCCAACTGTTAAGTAGTTGTTGAAATCAACTGACCCCCAGGACCGGGCCAATATTGACCATGTAGCCATGATTTAACAAACTTGGTAGAGATCCACAAGAAAATGCATCATCCAAAATATCTAAGCCCAAGGTCACATGGTTTTGGACAAGAATTTTTTACATTTTCTTATATGGGCATACATAAATCAAGTGACCCCTGGGACGGGGCCAATTTTGACCAAAGGGAAATAATTTGAACAACCTTGGTAAAGGTCCACAGGAATTACAAATTATCAAAATGTATTTCTATGCAACAAAAAATGTGAAGTATATCAATAGATTAAGTTATTAGTAGATTATCTAAAATTGGTACAAAAATAGTAACTCCTTGCTCTTTGTGGAGGAATGATGGCATGTTTACTTAAGTTTAAGTTTTAAAAAAAAATGTGTCTGAAACCGCTGCAAACTTTGATTTGAAGAATTCGTCCGTATTGCTTTATAATGTTGTGTTTTGTAAAGGTGGTGCTCATTCACCAAAACGAAGAGGTATACGCCTTCTTATAGTATATATATTTATTTTTCATTTTAGGTTATTATGGGTTAAGTTATTTTGTTTTATGTAGAATTTATTACAATTTTACCATCACAGGTTCGTTACTACAAAGTCATCTTACGACTTTCGAATGTTATGTTAGACAGATATCAACCTCGTACATTGATCTGTCGGTGTAGACAATACTAAATCACCGGATTCTTGAAGCACCTGCATGGGAATCTTTTCTACATACAATGTACTAGCAGAGTAAAATTGAAGTACATTTTGTTAATATAGTTAGAATAAAAATAGATTGATAATCGTTTGTTTACAGACGTTTGCTACAATTTTTCACATAGATTATATAGGGAAAATGAAATTGGGGGTTGATGAACTCGTTCTTGAGTTATCTGCCCTTGAATTTGAATTTAATATAATATAAGAAATCAGTAAAAAAAACAGCTAGTAGCATCGTATATAAATCAACAAAGATGGTGTGTGTGATGTTTTAATTATAAATAACAAAGTATAATAATATGTACAGTATCATATTTATAACAATGTTTATAATGCGTGATAACAATTAGGCATAAAACTACCCTACTGATCCTATTTTTTGCCGCCCAAGACTTTTGAGTCTTGGTCAGTTACCTTGGCGATTTATTTTCAAACAGTAAGTAATACAGTAAGTAATCAACTGAAACCTGAACTCCATGAAAAACTGAATTCTCTGAAAGTCGGAGGATTTGTCAAATCTGAATTTATCTGAAAACCGAAATCTCAGAAAAGTGGATTTTTTGTCCAGTCCAGAGGCGTCCGGTTTGCATGGCTTTAACCGTGTACTTTGGAGTAAATACAAACTTGATCATGTAGATGTTGTATATTCCTACACTTAGCCAAAATTAACCAAGCCGAAATATTCGTAACTATTGAATGTCTAAATAATACCGAGTTATTTTATTATAAGTTATGTAACAATAGACGTGTACATATACAACACAAGAAATTTAGCTCTTATCTAAACACCAGCGGGAAACTATTATTTACCATCAAGATTAAGAGCACACTAAATCGAATTTATTGCATAATTATATGGCATTAGAGAACCAATTCCGGGTCTTTAATCAGATCACGTGGTTGGAATATTGCCGTGTTAAAACTTTATGATCAACGCCTTATTTAATATCCAACTACTTATAGCGCATCCTAACAGTCCGGATGATAGAAACAATACATCGATTGTGGTATTATGTACAGTCAAACATGTGTTAGCGACCACCTCCCAGTAAAGGTCACCCTGTGAATTAAGAACACGCTTTCAAAACAACCTGCCATTGTTCATTCAGAACAAACTGACCTCCGAATAAAGATCACCTATCAATAACGACTACAAAATGACATTTTTAAGGGTGACCTTTGTTCACAGGAGGATTGACGATACAAGTAGATTAAAACCTCAATAATAAGACCTCATTCTGGACAAATCAATCAGTGATCATATTAAGGTGGTTTCATTAACAAGATGAAGAGGTAACTGAGATAAGTTCACGAGATAAGGTTATACGGTATTCGATGTATATGACAACAGGAAGTTGAAAAACAACAAAATTAGTTTGCTTATTGTACAGCAAATCTACAAAATTAAATTATTTTCTTATTTGACAATCTAATTAAACACTTTTTCTCCATAATAATTCTTCGCTAAAAGGTAGAAGCGATCATTTGGTAACAATTCTGACAAATGAAAACATGACTCAAGCATCATTTAGGAGGGTTTCCATTTTTCGAAATTATTAATTCCCCTCATATTAGTGTCCGGTAAATCTAACAATTGGTTGAATAAGCAACTCGAACCTAAACTGGCGATAGTGACTAATAATATGAAATGAAAATTCGATTAAAGAACAAACAATATATTATTGTATATTCAAATAATCCTACACCATCTTCTTCCGGGTTTTGTAATGTTTGGTGCGATCACCGCCATTATTGCCGCATCAAATACTGATTTAACTCCCCTTTGTGTCTTGGCTGAACATTCCACATAACGGAAGGCTCCTGCTTTTTGGGCTAAATTCAAGCCTTCCGTAGTCGATATGTTTTGTCGACATTTTTGTACGTCGGCAGAGTTTTTATTTATTTCTCTCAAATCTTCTTTGTTTCCAACCAAGATTATCGGAGCTTGTGGAGTATGATACTTTACTTCTGGTAGCCACTGAAATAAGTCATACTGTCTAACCTCAGTAAACAACGCTCATCATCATGCGAATAGAGGCCATTCTTAAACATTAATATACAGGAACATATAAACCGAGGGGGGGGGGCTAATATTTACTTTTTCATTCAACGTGCTAACTTTTATAAAATAGAAATTTCAAACTTGGAGTATTGTTAAGGATAACATAGATAATATCCAAACATTTATGTATTTAGGCTGAACTTACCTTCTGTAGAACGTTGCCAAAACTGTTTCTTGCCGTCAGTGAAAAACATATTAGAAACACATCCTGTAATTGAAAGCAGGTGTAAAAAGTATAGCTGTAAACTATGGTCAGAGTCATCCAGATATAGAGTAACCTGGTTCCCGTTGAATTGTCTGTACAAAGTGAACTGCAACTCGGAACGGGAACCAGTTTTAGATAATAATAATAACGACTTTATCTAAAGAGGCAACACAGTTGGGCAAGCCCAGTCTTCACTGTGAACCTCCATGATGCATGATTAACACAAATACATTTAGTTACCAACCCATCTAGTCCTGTTGTTAAGAAATTTAGTTACCAATCCATCTAGTCCTGTTGTTAAGAAATTTAGTTACCAATCCATTTAGTCCTGTTGTTAAGAAATTTAGCTACCAATCCATCTAGTCCTGTTGTTAAGAAATTTAGCTCCCAAGCCATCTAGTCCCGTTGTTATGAAATTTAGCTCCCAATCCATCTAGTCCTGTTGTTAAGAAATTTAGTTACCAATCCATCTAGTCCTGTTGTTAAGAAATTTAGTTACCAATCCATCTAGTCCTGTTGTTAAGAAATTTAGCTACCAATCCATCTAGTCATGTTGTTAAGAAATTTAGTTACCAATCCATTTAGTCCTGTTGTTAAGAAATTTAGTTACCAATCCATCTAGTCCTATTGTTAAGAAATTTAGTTACCAATCCATCTAGTCCTATTGTTAAGAAATTTAGCTACCAATCCATCTAGTCCTGTTGTTAAGAAATTTAGCTACCAATCCATCTAGTCCTGTTGTTAAGAAATTTAGTTACCAATCCATTTAGTCCTGTTGTTAAGAAATTTAGTTACCAATCCATCTAGTCCTGTTGTTAAGAAATTTAGTTACCAATCCATCTAGTCCTGTTGTTAAGAAATTTAGTTACCAATCCATCTAGTCCTGTTGTTAAGAAATTTAGTTACCAATCCATCTAGTCCTGTTGTTAAGAAATTTAGCTCCCAAGCCATCTAGTCCTGTTGTTAAGAAATTTAGCTACCAATCCATCTAGTCCTGTTGTTAAGAAATTTAGCTCCCAAGCCATCTAGTCCTGTTGTTAAGAAATTTAGCTACCAATCCATCTAGTCCTGTTGTTAAGAAATTTAGCTCCCAAGCCATCTAGTCCCGTTGTTAAGAAATTTAGTTACCAATCCATTTAGTCCTGTTGTTAAGAAATTTAGTTACCAATCCATCTAGTCCTGTTGTTAAGAAATTTAGTTACCAATCCATCTAGTCCTGTTGTTAAGAAATTTAGCTACCAATCCATCTAGTCCTGTTGTTAAGAAATTTAGTTACCAATCCATCTAGTCCTGTTGTTAAGAAATTTAGCTCCCAAGCCATCTAGTCCCGTTGTTATGAAATTTAGCTCCCAAGCCATCTAGTCCTGTTGTTAAGAAATTTAGTTACCAATCCATTTAGTCCTGTTGTTAAGAAATTTAGTTACCAATCCATCTAGTCCTGTTGTTAAGAAATTTAGCTACCAATCCATCTAGTCCTGTTGTTATGAAATTTAGCTCCCAAGCCATCTAGTCCTGTTGTTAAGAAATTTAGTTACCAATCCATTTAGTCCTGTTGTTAAGAAATTGAGTTACCAATCCATCTAGTCCTGTTGTTAAGAAATTTAGTTACCAATCCATCTAGTCCTGTTGTTAAGAAATTTAGTTACCAATCCATCTAGTCCTGTTGTTAAGAAATTTAGTAACCAATCCATCTAGTCCTGTTGTTAAGAAATTTAGTTACCAATCCATCTAGTCCTGTTGTTAAGAAATTTAGTTACCAATCCATCTAGTCCTGTTGTTAAGAAATTTAGCTACCAATCCATCTAGTCCTGTTGTTAAGAAATTTAGTTACCAATCCATCTAGTCCTGTTGTTAAGAAATTTAGTTACCAATCCATTTAGTCCTGTTGTTAAGAAATTTAGTTACCAATCCATCTAGTCCTGTTGTTAAGAAATTTAGTTACCAATCCATTTAGTCCTGTTGTTAAGAAATTTAGCTACCAATCCATCTAGTCCTGTTGTTAAGAAATTTAGCTACCAATCCATCTAGTCCTGTTGTTAAGAAATTTAGTTACCAATCCATCTAGTCCTGTTGTTAAGAAATTTAGCTACCAATCCATCTAGTCCTGTTGTTAAGAAATTTAGTTACCAATCCATCTAGTGCTGTTGTTAAGAAATTTAGTTACCAATCCATCTAGTCCTGTTGTTAAGAAATTTAGTTACCAATCCATCTAGTCCTGTTGTTAAGAAATTTAGTTACCAATCCATCTAGTCCTGTTGTTAAGAAATTTAGTTACCAATCCATCTAGTCCTGTTGTTAAGAAATTTAGTTACCAATCCATCTAGTCCTGTTGTTAAGAAATTTAGTTACCAATCCATCTAGTCCTGTTGTTAAGAAATTTAGCTACCAATCCATCTAGTCCTGTTGTTAAGAAATTTAGTTACCAATCCATCTAGTCCTGTTGTTAAGAAATTTAGCTACCAATCCATCTAGTCCTGTTGTTAAGAAATTTAGTTACCAATCCATCTAGTCCTGTTGTTAAGAAATTTAGCTCCCAAGCCATCTAGTCCTGTTGTTAAGAAATTTAGCTCCCAAGCCATCTAGTCCCGTTGCTTAACATGTGTCAAGAGATTGCTTATTTAAAAATGTTTCACATATATCAATTTCTTCATGATCAGACAATAAAATCTTCAGTTCATCATTTTTTGGACACAAATAATGAATACTAAGATGGACAAATTAAGTCCTTGTTAAGTACAGTAAAACTCCTGAAAACCAGACTCTCTGAAAACCAGAATTCCCTGAAAATCGGACAATATTTACAAATCACATTCTTTGTCGGAATTTATCCTTTTTTGTAAAACCCGGACATCTCATAAAATTAGAGTTCGGGCCCAGTTCAGAAGGCGTCCGGTTTTTAGGAATTTATTTTCCCCAGAATCTTTATAAATATGAAACTGGTGAAGTTATTATCGGGGTCCCCATGAATTCCTAGGGTATATCTATGATTACATATTGTTTGGTATTACAGCTTTTTACACCATTACTACATACTATATACCATGGGAGCAGTGAACCAAATCAGTGTTTCTAAACTTGGTGATAAATAATCAGACTAGTACAAGATTTATTTGTGCGCTAGGGTTTTAAGTCGAAAGTCCGGTATTCGTAGACCTTACAATGAGCTAAGCGGTTGGCCTTAGATAAGTATACGTTATCTATCTAGTATCAAATATTAATAGCCCAGTGATTATCTACAAGTCAGATACACGTTTAGTAGAGAACAATAACATGTACATATAATCTAAATTATAAAACGAGTGTTTACTTCCTTATAATGTACAGGACGTAAATTACATAACAAAAACATGTAGAATACAGCAAAACATGTAATAACGACAATATATTAGATTTATTCATAGTCGGTATACAACTAACAGATAAAAATTAGCTATATATAGTTATTGACAACGACCAATTAGATAATAATAATGTCCCATTATAGCGGTCTAAATACTAGTATTTGATCACATCTTTACAGCAATCACTGAAATATTTAAAACTCGCCATCATATCTCAGAACCACCCATCAAAGCGGACCACATACTATAAATACCCCATGATTATAACAACCACTTGATTATTAAAACCATCCCATCACTTAAGTCTATATAACGGCCGCTGAAATATCCTAGCACCACCAGTCAGCATTACGTCCTATTTAATATTTAATCCATACCATTAAAACGACTACTTTAAAAAATATTATAACAACCCTATAATAACGCCCAATACATTTTGAATTAGTCGGCTTTAACCACTAAACGAACAAACAATCAAATGAATTTTGACAAATGCAGTGAATCTCCAATTTTGATATGATTTTTGAGATAGCAAACTCGGCCTTAGTATCACATTAAAACATGGCGAAAAAATTGAAAACGGACCAAACTTGAACGGTTTGTATATACATATTATATAATGTACAAATGTAAGAGGCCATTGAATGGATTCACAACTTTACAGTATTCGTTAGTTTAACACGTGAGAACATGTGCACGTTCACTACTTTCAACTTACAGTTTGTGGATAAGAAAGCGGACGTAATCTGTCATATTCGTCCTGGCCCGCTGTGTCCCATAAGGTCAAAGAATATATGCAACCGTTGGCCATCACATTTGCTTGATAGTGATCGAATCTAAAATGTAAATGGCGTCATGAAGTTAGATGCGTAATTTGGCGCAATTTGCGAAATAAAAAATTAAAGTCGTAAGTTCGTAACCGAGTATATATAACATAAATTTCGTGTTCAGACTACACACTGGGCAATTTCATTGTTGTATTTAAATCAAGAATTGAAAACTGCAAACATTTATTTAAATTCAACTACATGTATCAAGAATAGCCCTCTGTCGGTTTGCAAATACAGATATGATATGGTAGCAGTTACGTTTTAAATAATATCCTGAAAATGTTTTTTAATAGCACGATGATAATGCCCCGCCCCCGTATTTTCTAAAAATGTCCAAATACTTACATGGTAGGTATATGTTCTCCAGGGAATGCATTCTGTGTGTAACTCATTAACAATGATGTTTTTCCCACATTTCTACAAAACACGTTTGATTCACTTATTTAACAGGCATATATAGTAGAATAACATAAGTCAGAGCCGAGATTTGAACCCTCGACCTTTCTATTGGTAGTCCAGCTTGTTACCCCGAGGCCATTGATCCATCCCGTGTTGTAAGTGTATGCTGCGACATAGTTGTTAATCTAAGACCTACAGCCATGTTACACACTAGCATACGCTCGTACACTGATGTTCTATTTAAGTTAACATGTAGGAATGAATTTGTCACCGATACAATTTCTGAATTGTACAGTCCACAGACAAAATCTCAAATTGCAAGTCGACGTAGTTCCAAAAGTATGGAATCACCTTCCGTAAATTTAGAATTTAACTAAAGGCATCTCCGATACCTTTTAAACACACAACAATCTTAAATTTAACTTAAGATAATAAAAAACTTAAACAATGTATAATCTCTTGATTTCTGATCAACCAATGTTTTGTAATTATGATCCAAAATATTGTTTTTAAGACAAAATGAAAGCAAAAAATGTTTAAAATTGACAAATCTGAAATTCAAAATTCGATATAATAAAGATAAACATACCCGTCGCCAACGACTACACATTTAATAGGCTGAACTTGCATAGTAGACCTCTTATATCCTTTTAAATGGACTTAAAATGTCTCTAAAATCTGTAAATAGCTATCAATATCTTTCCTTTTTGTTGTGATTTTTTTTATTAATTTCTGGTGTACTTTTTACGATCAGTTTCGCTGTCTAATTATAGAAACTGTCGGCTATTGTTCCATTGTTTAGACACTGGAGTAGCCAGTCATCGTACTTTCGAATAAGTGCGATCATTTCAGATGTCGTCTTGGTTAATTACTTATGAATGAAACTATTTACGGAAGAACAATCTAATGGACTTATATTTGCATTTTCCTTAAATGGGAAAAAATGACATGGCCCTTCGTCTAGACAACTATTTATCTTCAAGTTATGTCGTTCTTCAAAGTTGTAAATAAAGTTAAACCTGTGAACAAAGACCACCCTTGGGAAAAACAAAATATGGCCTTTATAGACAGTTTGGATGTCATTTAGTTCTTAATAATCAATGAAGATTTTTCATAATTGGCCTTTATTCACAGGGTGGCCTTTATTCACAGGGTGGCCTTTATTTCTATACTCCCTCCTGACTAATATCAGTACCAACATAACTATAATCAAACATGTGAACAAAACCATCCTTTGGAAAGATATAATGTGGTATTTATTGACAGGTGGCCTTTACTCGGAGGTCATATTGTTCTAACTTATAATAGAAAAAAATAAAAGAATGGCCGTCACTCGCAGGATGGCCTTTATTCAGATGTAGCCGTTAACACATGTTTAATTATATATATGTAACTCGTACATCTATAAGACATTACACTCATTTCTTTTATATATATATAAGAAACGAGTGTAATTTGCATACATTGAATGGTCTGTTTTATGAGCAATTTTTAATGCGACACATTATTTTCCTCATAAATGTACATTAACATGTGGAGCACATCCCGGACTTTCTAGGTCATGTGATTATGGTCTCTGTCTAGTGATCACTACTCTCTCCTCCCCCCCCCCCTCACACACACCGCTGTCAGTTTGACTCCTACTAAGAACCAGATAAAACTCACATGTCCAGCTAGTTCACTTAGATCTTCCTCGACCGTTAAAGCTGAACAGGTCGACAAATGACACTGACTGTCGTTGTGACATTAAACCCTTGTGAAAATAGAAGATATCCCAGTTCATACCGTTTACATGTTGTGTGCAGAATTGTGCTTTTCATGCTAACATAATTTGTATTTCAATAACATTGTTTTGTTGTTGTTGAAAATTTCGATTTTTGCTGCTTTGATCTAAATATAAATGAGGAAAAATAATGTTTTAAAAAATTGAATCAAATGATTTTACTTTATGCAATAATCCTCGTTTGATTCAAAGATCTATTGTCCAAAGTGTTTGATGTTTAAACAATACTATTTTTCATTGAATAAGATCATACTAGTATATAATATATTTATCTAATTACTGTATATGAATTCCACATAGTGTAATTTTCCATGGTTTAAACGTTTTGATATTTAATCTGTGATTGTATTGATGTTTTTGGCTTTTATTATTGCATTTTTTTCAGCGGCAGTAAAACAAATAATAATGGTTTCTGCCCTAAAAAATGTAACAAAATAGCCTTTAACCAATGAGAAAACTCCTACTCAAAATTTTGTATTGAACAATTTCAATGGTTACAATTTTAGATCAAAATCAATTTGAATACAGCCGCGTTGAATAATCCGAGCCAAAACGGACACATAACTGATATTTATATATTACAGAAACCACCGAAATGCCACTCATCCTACAGAATGGACTTAGCTGATCTTTGATCATTCACAGGTCGTTGTCGGACTATACACAGCGCGTTTTACGGGAATCAAACGATTTACGCAGATTTTCCGGCTACACAGCATTGCACGGATTTTTCTAATGAAGCGATTCATACACGTAAAGCAATGATTTAGGTACGTACGATTGGAAAATCACGCTTTTCATGAATTTCTATTTTTATCAAACACATAATGAACTCAATATCCAGTGCATTTAAAAAAATATTATATTTTAGACGAATTTTAGTCATGGGTATGTGTTTGCGGGTATATAGTATAGTGTATATTACTAGTTTAGGTAATCCTGGCCATTTGATTGGCTAATGGTGATGTCGGTCATTTTGAATGGTCAATCATTGGACTGGCTATGCTTAAAATTAGCATTTGTTTAATGTATTTCTGTGATCAAGTTAATCATCATTTAATGATAAGTACAGTTAAACCTGTGAACAAAGGCCACCCTTAGGAAAAATATTTGGGAGGTCATCCTGCTCAATATAATCAATGACGGATTTTAAAAGAATGACATTGATTTAAAGGATGGCCTTTATTTGGAGGTGGCCACTAACACAGGTCTCACATGAATCAATGAGTCTGCTATCAACAGAATCTTCATGAAAAGTTCCAGGCACATTTATTCCATTGTATACATTTCAATAATCTGCGTCGTATCACAATTAAGAAAACAACAGGCTAACAGAAAAAACATCGTGCGTTAACGAAATAAACACTTCAATAAAATAGAAAAATGTTTATCACATTTTGGACAAAAATGGTCAAAATATTGAGGTGGCCTTCTTTATCAAGTCGAACAAATATTTATTGAAATTCATTCATAGAAAACATTCCAAAACATTTGTTCTATAGAGGTGGTCTTTATAGTGAAATTGTCACTAGTGTAAGTTAACTTGTAATTTCGTTGCTATAACAACCAGCATTTGTGATGGTTTAATCTTTTGGGTCTATGTTTATCAGGGTGTAAAGAAGCTCGTATTGTGTGGTCAAACACGGACTCAATACCACGTTGACACTTTGCTGAGCATTCGAAGTAATATGCGGCCCCTATTTTGTCGGCAAGATTTTGTCCCTGAAAAATTTTAAGAAAATATCATCTAGTAAATAAGTTAAAAAATGAGGCGATGTATGAAAAATCTAAATATTTTAGAACTATCCGTTACTATAAATGTAAGACGGACATATAAAAACGAAAATAAAATAAAACATACACCAATAAAAAGACAAAATAAATTCAGCAATTATACGATCATTATTTACAAATCTTTCAAGTTCACAGCATCTGAGGTTTGATTGATATCAAAACAAGATATAAAATATTATATTCAGATGATAACTACTTACAGCATTTGTTGAAACAAAACTGTTTCCACGTCTGTTGGGCACATTGTTTTCTTCTGTGCGTAGGTCTTCTTTTGTACCCACTAAAATAATGGGCGTGTCTGGTCTGTGATGGGTCACCTCTGGTTGCCACTGTGTGATAATGATAAATAACGAATTAAAATACAGTCAAACCTGTGTTAGCAGCCATCTCCGAATAAAGGCCATCCTCTGAATAAAGGCCGATATTTTTAAGATTTTCATTGATTTTTCAGAATACATTACACTGAACTGAAATAAAGAAAGGCATGGCCTGGGGGACAATTATTTCACTTCATACACGCTAATTTTATCATGTATGAGTTCGCTATAACCGTGCTGTACTGTAGTTATTCAAATAAACACTATTCTCACACTTATGATCAATGTGAATATTATATAATAACAGCTTCTTCAATTAATGAAACATGTAAGGTATCGCCAAACATCAGAAAAAATAGTTTCAAAACTCATATGAATAAAAACAAGATGTGCTTTTGAAACACAATGCCCCTCCGGGTGACCTTGACCTTTGACCTTAAAATGCACAGGTCCTGGGTCCTGTAGAGGTTGTCATGAGGAACCAACATATGAAGTTTGATGACTGTATGTGAAAGCGTTTTGTTTTTTTAAGTTTAATGTTTGGTACAAACATACAGACAGACAGACCAAAAACAATATTCCCTCGATCTATCCATACGGGACATAAAAATGTATAGGCCATTGTAAATTGTACCTTAAGTTTGACATTTTCGTAACTGCTTCGATCCACCAATGAAAAACAGATAATAAATACATCCTGAAAACAAGAGGGCCATGATGGCCCTGTAAATGCTCACCAGGAAAAAAGGTCATTTGGAGACGAACATTGTTTTTCTACACTAGTCCAAGTAAAAGCAAGTGACCCTAAGGTCAGGGCCAATTTTTACCCCAGGGCCATAATATGAACAAATTTTGTTAGTATATTAGCTCTAGGCCTTGTGGTTTCGAAGAAGAAGATTTTTCAAACGTTCCTATATATAATTAAGTAAATCCCGGGGCGGGGCCAATTTTGACCCTGGGGCCATAATTTGAACAAACTTGGTAGAGGTCTACTAGACAATACTACATACAAAATATCTTAGCTCTAGGCCTTGTGATTTCGGAGAAGAAGATTTTTTAATTTTTCCTATATAAGCCTATATAAATCAAGTGACCCCTGGGGCGGGGCCAATTTTGACCCTAGGGCAATAATTTGAACACTCTTGGTAAGGTCCACTAGACAATGCTACATACCAAATATCTTAGCTCTTGGCCTTGTGGTTTCAGAGAAGAAGTTTTTTCTATGAAATTTAGTTTTTTAAACAACTTTGAAAGGGGACCACCAAGGGATCATTCCAGCAAACTTTGGTTGCAATCGGCATAATGGTTAAGGAGGAAATGTTGTTTTAGGTAAATATGGACGCCACTTCACGACGAACGACGCACGGTGGACGCTGAGTGATCACAACAGCTCACCTTGAACACATTCGTGCCCTGGTGAGCTAAAAACAACACAAAATATATAATTAAAGATCATGTCAAAATATAGAAGACGAATTACATGTTTTCATAAACAGGTGGCAAGTGACAAGAGTTTATAAAAAGAAATTGTCAAATATATTAACACGACTATCGCATTAATGTAATTTGTAGCATGGCATAGTTTTGTATTCATGGCGATAATTCATGGCAAACTTTAGTTCTTGAAATTATTCGAAATCTAAAAAGCCGTTTTGTATAAAGTCACCTGATGTACAAATTGTTACAGTAATAGGAAGAATTAGTTGATCAAGTTTGTACACAAGCCTCCCTGATTATAGAGGCCATGGACGGTACAGCCCAGCCTGGTGATTATCAACGGTTTACTTACAGCCGGGACCCTAGATTTATTTAAATGAAGTAGTCCCTAGCCTAACTTCTCAAACAAATCTATTATTATAAATAATTTAAGTTAATATTTTTTTGTTCTTTTCTACAAAAAAAACTTTAGTCTCCAAAATGCTGATCAATGAATGACAACTAGTATAGAATATTGCGTATTGAAATGCCGTATTTTTGCTGTCTGTACGTCTTGAAACAGAACAGAACAGAAAGTTTATTGAATATACTTGTAGCTACCATACATCGTACCCGCCTTTTATATAATACAGTAAATGTATCAAATCAATTCACATGACTTTGTATGCAGCAATGTATGTCAGTCAAAACACAAAGGAAGTATTTGAGAATGGCGTGTCAATTGATAATACAAGAGACAATAAACAAACTATACTTGTAATCAGGCCTAAGCATAAACAACTACATGTATTACAATACACCGTAACTGTATATAATAGATACAGTACGAGTTTTTCTTCAACAGACGGTTCGCCTCGGACAAATTGGTTGCTTATCTAAGCCGACCGTCTTCTTAGTGTCTGTAAGAAGATATTTTTGAAGAAAATACGAGTACGTGTATCTGACTTATACGACGATAAAGGATAATGTCCACGTGAAAGTTATTGAACTGTGTCCTCTTACAAACGTTAGAAGACACTTTTTGAATAGCTCTGCTGGGGCTATAGTCGTATAAATAAATTAAAGCACACTTAAGGTATTTATATATATGCAATGTCTAGATATCAATTAATCATGTATACGACTTTTATCAATGAGGAAGTAATTTTTGGACAGGCTTGTTAAATTTATCTGTCTAACAAATCACAAGCAAGCTAGGTCAACAATATATATCGTACGTGTACATATCAGCATATCTGGTCCATGAAAAATATTATCAGTGAACAAAATAATTTTCGGCTTATCGACTTCAATTTTTGTATTCTAAGAAAGGCAATAGCTATATATCCTGCGGATGTTTACAGTGTTTATACATACATGTACTTTATAAATCCCAATGCCGACTACAAATACAAAAAAATGCATTATAGATATGTGAATTTACAGACTTCATTTTGTTGTTTAGCGGTCCGTTCGACAACTATGCTCATTTCAGAGCCGCCCAGAGATAGAGAGACAACTATGCTCATTTCAGAGCCGCCCCAGAGATAGAGAGACAGAGGTGGGTAAGATACAGGAGAACCGAGCATCTATGCCTAATCTTATTTCGAATAGTTTCCCGATTCTTTATCACACCCGGTGTAAAGCACCGATACATTTTTTCTGTTTTTCTCTAGACACAGTGCTTGACTCTGTAGGTGGGATGGGGACACTGAAAAAGCGTCCCTGAGAAATTAAAAAGGCGGAGCCGAGAACCGGACCCATCACCTTTCGTTCAATAGTCCAGTGCGTTACCACTAGACCATCAATTATCCGTTATTGATGTACACGAGTGAGCATGATGCATTCGGTTCAGTACGTAATCAAAACAGAAAAAAGTTTGTTTATGTCTACACGTCATTAAATATGAGTTAAGTGTGCTTCATAGTGCTCAATGTTGATTATATATTGTAAATATGTTTTATTTTAATACAATTGTAGTTTCAAAGATCTTGTGATACACTTGTGTTTTACTTACTTCCGCTTTTTATTATTCCATGAAAGGAAGTTGTAACGTTGTACGCGATATCTGGGTTATGTACAAGAAAAAGCCAATGAGTAATAGCTGTTTAAATAAAGCAGACGTTTTAACGATAGCGTATTATTAAAAGTTAAAAGTAATCTAAAGTCCCGCCATAATCGTTTTCTAGGAGTAATACATTATTTGAATACAGTAAAAACCTCACCTGATCGACCACTTCAATATTACGACTATATATATATATTGATTATAACGGTCATTATATATGTTCAGACCTGTTTTAGGCTCAAAGTTTTACCTTTTTATAGAAAAGTTCAAAGTATCCATGATTGTAATCTATTTTGAAGATAATTCTAAAAAGCCAATAATCTGATTGGTTGATTCTCATTTTGATCAATGAAAAGACTGATTTTTTAGACTGGTTCTCAAACTTACGGTTTGTGGGTAGGATAAAGGACGCAGTCTGTCGTAGTCGTCTTGTCCTGCCGTATCCCAAAGTGTGAGCAAATAAGGTCGCCCCTCCACCCGTACCTCGGTACTATAATTATCAAATCTGCAAGGAAGCATCGCGAGTTAAATCATCAATCATATACTTAGTTTAATATCAAATCTTGTATCAGTTTTGTCGGTAAATCTTTGACCAAAACATCACTTTTGACGATCGTGTACAAGCTTTGTAGTCTAGCTAAACAGGACCAAGGGTCATTTGATACAATACTCCAAAAGGTCTGGCCATGGAATCTTCACGAATATGCCAAATGATGTAGTAGTCCCAAACATTGTAATCTTGTGTCAGTTAATTAAGATCGCCCTTACGGGAGTCAGGTACATCAAGCAGTGTCCATGTATGAGGACAATTAAAACAACACACTCGATACAGGTACATCAAGCAGTGTCCATGTATGAGGACAATTAAAACAACACACTCGATACAGGTACATCAAGCAGTGTCCATGTATGAGGACAATTAAAACAACACACTCGATACAGGTACATCAAGCAGTGTCCATGTATGAGGACAATTAAAACAACACACTCGATACAGGTACATCAAGCAGTGTCCATGTATGAGGACAATTAAAACAACACACTCGATACAGGTACATCAAGCAGTATCCATATATGAGGACAATTAAAACAACACACTCGATACAGGTACATCAAGCAGTGTCCATGTGTGAGGACAATTAAAACAACACACTCGATACAGGTACATCAAGCAGTGTCCATGTATGAGGACAATTAAAACAACACACTCGATACAGGTACATCAAGCAGTGTCCATGTATGAGGACAATTAAAACAACACACTCGATACAGGTACATCAAGCAGTGTCCATGTATGAGGACAATTAAAACAACACACTCGATACAGGTACATCAAGCAGTGTCCATGTATGAGGAGAATTAAAACAACACACTCGATACAGGTACATCAAGCAGTGTCCATGTATGAGGACAATTAAAACAACACACTCGATACAGGTACATCAAGCAGTGTCCATGTATGAGGACAATTAAAACAACACACTCGATACAGGTACATCAAGCAGTGTCCATGTATGAGGACAATTAAAACAACACACTCGATACAGGTACATCAAGCAGTGTCCATGTATGAGGACAATTAAAACAACACACTCGATACAGGTACATCAAGCAGTGTCCATGTGTGAGGACAATTAAAACAACACACTCGATACAGGTACATCAAGCAGCATCCATGTATGAGGACAATTAAAACAACACACTCGATACAGGTACATCAAACAGCATCCATGTATGAGGACAATTAAAACAACACACTCGATACAGGTACATCAAGCAGCATCCATGTATGAGGACAATTAAAACAACACACTCGATACAGGTACATCAAACAGCATCCATGTATGAGGACAATTAAAACAACACACTCGATACAGGTACATCAAGCAGTGTCCATGTGTGAGGACAATTAAAACAACACACTCGATACATGTACATCAAGCAGTGTCCATGTCTGAGGACAATCAAAACAACACACTCGATACAGGTACATCAAGCAGTGTCCATGTATGAGGACAATCAAAACAACACACTCGATACAGGTACATCAAGCAGTGTCCATGTCTGAGGACAATTAAAACAACACACTCGATACAGGTACATCAAGCAGTGTCCATGTGTGAGGACAATTAAAACAACACACTCGATACAGGTACATCAAGCAGTGTCCATGTCTGAGGACAATCAAAACAACACACTCGATACAGGTACATCAAGCAGTGTCCATGTATGAGGACAATCAAAACAACACACTCGATACAGGTACATCAAGCAGTGTCCATGTCTGAGGACAATTAAAACAACACACTCGATACAGGTACATCAAGCAGTGTCCATGTGTGAGGACAATTAAAACAACACACTCGATACAGGTACATCAAGCAGTATCCATATATGAGGACAATTAAAACAACACACTCGATACAGGTACATCAAGCAGTGTCCATGTATGAGGACAATTAAAACAACACACTCGATACAGGTACATCAAGCAGTATCCATGTATGAGGACAATTAAAACAACACACTCGATACAGGTACATCAAGCAGTGTCCATGTGTGAGGACAATTAAAACAACACACTCGATACAGGTACATCAAGCAGTGTCCATGTATGAGGACAATTAAAACAACACACTCGATACAGGTACATCAAGCAGTGTCCATGTATGAGGACAATTAAAACAACACACTCGATACAGGTACATCAAGCAGTGTCCATGTATGAGGACAATTAAAACAACACACTCGATACAGGTACATCAAGCAGTGTCCATGTATGAGGACAATTAAAACAACACACTCGATACAGGTACATCAAGCAGTGTCCATGTGTGAGGACAATTAAAACAACACACTCGATACAGGTACATCAAGCAGCATCCATGTATGAGGACAATTAAAACAACACACTCGATACAGGTACATCAAGCAGTGTCCATGTGTGAGGACAATTAAAACAACACACTCGATACAGGTACATCAAGCAGTGTCCATGTATGAGGACAATTAAAACAACACACTCGATACAGGTACATCAAGCAGTGTCCATGTATGAGGACAATTAAAACAACACACTCGATACAGGTACATCAAGCAGTGTCCATGTATGAGGACAATTAAAACAACACACTCGATACAGGTACATCAAGCAGTGTCCATGTGTGAGGACAATTAAAACAACACACTCGATACAGGTACATCAAGCAGTGTCCATGTGTGAGGACAATTAAAACAACACACTCGATACAGGTACATCAAGCAGTGTCCATGTATGAGGACAATTAAAACAACACACTCGATACAGGTACATCAAGCAGTATCCATGTGTGAGGACAATTAAAACAACACACTCGATACAGGTACATCAAGCAGCATCCATGTATGAGGACAATTAAAACAACACACTCGATACAGGTACATCAAGCAGCATCCATGTATGAGGACAATTAAAACAACACACTCGATACAGATACATCAAGCAGTGTCCATATATGAGGACAATTAAAACAACACACTCGATACAGGTACATCAAGCAGTGTCCATATATGAGGACAATTAAAACAACACACACGATACAGGTACATCAAGCAGTGTCCATGTGTGAGGACAATTAAAACAACACACTCGATACAGGTACATCAAGCAGCATCCATGTATGAGGACAATTAAAACAACACACTCGATACAGGTACATCCATATATGAGGACAATTAAAACAACACACTCGATACAGGTACATCAAGCAGTATCCATGTGTGAGGACAATTAAAACAACACACTCGATACAGGTACATCAAGCAGTGTCCATGTATGAGGACAATTAAAACAACACACTCGATACAGGTACATCAAGCAGTGTCCATGTATGAGGACAATTAAAACAACACACTCGATACAGGTACATCAAGCAGTGTCCATGTATGAGGACAATTAAAACAACACACTCGATACAGGTACATCAAGCAGTGTCCATGTATGAGGACAATTAAAACAACACACTCGATACAGGTACATCAAGCAGTATCCATGTATGAGGACAATTAAAGCAACACACTCGATACAGGTACATCAAGCAGTGTCCATGTATGAGGACAATTAAAACAACACACTCGATACAGGTACATCAAGCAGCATCCATGTATGAGGACAATTAAAACAACACACTCGATACAGGTACATCAAGCAGTGTCCATATATGAGGACAATTAAAACAACACACTCGATACAGGTACATCAAGCAGTGTCCATATATGAGGACAATTAAAACAACACACACGATACAGGTACATCAAGCAGTGTCCATGTGTGAGGACAATTAAAACAACACACTCGATACAGGTACATCAAGCAGCATCCATGTATGAGGACAATTAAAACAACACACTCGATACAGGTACATCCATATATGAGGACAATTAAAACAACACACTCGATACAGGTACATCAAGCAGTATCCATGTGTGAGGACAATTAAAACAACACACTCGATACAGGTACATCAAGCAGTGTCCATGTATGAGGACAATTAAAACAACACACTCGATACAGGTACATCAAGCAGTGTCCATGTATGAGGACAATTAAAACAACACACTCGATACAGGTACATCAAGCAGTGTCCATGTGTGAGGACAATTAAAACAACACACTCGATACAGGTACATCAAGCAGTGTCCATGTATGAGGACAATTAAAACAACACACTCGATACTTAAGTTTCTGGTTAAATACTCATAAAAAATGTGGTAGGTAATTTGGGTGCATTTTTGGCAGTTGATTAAAATGAGTGAAAGTGGATATAGCATTGCTCGGACCTGATTAAGTCTAGGATCACTTGGAACAGAACAGAACAGAACAGAACAGGATAGGTCGGGGAACCAGAAACAAACAATAGTTTTTATACCACTGTACAGAAGCTGCACACGGAAACGTCTCAATCAGCAACAAATGAAATATGGATTCCATCAAATAATCGAAGCATATAGGAGAAATTGAGGCTTACTTACACGGTAGGAATATATTCCTCAGGAAAAGTGTTTTGTGTGTAGGTCATTAAAAGACATGTCTTACCAACAGCCCTGTAAAGTATAAGAAAAAATACACATAGCAATACTTTATACATGAATAAATGCATATCAATTATGTATTGGTTGATCATAATTATATGTTCTGTAAAGTATAAGTTCTGTATAGTTGCCGCATGATTCAAAGACCTTCCGGTATTTAATGAAATAAACTTTGAAACTTTGTACTTCAATGGGGTTTAACATGTCTTTCTTACATTTGGTACTATAACTAAGTGACGTCAAAACTAAATTCTCCCAGATGCTTGTTAATTACAGTTTACCGTTAAGCCCAAAATCTGATTTTATCAAGCTTACATAAATGAGTGGTTAAAAACTTAAATACCGATGACTTGAATTTTTTATTGGTTGATATGCTGTTATAATCAAGTTAAAATCAACAAAGGCGATATTTTGTTCTCGAGGTACATAAAACCACAGAGGCAATAGTTTGTACATCTACAAACAGGTTTTTGCGTTTATTAAGTGTTCCGTCCGAGTATCAGGTAATTCTTTATTTACATTGCACGTCTTATCCGCGTTCAGGACCCGCTCTTGGTGTACATTTTTTGTGTATGAAAATGC
>OZ026836.1:44706838-44936815 GCA_964023205.1 Lutraria lutraria
TATCTGTTAGATTTATTGTCTTAATTTTGGCATTATTATGTTTGTATGTGGTCAGTTTATTATCTATAATGAGTATTTCGGTAAAGTTTTTTTTTCAGTCCTTACATTAATCATATCATGTAATATTTTCTAAGCATGCATGTCAGTGCAATCTGCATTACAAATTATTTAGATCTGCACAGCTTGTTATCGTTTAGAATAATTAATGTCTTTTATAAAAATGTCTCGCTATGTCATACCATCAACAGGGGATCACAAAGGAAATAAAGAGTTCACGAGTCTCGTTTATGTGTCATCCTCAGTTTTCATGTACCTGTTTCATGGGTGTAATTTTTATATTTGCTATCATGTTTTATATCTATGTATATGTATCTTTATCAAATAAATCTTAAATCTAATCTAATAGAACAGGCGAGATCTTCCTACTTATTACTTTTATCAGGATTTAACAGTGAAGTAAATACTAGTAAATATTTTGTAAATTCATCAATCTTTGCGATTTTTTTCAACACATTTTATCTGGTAACTTTATCACAACGCGGAAGATAAAGGTGTAAGTATAAATTCTCACTTAAGCTTATGATGTCAATACTCAACGCTGATATAAAGATAAATCGAAAACTGATCGCAAAACAATGATACTAGTGATATAATAGCTTCGTTAATTTCCGTAACTTTGGATCGTTATTTTCCATGAATAATCGTTCATATTCGGCTATTTTCGGATTGTTGAGTAAAACTAGTGACTGGCTATGTTTTTCATTGTAACATAATAGTTTTACACATGTATTAGGTGTTTAAAATTGTACGTATTGTCTACATAATATATTCCTTTGTATCAATGTCCTCTAGTATTGATGGAAATGAATAATCTGTATATAATTCAACATTCAATCAATAAATAATCTGCAGCACATATAACCTGTGTTAATGGCCACCTCCAAATAAAGGCCATTCTTTTAAAAACCATCAATGATTATTCAGAACAAAATGACCTCCAAACAGAGACCAGATGTCAATAAAGGTCACATTTTGTATTTCCCAAGGGTAGCCTTTGTTCACAGGTTTTACTGTAAACAATACAGGGTAGCCTTTGTTCACAGGTTTTACTGTAAACAATACAGGGTAGCCTTTGTTCACAGGTTTTACTGTAAACAATACATTTTTGAGAGCTGAGTGATTTGAGTGAACTTTGACATTCTTCACATTCACATCCAACAATACTTTAAACAAGATGGCCCTATATTGCTCACATGACAATCATTGTTTATTTACTCATTAAAACATTGTTTTCAATCTGTAAAATGACCTAAAATGAGCAAAAATCCAAATTCAAGGGCAGACAACTCAAAAACGAGATCAGTGACCCCCAATTTTTTTTCACTTAAAAAGTTTCTATTATCATATGCTACGATCATGCAAAGTTTTAAAAAATGCATTAATCAGGTTTAATTTTTCCTATATGTCTATGTGAAAAATGTAGCGAACTACCGAAAACGTTTTTAAAGTAAACTATACAAAAATTATTTACTACCTACCTACCCACTGAAAATTCTCTGGGTAGTCACCACAAACAAATAAATTTTAAGGAAAGTCCAGGGAAAGCAAATACATAATATTCTTTATAGATCTTCAAAACATGAACACATAAAATAGTGAGGTTTATTCATCTAGTTCATTACAAAGTCACAAGATAATGACAATTTATAACAAGCTACAATACTGTTATTTATGTACAACTATTGTTTAATTAATAAAACATGTATTTATATAACACATAATTACAATTTTATGAATGGACAAAACAAGGCATCAACAAAACACATTTCACCAAAAAAGTTTTTAAAATATGAGGATCAAAAATAAAGAGTGCTTACACAAAATTGGCTAAATATAACACCGACAATATTTTCTATCTTAGAACAGAGGACCAGATAGTAAGAAAAGTAAGGCACATAGATGAGGAGTGAATCACAGTCAAACCTGCGTTTGTGGTCACCTCTACATTAAGGTTATCTTGTGAATAAATTCAATTCTTTTTTAAAAAAAACACTGAATTATTGAGAACAAAATGGCCTCCAATAAGGTTGCCTATAATTAAGAACATACCATGTCTTTCCCAAGGGTGGCCTTTGTTTACAGGTTTGGACTGTAAATGAATTTAAGATCTATGATAGTTCTCACAAGATATAAGAGACCAAAGTATGAATCAAAATAAATACAGAAGAGATAAGCACTTGTGTACAGTAGCCATTTTTTAAGATAATAAATTATCACTTTGACAAGTAATATACATATTAAAATATACACACATTTATTGCTAAAACTGATAAAAATATTTAAAATACACTTCAAGCAAAGTGTGTCCACAAAATATGAAATACATAGGTTTTTTCCACACAAACTTTATAAAGAATACACTGATTATGAATTTTATTAAACTAAATTGAATACATTTTACTAAGATCAGTGTCTTTCAAATATTTGAGTGATCTTGCTATGATACTCAGATTAATATTGGAAACACAAAAACCTGGGACTGTCAGGAAAAATGGCACACATGTAAGAGAACGAACATATATGGAACTTTTATCGCTGTAAATTACCATCAAGACTGATGTAAAAATCCTATCAATTGTTATAATGCAGTGTATGAGGTCTGAAAATGTAACTAAATATATAAAACTGAACAAATTTCAGATAAAATTAGGAATCAATTTAATTATGAATAAATAAGATTAGAAACAATAAATAAGTGTTCAATTTCATCTTAAAATTCATTTAAATAAGTCATGTGTCACAATAAAGTACAAAATTCTAGACTGATACCTCATATATACAAGTGTGTCCAAAATGTTCGTAAACAAACTTGTGTATTTTAGGAACCAACATCATTATACTACTGTTTGCTCTATGAATGTTTAAATCAAGACAATGTACATGTGCTGAGAAAATTTTACAACAAAATATGCATTTCTAATGGTGTTCTGCCGCAGGTGATCTTCATAAACCATGGTGTATGTTGTTTTGCCATGGTAATTTAACATTTATGGCGCTAAAACTTTATTTTTTACTTAATAACGTCATTAAGATTCGAGGCGTCTTAATACATAAATATTGTTGTTCACAGTCACGCGATCTTCTTTCAAGGACAGTTATCATCAATGCTACTTTAATTTTGTTTGTACAAATGGCGTCATTCAATACAGAAGAACAAAGAACAATTATAAAACTGTGCTTCTCTTTAGATAAAACACCAACAAATACTATTAACAAGAGGGCCATGATGGCCCAATAAATGCTCACCAGGAGAAAAGGTCATTTGGAGATTAACATTGTTGAAGTTTTCTGTAAGAGTCTAAGTAAGATCAAGTGACCCATCTGGGCCATTTTTTATCCCATGGCCATTATATGAACAGATTTAAAAGAGGTCCATTAGACAAAGCTAGATACCAAATATCTTAGCTCTAGGCCTTGTGGTTTCGGAGAAGAAGATTTTTTAAAATTTCCTATATAAAATAGAATAAACCACAGGGCAGGGCTAATTTTGACCCCGGGGCCATGATTTGAACAAACTTGGTAGAGGTCCACTAGACAATGCTACATACCAAATATCTTAGCTCTAGGCCTTGTGGTTTCGGAGAAGATTTTTTAAATTTTCCTATATAAGTCTATATAAATCAAGTGACCTCCAGGACGGGGCCAATTTTGACCCTAGGGCAATAATTTGAACAAACTTGGTAGAGGTCCACTAGACAATGCTACATACCAAATATCTTAGCTCTAGGCCTTGTGGTTTCGGAGAAGAAGATTTTTTAAATTTTCCTATATAAAATAGAATAAACCCCAGGGCACAGCTAATTTTGACCCCGGGGCCATAATTTGAACAAACTTGGTAGAGGTCCACTAGACAATGCCACATACAAAATATCTAAGCTCTAGGCCTTGCGATTTAGGAGAAGATTTTTTAAATTTTCCTATATAAGTCTATATAAATCAAGTGACCCCCAGGGCAGGGCCAATTTTGATCCTAGGTCAATAATTTGAACAAACTTGGTAGAGGTCTACTAGACTATGCTACACACAAAATATCAAAGCTCTAGGCATTGTAGTTTTTGACAAAAAGATTTTTTAAATTTCCTATATAAGTCTATGTAAAATCAAGTTACCCCCGGGGCGGAGCCAATTTTGACCCCAGGGGAATAATTTGAACAAACTTTGTAGAGTTCTATTAGACAATGCTACATACCAAATATCTCAGCTCTAGGCCCTGTGGTTTCAGACAAGAAGATTTTTTAAGTTTTTTCTATTTGTTGCCATAGCAACCAGAATTTTTAATAAAATTTAATTTTTTGAACAACTTTGAAAGGGGACCACCCAAGGATCATTCCAGCCAAGTTTGGTTGCAATCGGCATAGCGGTGTAGGAGGAGATGTTGTTTTAAGTAAACATGGACGCCACATAATCGTAACGACGCACGATGGACGCAGGGTGATCACAAAAGCTCACCCTGAGCACATTCGTGCTCTGGTGAACTAAAAATGCTTCAATCTGTAACAGGGAAATCAACAGATCTTTACTTTATAAATAGTATAAACGTTTCATAAATGGTAGGATATCCAACAAAGATGGGTGAATGAGTGGTAGACTGTGGGTGAATGAGTGGTAGACTGAGTGTGATTGCTGACACCGTCGTACGACAGTAGAGAATAAAGTGAAGCTGGACAGGCGAGTCAATGTTTTGTGTCAGTAGAGGTAATATTGACAATGTATGAAAGGACAGACTTGGTATGAACAAGGTATGAGCATGTTGGGTGCCAAGATCACTCACTGAAAAAGATAGAAACAGACGGATGGAATGCTCTACACAGATGAGATTTTAATCAACCTGTGTTATACTGATCGTTTTCTCCACCACAAGTGAAAGCCAAATTAGCGAAGTCATCTGCCGAAGTGACGTTTATCATTTTCTTAAATATAAAATGATTGCTGTTACTAGCCTTTTAGTTCAATCATCATGTCCTGGAATATCCAAATAAACACCAAATACTACATTTCCTCGTTTAAAAAACGATTTGCGTGGAATTTACCATGAAAGCCGTAAATACCTCATCCAACATGTACAATCAGTTGATCAATCATATAAATAAATACTGACTGGTATGACAATATTTTACAAACATGGATAAAAGTCCTTCGAAAAGTTAACAAATGCAAATATAGGCAGTTGTTATTTCGAAAACCTATAACGTAATTGACGTCGACAACATAACTATGTCCTGACCTGCGCCATAGGCGGCACGGTCATAATTATTTTATATGCTATGATGGATAATACATTGAAAATGTATGTAGTGCAAAAATGAAGATTTTATCTTGTTTATTTTTTTAGTAAGTGCATGTGTCTACAAACTGTTTGGAAACACCTCGTATATATATATATGAGACTTTGGATACCAGTAAACAAGAGGGCCAAGATGGCCCTATATACCTCACATGACAATCACTGTTCACTCATTAAAACACTGTTTTGAACCGGTGAGCTATTTTTTTACCCCAGATGACCCATGTTCGAATTTGTCTTACATATCATTAAGACAAACATTCTGACAAGGTTTGGTGAAGATCCAATCAAAATTTGACATCAGATTTGACCTCGTGACCTAGTTTTTGACCCTAGGTGACCTTCTATATCAACTTGTCCTTAATATCATTAAGACGAACAATCTGACATGGTTCGGCCAAGATCCAATTAAAACCATGACATTTAGAGCTTTTACATGGTTTTTACCTAACATCTGACCTGTTGACCTACTTTTTGACCCTGGCTGACCCATGTTCAACCTTGACCCACGTATCATTAAGGCAAACATTCTGACAAGGTTTGGTGAAGATCCAATAAAACCTGTGACAACTACAGTGTTAACAAAGTTCTCCTAAGATTTGAACTAGTGACCTAGTTATCGACACAAGATGACTCATATTTGTACTTGCCTGTTATGTCATTAAAACAAACAATTTGACAAAGTTAGGTGAATATCCAATTATAACTATGAAATCTACAGTGTTAACATGGTTTTTATAAGATTTGAACTAGCGACCTAGTTTTTGACCCATATTAAAACTTGTCCAAGATATTATAAAGACAAACATTCTGACAACGTTTCATGATGATCCAATCAAAACAGTGACTTCTAAAGTGTTCACAAGGTTTTCCAGCAATTTGCCCTAGTGACCTAGTTTTTGACCGGAAATGACCCATTATCAAACTTGACCTACATATCATTAAAATAAACATTCTGACAAAGTTTCATGAAGATCCAATCAAAACAGTGATTTCTAAAGTGTTCACAAGGTTTTCCCTTATTTGGCCCTTTTTGACCCCAAATGGTCCAATATCGAACTTGTCTGAGATTTTGTCAATATTGCTTAGGTTACTGTATGACTCCTAATTTCTCCCGTGAATGGGTGGGTATTGCTTAGGTTACTGTATGACTCCTAATTTCTCCCGTGAATGGGTGGGTGGGGCTTAGGTTACTGTATGACTCCTAATTTCTCCCGTGAATGGGTGGGTATTGCTTAGGTTACTGTATGACTCCTAATTTCTCCCGTGAATGGGTGGGTATTGCTTAGGTTACTGTATGACTCCTAATTTCTCCCGTGAATGGGTGGGTATTGCTTAGGTTACTGTATGACTCCTAATTTCTCCCGTGAATGGGTGGGTATTGCTTAGGTTACTGTATGACTCCTAATTTCTCCCGTGAATGGGTGGGTATTGCTTAGGTTACTGTATGACTCCTAATTTCTCCCTAACTTAAGACATCGTTATCAGGTTATGACTGATGACTAGTTTCAGAAGGAAGACTTGTCATTGGTCAAAATTAAGACAACAACAAATCAGCTCCTATGGTTTTTACGACAGGCCACCAAGCAAGTTTTATAACCTAAGTTATAGGCAGAGCAAAGAGAATGAATAATTCTTGGTACAATTTTAGATACAATATCACAGAAGCTGTGTAAGTTATAGCAGGTATATAATGTTCAAATCACAGCATCTTTTTCAACATGTTAAGTCAATCCAAGTCACAATCAGCAGGTCCTGAAAATAAAAATATTCAATTAAAATATGAACCTAAGATTTCTTGTCACAGGGGGCAGGCTTGAAGATCATCTTATATATCGAAGCAATGAAACGATCCATATTTCAAGATGGACTAGTCTATTCTACATCTAAGGGGGTGGACTTAAAGACTTACTGCATCATGATGAAACTATCTGTATCTTTAGCTAGAATGGTCTATTTTCTGTAACAAAGGGGTGGGCTGGCAGACTTCCTATATCATTACAATGCAACAATCCATATTTTACAGAGAATACAGATTTGAAAATTTCTGACTTTCCATTCAACTCCAAAAATAAATTAATAATATTAAAAATTCAGCCTTTTAAGAAATCAAATTCATTTTGCATGTCTCTTATTTGATCCGTAAAATGGCATTTTGACACATGAAATTAGCAAAACTAGAGCTGTCACAGAGGTGACTAATACCCCCTCCGCTGCTTTGACACTAAGAATGCAATAGTACACTATACGGCTAAGTTCAAGGGGACATAACTCTGAAATGAATGGATCACTGGGCATGAAAATTGTGTCTTGCACATCTACATTTCGCATTGATAATATATTTTAAGTTTCAATTCAGTCCCTTGAAAAATGTGGAAGTAGTTTGCTCCACAAACTAAGACTGCCATTCTACACTATATGGCTATGCTCAAGGGCACATAACTCTGAATTGAGTGAATCGCTGGGAATGAAAATTGTGTCTTGCACATCTATCCTTCATTGTGATAACATACTTCAAGTTTCATTGCAATTGATTAAAGAATGTGGAAGTAGTTCGCTCCACAAACTTGTGATATTTTATGCGGATGGATGGACAGACCAACCGACCAACGACCGTCCTACAGAGTGACTCCAATATACCCCCTCTCAAACTACGTTTGCGGGGGTATAATAGATATTCTGATTCTTGAAAAATTTGTAAAATGAGGGGAAAATGAATGAATATATAAATACTATTATTGATATACATCATAATGTTGTTTATTTTCTGAATGGATCTACTTAGACATAACACTTACAGTTTTGCCGTAGCTAAAATATCTTCACATAGTTTCTTGTAGTGCCACGTGTCTCCTTTCACCCTTTTCCTACAAACACCTACAAAAGCACTTTTAGGGACAGCACACACTTCCAGATCAAATGCCAGTTTAACATTACCCCAATCATCCATAACAGTACATCGTAACGTATAGCTGAAACAGGAAAATGTAAAATGAGAGAAAAATCTTGTATTACAGTCTATAAATTGCTATCAAATATGATTATAGAGAGTAATCTATATATAATATAACATCAGAGAGTAATCTATGTATAATATAACATCAGAGAGTAATCTATGTATAATATAACATCAGAGAGTAATATATGTATAATATAACATCAGAGAGTAATCTATATATAATATAACATCAGAGAGTAATCTATGTATAATATAACATCAGAGAGTAATCTATATATAATATAACATCAGAGAGTAATCTATATATAATATAACATCAGAGAGTAATCTATGTATAATATAACATCAGAGAGTAATATATGTATAACATAACATCAGAGAGTAATCTATATATAATATAACATCAGAGAGTTATCTATATAATATAACATCAGAGAGTAATCTATATATAATATAACATCAGAGAGTAATCTATATATAATATAACATCAGAGAGTAATCTATATAATATAACATCAGAGAGTAATCTATATATAATATAAAGACATAATAAGAATTTTAATGTGGCATTTATTTGTAAAAAAACCCCACTTAGTCTGTAGATATACAGAAACAAGAGGGCCAAGATGGCCCTATATCGCTCACATGACAATCACTGTTCACTCATTAAAACATTGTTTTGAACAGGTGACCTAGTTTTTGACCCCAGATGACCCATGTTAGAACTTGTCCTACATATAAATAAGACAAACATTCTGACAAAATTTGGTGAAGATCCAATCAAAACCATGAAAAATACAGCATAGACAAGGTTTTCCTAAGATTTGACCTCGTGACCTAGTTTTTGACCCAAGACGACCTATGTTCGAATTTGTCTTACATATCATTATGACAAACATTCTGACTAGGTTTGGTGAAGATACAACCAAAATTTGACATCTACAGTGTTAATAAGGTTTTCCTAAGATTTGACCTTGTGACCTGGTTTTTGACCCTAGGTGACCCATATTTGAACTTGTCCTTAATATCATTAAGACAAACAATCTGACAAGGTTTGGCCAAGATCCAATTAGAACCATGACATTTAGAGCTTTTACAAGATTTTTACCTAAGATTTGACCTGGTGACCCAGTTTTTGACCCATGTTCAACCTTGACCCACATATCATTGAGGAAAACATTCTGACAAGGTTTGGTGAAGATCCAATTAAAACTGTGACATCTACAGTGTTAACAAAGTTTTCCTAAGATTTGACCTGGTGACCTAGTTATTGACTGCAGATGACCCATATTTACACTTGACCGTTATATTATTAAAACAAACAATTTGACAAAGTTTGGTGAAGATCCAATAATAACTGTGAAATCTACAGTGTTTTTTCATAAGATTTGACCTAGCGACCTAGTTTTTGACCCAAGATGACCCATGTTCGAACTCATCCAAGATATTATGAAGACAAACATTCTGACAAAGTTTCATGAAGATCCAGTCAAATAAGTGATTTCTAAAGTGTTCACAAGGTTTTCCCTTATTTGGCCCTGGTGACCTAGTTTTTTACCGAAAATGGCCCAATATCGAACTCGTCCGAGATTTTGTTGATATTAACGTTCTGACCCAGTTTTGCTAAAATTGAGCTAAAAATGTGGCCCCTAGTGTGGTCACAACATAAAGTTTGACGACGCACACCGCCGGACGGAGAGTGATCCTAATAGCTCACTTTGTCACTTTGTGACATGTGAGCTAAAAAACAGTAAAAATACACTAACTTAGAAATACATACATACATACACACACACACACATACACACCCACACATACATACATATACACATGTATTTCTATGTGTGTATACACACAGAGGCAGAAGTAACGGACCTGTGATGGTAAAATTGTAATAAATTCTACATAAAACACAATAACTTAACCCATAATTACCCTAAATGAAAAAAGAAAATTGTCCTAAAATTCGACTCCATTCAACTGGTATATATACTATAAGAAGGGGTATAACTCTTCGTTTCGGTGAATGCGCACCACCTTCACAAAACACAATAATATAAAACAATACAGACGAGAGATTGCTAAGATTACAGGAATACTTACTCGCTCTGTTGAAATGGTATTAGTTTCTTTTCTACGGTTGATTTCAAGCGTGAAAATGCGGTATCAGCATTCATCTCCGTTGTTTTAAACACATTATGCAAAGCCTGAAATTGAAGCAAATAATAAATTGTCTTTTTCTATGTAGTATGATAGATTCTACTTGTTTAGCCAGCTTGTGATCTTGACCTTTGAACTACAAGTATGGGTGATATTCATGACACATCATTTCATTGAAGTAAACTTTTATACCAATTTATTTAAAAATCTTTGAATGCAAACAGAAGTTACAGCCCAGACAAGGAAAATATATTTGACCGAATGTGTAATCTTGACCTTTGACCTATAAAAATCTGGGTGTTGCCCAAGACAAAGGGGTTTGTCACGAAAAAAAAAAAAAATTCCGTGTAACCCATATATATATAGAAGGGAAACAACTTCGACAATTCAAATTTTCCAACGCGTGTTACAAACTTCCATGTTATTGCAATGCAGTACAAAATATTTAACTCATATATAGTGCAACATATGGGCAACTCAACACGCTTACAGAAAATGTATACTTTTACTACCTTTAAAGATATTCTAAACTCGCTATTGAAGATTTGACCTATAAAAATCTGGGTGTTGCCCAAGACACATGGTCGCATTGTATTATGGCAAGTCATTTTTAAATAATTCAATGCATAAGGGAGACACAGCCCTGACAAAGTGTGACCTTGACCTTTGAGCTAAAGACCTTGATCTTACGCACTGCACACCGCCTCATGGTGTTTTACAATTATGCCAAGTTATCTTAAAAAGTTTCTATGCATAAGGGAGATACAGCCCGGACAAGGTGTATAATGCTCATTTTTGATGTTTGACCTCTAAGTGTGACCTTGACCTTTGAGCTAGAGACCTGGATCTTGCGCACTGCACACCGCCCCATGGTGTTTAACAATTATGCCAAGTTATCTTAAAAAGTTTCTATGCATAAGGGAGATACAGCCCGGACAAGGTCTATAATGCTCATTTTTGATGTTTGACCTCTAAGTGTGACCTTCACCTTTGAGCTAGAGACCTGGATTTTGCGCACTGCACACCGTCTCATGGTGTTTAACAATTATGCCAAGTTATTTTAAAAAGTGTCAATGCATAAGAGAGATACAGACCGGACAAGGATCCGAACTTACACACTAACTCACTCACTAACGTACAGACACGCAACCGCCATTGTGGCGACTAAGTCGAGCTCACCACAGGCGGGCTCGACAAAAATACTAATTCTACATCTCATTTGACAGATGGTCATATAAATCACCTAGCAGTAATTCAATTTCATTTAAAACAGAAGACAAAAGTAAAACAGGAAGATATTATGTTTTTTGTTTGTTTTGTTTTTTGCTGGGTTTAATAACCAACAGCCCAAGTCATATGGCAACTTCTATATTTTATTGCATTAATAAATCTATGGACAGAACCATGATTTGTATTTTAATTCTTATACTAAATACAAGACATACTAACCTTGACCTTTCTAGGACCATCTGATGATGAGTTTCTCTGTTTTTTAGGGGTCAACATATTGAAGACTTTTTCTAAGCTGCCAAACACAGACCCTTTCCTGCCCTTGCTTGGAGTGGTGTCCATGTGTGCCTTGTATAGATCTGTCTCCACAGACGCTGCCCTGTTAGATGTAGGAGGCACTTTTCTATGAGTAACATATAGAGTAAACACAGATCTTAGCCATGACCGAAGTCACACAGAGCCTTTCATTGATTGTACAATTTCTTGTAATATTTTCAGTTTGTCAAATTAAGGGCCCAACATATAGGTCTCATGACTACAAGCCATGTTGTTTTTTTACTAAGAAACTTACACAGAAAGTTAGTGTCTTCCCCTCAGAAAATAAGCTACATTTTCCCCTAAAAAAGAATTATTCCCCAATTTTTGTAATGTACATTGTATATTGCCCCAATTTGCCTCTTTCGCGCTCAGTGTCTTCACTTTTCCTAATAAAAACCCGGCAAGTATGAATTCTTTAGCCTTAAGGAAAAAATCAGATGTCAGCGAATTTCAGTGAGCACTGTGAATCATTCTAGAAATAGTCTCCAGACACTTGTTTCTATCAATAATGGTCCTATTGTTCAGCCTGCATTCTGTGGACACCCATTTAACAAACTTAGAAATATTACATCAGTGCCAATGACTACATGAAGGAAGCTCTATATACTATGAGAGGCTAAGATGTACTTAATACTAGCAATGTGTTAGTTAGCATAGCAGTTAGCAATAAAATGTATGTGTTCATATAAAATCATCAAAAGCCAATTATGCAGTGAAAGAAGTTAGAATTGTGCAACTTCCCAGGTCAAGACTATTTATGAGTCATCTGCTCACCAATGAAACTTGTAACAAATTGATCTTCAGTGTTATATTTTATCAATTGGAAAACTAGATATTACAAGGCTACTTGGTAAGTGCTTGGAAATATATCCTAGTTAACATTAAATGGTACACTGCTATTAAAATAGAATGACAAATATACATGTATTCAATAAGCTGGTATACATAGATGTTTTTATTTCAAGAAATAATGCAAATCTGTGACGGTTTTGCCATGAAAAAAAAAACAAGCTATCATCCCTAATTGCGACTAAGCTACCAAACAACAATGATTCCCATATACTGAAGATCAAGATTTTACATATAACAGAATATTTTGTCAGCTTTATTAATGAAAATTTTCAGCCAATTCTCTATCATTTTTATGACATCAGACTGAGAGGAACGAACCTTGATAGTTTAGAGGATGGTGAATGATGGTGTAATTCTAGAGCTAAATACAACCATTATACACCATACATGGTTCAAACATGGTATTTAATACACTTACACTTGTTCGAATATTACATTTTACATGCTCTATTTATTTATACGGCTACTAATCCTGATCTACAATATTTTGAAAGCATGAAAAGATGTCTAGTGGTGTCTGATCTACAGTAGTTTGATAGTGTGACATGATGTCTAGTGGTGTCTGATCTACAGCAGTTTGATAGTGTGACATGATGTCTAGTGGTGTCTGATCTACAGTAGTTTAATAGTGTGACATGATGTCTAGTAGTGTCTGATCTACAACAGTTTGATAGTGTGACATGATGTCTAGTAGTGTCTGATCTACAGTAGTTTGATAGTGTGACATGATGTCTAGTGGTGTCTGATCTACAGTAGTTTAATAGTGTGACATGATGTCTAGTGGTGTCTGATCTACAACAGTTTGATAGTGTGACATGATGTCTAGTAGTGTCTGATCTACAGTAGTTTGATAGTGTGACATGATGTCTAGTGGTGTCTGATCTACAGTAGTTTAATAGTGTGACATGATGTCTAGTGGTGTCTGATCTACAACAGTTTGATAGTGTGACATGATGTCTAGTGGTGTCTGATCTACAGTAGTTTAATAGTGTGACATGATGTCTAGTGGTGTCTGATCTACAGTAGTTTGATAGTGTGACATGATGTCTAGTGGTGTCTGATCTACAGTAGTTTAATAGTGTGACATGATGTCTAGTAGTGTCTGATCTACAGTAGTTTAATAGTGTGACATGATGTCTAGTGGTGTCTGATCTACAACAGTTTGATAGTGTGACATGATGTCTAGTGGTGTCTGATCTACAGTAGTTTGATAGTGTGACATGATGTCTAGTGGTGTCTGATCTACAGTAGTTTAATAGTGTGACATGATGTCTAGTAGTGTCTGATCTACAGTAGTTTGATAGTGTGACATGATGTCTAGTGGTGTCTGATCTACAGTAGTTTAATAGTGTGACATGATGTCTAGTGGTGTCTGATCTACAACAGTTTGATAGTGTGACATGATGTCTAGTGGTGTCTGATCTACAGTAGTTTAATAGTGTGACATGATGTCTAGTGGTGTCTGATCTACAACAGTTTGATAGTGTGACATGATGTCTAGTGGTGTCTGATCTACAGTAGTTTGATAGTGTGACATGATGTCTAGTGGTGTCTGATCTACAGTAGTTTAATAGTGTGACATGATGTCTAGTGGTGTCTGATCTACAGCAGTTTGATAGTGTGACATGATGTCTAGTGGTGTCTGATCTACAGTAGTTTAATAGTGTGACATGATGTCTAGTAGTGTCTGATCTACAACAGTTTGATAGTGTGACATGATGTCTAGTGGTGTCTGATCTACAACAGTTTGATAGTGTGACATGATGTCTAGTGGTGTCTGATCTACAGTAGTTTGAAAGTGTGACATGATGTCCAGTGGTGTCTGATCTACAACAGTTTGATAGTGTGACATGATGTCTAGTAGTGTCTGATCTACAACAGTTTGATAGTGTGACATGATGTCTAGTGGTGTCTGATCTACAACAGTTTGATAGTGTGACATGATGTCTAGTGGTGTCTGATCTACAACAGTTTGATAGTGTGGCATGATGTCCAGTGGTGTCTGATCTACAACAGTTTGATAGTGTGACATGATGTCCAGTGGTGTCTGATCTACAACAGTTTGATAGTGTGACATGATGTCTAGTAGTGTCTGATCTACAACAGTTTGATAGTGTGACATGATGTCCAGTGGTGTCTGATCTACAACAGTTTGATAGTGTGACATGATGTCTAGTGGTGTCTGATCTACAGTAGTTTGATAGTGTGACATGATGTCCAGTGGTGTCTGATCTACAACAGTTTGATAGTGTGACATGATGTCCAGTGGTGTCTGATCTACAACAGTTTGATAGTGTGACATGATGTCTAGTGGTGTCTGATCTACAGTAGTTTGATAGTGTGACATGATGTCTAGTGGTGTCTGATCTACAACAGTTTGATAGTGTGACATGATGTCTAGTGGTGTCTGATCTACAACAGTTTGATAGTGTGACATGATGTCTAGTGGTGTCTGATCTACAACAGTTTGATAGTGTGACATGATGTCCAGTGGTGTCTGATCTACAACAGTTTGATAGTGTGACATGATGTCCAGTGGTGTCTGATCTACAGTAGTTTGATAGTGTGACATGATGTCTAGTGGTGTCTGATCTACAACAGTTTGATAGTGTGACATGATGTCTAGCCTAGACAAGATATAATGATGCCTAGCCAAGACAAGATATAATGATGTTTAGCCTGACAGATTGGACAAAACATTAAGTGAGTCAGTTTGTCAAATGCAGTATAATTATTCAACAATTTTTCAGTTATATAAGGCAGCAGTTGTTGTACCTGGCCAGTTTTCCTGGATTGTATTTTAACCAGAACTAACTTACCTGTCCACAAAGAGCTGACAACTTGTCCTATGAAGGAAAATCAACACATTGTCAAATTTTCATAGGAGGGTTTGACCTCTAACGACAGATGTTTGAACCCAGAGTGCCAGGTTATAAGTCAAGGGCACAAACCACTGGACTGAATGTGGTCCTAAATAGAGTAATAATCACCTAACACAAAATATAAGAATCCTTATTTGTTTCTATGAAAAAATCTGAATTTCTGTGTTTAATCTTACACCTTTTATTTAGATCTGTCACATCTGGCAAACTCTGATGTCCAGTAAGGACAAGACAAGCTATATAATCTAGGCTCTAGACAAAACTGTGCACAAACTTACTTCTTCGATGCACTTAGCGGTGTTTCTTTCTTCAAGTTATTCAGCTGAGAATCGTACGACCTTGATGGTGACAGTGTACTGTTCATCAATGATGAATTGTGATTCTTCCCAGGAGTACATACTATATAATATATAAAGAATTCATACAAAATAGTCAAACCTGTCAACAAATAATGTGGCCTTTATTCAGAGGCCATTTTGTTCTATATATGGAGCGACGATTTATGTTTTCGATTTTGAAATCCTTTTTTAAAATTTTTATGACCAATTAGGGATTTCGCCATTTAGATTTCGGAAAATTCAAGCCTAAATGCTATTGGGAAGGGTCTGTCTACTAACCCTGTCTATAGAACAACTATGATCACAGACAGAAGATGTTGACACAAAGCGTAGACTTACAAGTATCATCAAGGGCAGGTAACTGTTTAGATACAAGAGGTGAGCGAGGCTTCTTCTCTTCAAACTGTGTATGTTCTATGAGGATCTTGTTATTAGATCTACCACGAGGCGTCTTGCTTCTTGGAGCTTCTGGTATGAGGAAATTCTCTTTGTTTTCCTTCTTACTGTCCTTGTTGTCAGAGAATGGTAGTTTTTGAAGAGCTCGAGATTTTGGCTTCTCAGATCTTGTGTTGGTTGTATTTTTCTCTTGTGTTCTGCTTTGCATAGCAGTGCATTTTTCTGTAGGGGTTCCAAATGCATCTGCACTTTTACTACGTGGCTAATGAATGATAAATGAAAAATATACATAAATATATGAAAATCATGCTTGAATAACAAAGAAACAATTATATATGAAAAATAAACATGGAAATATGAAAATTATGAATGAATATACCGGTAATATGAAAATTATGCAACATAAATTTACTTAAGGACATATCTGACAGTTTCCACAATTTTACACACAGGCATATTGGCAAAATAAAAACATGTAGAGATTTTGTAAAAACTTTGCATGATCATAGCATATGATAATAGAAACATTTTAAGATAAACAAAAATGAGGGTCGCGGTGCTCGTTTTTGAGTTATCTTCCCTTGAATGTGACATTTTGGCTTATTTAAGGTCATTTCAAGGGCAGATAATTCACAATGTAGGAAAACAAGGTCTTATTTATTTTCCTTTTTATGTAACCTTCTTCTTTTCATGCAATCGCCCAAAATGTCAAGAACTGGTAATGAGTGGTTTTGTCTTTGTTACTTCTTTACCGTAACCAATGCCAATTTTCCTAAAACCTAAAGCCTAATTTTGAAGGATTTTCAGTCTGTTAACTTCAACTGAAAAAAGCTAATAAAAATATTTAATGGAATGGCATGAAATTTTGTATTTTGATCAAGAATAAAATGAGAAACATAAACCAAAAGTAAAAAAATGGTATTGAAGATTTATGTAAGAGTGCTCTGCCCTTGAAATGACATAAATTAATCCAAAACGTCATTAACAAGGGCAGATAACTCAGAAACAAGCACAACGACCCCCATTTTCTTTTCAATTAAAATGTTTCTGTTATCATATGCTATGATCCTGCAAAGTTTAAAAATTCTCACTATACGTTTTCATTTTGCCTATATGTTTAATAGTAAAATTACCGTCACAGATGCGCACTAAGATGCACAATAGCAACTATCGGATATGTCCTTAATGTATTTTTTCACTTGACTTTTCTTTGTTTTAATAATTAAAATCCACAAGGATATTTATAATTGAAGATTGTGATATTTTATGGTAAAGGAGACATCTTATTCATACAAGACTTATCCATCTCTTCAGCAATAAATAAAAGAAAATATTTATAACTAAATAAAGTACTAAGTCCAGAGTTCAATCACTTTTTTCAGAAATACAATACATTTGGCATAATCTAAAGACAATGATCACCAGCCTCTCAGAGTTGCAATTAATGTAAGCCAAATTAACATAAGAGTGCCAGGTAACAAAATACGCCTGTCAACAGCCATAACTGAGAAGTGCCGTGGCCGAACCTGACTGAGATCTCATGGCCATAAACATTTTCATCAAGTTTGGTGAGGATCCGAGTAAAACTGTTTGAATTAGAGAGCCGCCACCATTGCGGACGATGCCCGCCGGCCCGCCCTGGGTGTTCCCATAATATGACCTATTTTTCAAACGGGCGTATAAAAATACAATTAACGTACTGAAAACTCTATTGGGTCTAGTAGAAGCAGGCCCTAACTAATGAATATAGACCCCACACCAGAAGGGGACAAAATAATCATGACTCACCAACCATGTAAGAGACACAAATATATTTGTTACATTACACATTATGCATAGTTAATACAGTTTTGAAGACTAGAGAATTATTCATTTATTTGTTGTTTAATGGCCTATTCTACAGCTATGATCATTTCAGAGTCGCCCTAAAGAAAGGGAAGATGAAATAAAAGAGAACAGGCATTTACATCCCTACTCTTATTTCAAATAGTTTTTCAGGTACTTTGTACAATGTATTACCCTCGGTGTATCCTGAGACTGTTTCTGTTGTTGTTGTATTAGCCTTACTGGTCGACCCTTCATCTTCTTCTCCAGTAAGAGGAAATAGGTAGCAGTTAGATAATCAAATTTCCACTAAAATATAACACAAACATATATAGAAAACATGACAAGCATTTTATATGAGCCATATTTACCTGATACAGACCAGAATACAGTATAACCCCTGAAAAGACGAATTCTCTGAACATCGGACAATTTTTCAAGTCCCATTTTTTTCTCTTCTATAATCAATGCAAAAAGTTCTCTGAATACCTGAACCTCAGAATTCCGGATACCGGATGATTTTTACCTTCCGCTAATGGAAGTATCGTAGACAACCAAGGCGGAACTGATCCTGGTGTATAAGCTAGGATCAACAAAGCCAAGAGTAACCTTTAACATCCTAAAAAATACACAGAATTCCAAAAACATATCCAGAAGAACAAAACTGAAGACATACAACTCAAATGTTAAATCAGTCCTCCTATATGGATCGGAAACGTGAAGAACAACTAAAGCCAAGCTAACCAAACTCCAGTGAAGATTAAATGGACAGACTAAGTGTGTAATGAACACCTTTGGCACATTAACGACCAAAAACCCATCAACGTAGAAATAAAAAGAAAAAATGGGATGGATAGGACACACCTTTCAAAAAACGAACACAAACATCACAAAACAGGCTCTAAAATGGAATCACAAGGTAAAAAGGAAAAGATGACGTCAACACAACATCTGGAGAGGAAATGTTGTGACCGAAATGAAAGGAAGTGGTAACACCTGAAAAAAACTGCAACCAATAGAGTCAGATGGAGAGAATTTGTCAATGGCCTATGCTCCTCAGAGGAGCAAAGGGCCTAAGTAAGTAAGTAATGGATATCAAACTATATTTTACCCCTGAATATTGGACGCATATTTTCAAGTTGTATATTCGGACTGACAAGTGTCATTTTCCCTTGTTTACCGATTAGCAGTCGAGCGTGTAATTAGTACAGGCGTGAAAAACACTTAGGGTGTTCAAGTTGAACAATAAGGTAGAATCAATAAAGATCGTAATTATGCAGTTATGACACGATGGCCACGTAGTTTGATCTATTGTTGTAAAGGCAAGTATCAAAACATAATAAGCCAGTGATAACAAACTGATGACAAACATATTTAGATAACAATAAAATATCAATAAGTGGAACTTGTACTCGAAAGTGCAATTAGCACGTATAATCTGTTTATTTACGAACCCGTTTAATTACGATCATTATGAAAGGATCACTGGAAATGACCAATAAAATTATGATATCTTTATTGAGTAATGTTGAAATATTACTTTTTATTATATTTTTTGGTCATTTCATGTCTACTTTTGCTACATTAACGTCTCATTATCATTGCACTTCTTTAAAATAATGTCTGAACTACCTTCTAAGCGTAGAAGGTTTGAACTGTCTCTTGAAGACAAAATTAAGATTGACAGATGATATGAGTCTATTCTTAAACCATCTTTAAAGGTATGAGTATGTCATTTCCTTTTCTACATGTGTTATCAAGTTTCCCTGAGTAGTACTGGGTTCGAGCTGTTTCTCTTGCACAACTTGATTGCTATAAAAACTCTTACACAGAAGGCAAAAAGGTACTATACTTGGAAAGCATATTCTTTGCTTGGTTTACCGATCATATAGTAATACATATCAATACAACTAAGTATATAAAACAACAATATGGTACATATACAAATCAGTCACCCACAAGACCAAGTATGGATAAATTTCCAATTTTACCAAAAGTTCTCTGAAAACCGGAATTCTCAGAAAACCGGACTTTTGTCTGAGTCCGGATGGGGTCCGGTTTTCAGGGGTTATACTGTATAAGATTATTGTGAAGCGTACATATACAGTCAAATCTATGTTAGAGGCCACCTCTGAATAAAACCACCCTGTGAATAAAGGTCAGTCTTTGAAATCTATGATGATTTTAAAAGAATGGCCATTATTCACAGGGTGATCTTTATTTGGAGGTGACTGCTAATACATGTTTAACTGTATTCTGATCAAGACAAGCATATAATAAATACAGTACACCCTCTCCAGAGCAGTCCTATTTTGAGCAACAACCTCCCTACAACAATATTTTCCCCACTGCACGATTTAACTAATAATTTGAACTCTTTATAGCAACAACCTCTCAACAACAACATAATTTTGCTACTCCCAAAGGGTGCTGCTTTGGAGAGGTTGTAATGTATTATATTTTTTAATGTGATAAATGTTTTACTGTAACAGTCAGGTCATTTCTAAAATTACCTCTTGAACATCGGCTTCCATTTCTTGACGAGTTTTCCCATAATGCACGGCAAGTTCAGTGATACAGTCATCATCAACTTTCCGCTGTAATAAAAAAACAGAGAAAGGTTTATTTTCAAAACAAATATAGATAATAAGAAGTAATTTTTTGTAAGGTAATAATGCTGCACCATCAACCAGAAGTGTCTTTAAGTACTTTTTACTTGAGTTCCAAACATAATTTAACAGTTGAAATTTCTCAGGCATTGAATCATATTATAGGAAGCAATTGTAATTTGCCAAATATTATTATTTGAATTATTTTTAGTTATTCTGAGATTACAATTCAACTTACCCTAAACTTTGAATTCCACTCTACAGGCATGTCGGCACCTTCCATAAGCCACGGATGTGTAACCAGCTGATTAATGGTGACCCGACATTTAGGATCTAACTTTAACATGGCAGCTATAAGTTCTTTACTGTCGTCTGTTAACCACCAAGGTGTGTCATATTTACCACTCTATAATAAGAAAAAGAATTATTTAATTTCTTACAAAAGTACACCTTAACCCGCCTTACGACCGTCCCACTAATACTGGCACTTCTAAAAAATTAACTTAGTAAATTTGACCCTGAGTTTAAAATTCTCAAGGGTCAGAAGCTCCATTTTTAAATTACAAGTGTCAAAATGCCATCTTAAGGGTCAAATAAGAGCTCTGCTCAACTTTTTTACCAATCACCATTCTATCTCATATAATTAAATATTACCAACAATAAATATTGTAGGAGTTTACAAAGTTATTAATTATTTACAAAAAAAACAACCATACCAGGAGTCTAGCATAGATTTGTCAATAAGAAGTTATATCTTGTCATATCATTATGCACTAGAGAAAATTTGTCATTTTTATAAATGAAGTAGTCAATTTAATTAAGTAGAAGTGCCTAACCAGTGCTGCACCTAGGTGGCGCAATTTCAGGATTCGCACATTTAGTTAAATTATCACTCTCATTTTTTTTTCGAATGAATGCGAGACATATCGCACACGTGTGAGTCTGATTCATTTGATTCATAAAATAAATTAAAATGCAGATAAGTAAACATTGTAGATTTCAGGTGGAGTTTAAAACTCATAGGAAACGAATGTTGAAAAAGTCACCTGTTTCCCTCTTTCCATACATGGTACATGCTAGCTGTGTGATATTGATACATTATAAACAATTATGAACAGAATAATTCTAACACTTCCGAGTTGATAAACCCAAACAAACATTCGTAAGTATAGTCAATTAATGACTGGAAACTTGCTAATTTTTTTGTTTTTCAAACAAGATTCAGATGGCAGATTTTTACTGTACTGAATTCATTCACTTCAGTATCAGTTTGACATTATTTCTCTTTTCTTCTAATAAGCTATTTGTTGGTAGACAACAAGCATCAACTAGACTCCCAAGGGCAACATGTCGAGCCCCTGTTTAGCCAGCTTGTGATCTTGACCTTTGAACTACAAGTATGGGTGATATTCATGACACATCATTTCATTGAAGTAAACTTTTATACCAATTTATTTAAAAATCCTTGAATGCAAACAGAAGTTACAGCCCAGACAAGGAGAATATATTTAACCGAATGTGTAATCTTGACCTTTGACCTATAAAAATCTGGGTGTTGCCCAAGACACATGGTCGCATTGTATTATGGCAAGTCATTTTTAAATAATTCAATGCATATGGGAGACACAGCCCTGACAAGGTGCATAATGATTATTTTTTATGTTTGACCTCTAAGTGTGACCTTGACCTTTGAGCTAGAGACCTTGATCTTACGCACTGCACACCGTCTCATGGTGTTTAACAATTATGCCAAGTTACCTTAAAAAGTTTCTATGCATAAGGGAGATACAGCCCGGACAAGGATCCGGACGGACACACTAACTAACTAGCGTACAGACGCGCAACCGCCATTGTGGCGACTATGTCGAGCTCACCGCAGACGGGCTCGACAAAAATCAACTCGACCGACGGAAAAATCATGTTTCCGATGAGCTGGGTACAAGAATTCGGTTCTCAAGCATGGCAATTACATTTAAGGATTTGTATTATAGTTGGTGACAAATAATCATGGAAAATGATATGACATGTCCTTAGTTGCTTCATAATTGATCAGACTAAATTCTCTTAAAAAAACAAGACATATGGCATATGTTTTTATTTTCAGTAGATCCCCCACTGACTTTCCAAATCCACTCTTCAAAAATTTTGAAGCAGGGACATTTCTCCGACAGTTTTGAATCCTGGATGCTACCAACTAATGTACAACTACTTTTGAAATGCCCTTACCTGTATTTTCTTGTAAAGTTGGGGTATATTTTCATCATCAAAAGGTAGGTAACCACACAGTAAAGCATATAATAAAATTCCCATACTCCATATATCAGCCTACAAGAAACAATACAAACTTGAATGCATTGAAAACATTGTAATATAGACCTCACAGTAAAACTTCCATTCATGATCAATTCAATATCTGATAATTAATCTTCTTTGTTCAGTTTACTATATTATATCAAGTATATAAAGCGACCCTTGCGTTCCAAAGTTGCCTTTTTACCAAGCTTTACATCAGAGATAATCAGCTGTGTTTTCAGTATGTTATGATAATTCAAGCATGTAAATTGTTGTTTCTGAGTATGGTCTATCAGGGATCATTCTGGCAGGCAATTTGTGGGAGAGAAAAAATCCCATTAGAGCTAAATCAGTGAGATATTTCCAAATTTTATGAGATATTTTTTTCAAAAGCAGAATTATTATTATTGTGATCTGCGAGTTTTAGGTGACGATCAGTTGTGGTTTATGAGATTTGCAGTACCTATTCAGGACCCTAATTTGACTTTTTTGAGGTCAAATTTGTCCCCATTCCCCTCCTAAAATAATATACTTTTTCCCCTATTTAAATAAAAATTTCCTTCTTGAACAATCCTGTTTTTTGCTCATTCGAAAAAAAATTACAGCAATGTCTTGCCAGACGTCTGACACTGAATCTGACTCAAACCTAACCTCTTAAACTATGAATAATTGCATATCAATATAAATTATATTAATTACAATATTTCTATTTTAAGCTTTAAATGGTTAGTGCATGTTTATAAGGCAGTTTTATCCTCAAAATGATGTGAAATTCTCCTACCTGAGAGCCCCTTCCCCCAAAAAGTAGCTAAGGCCCTGCTACTGCCATGGTATTCTTAAATTTCCTATCTCTACAAAACTTACAGTACATGAAACACTTATCTTTTTAATACGGGGAAGTCAAAGACCGGGCTTTGGCCTTGCCCGGCTATAGACAATGCGTACGTTAGAAAAAAGGTTCAATGTGAATTAAAACAATTTCAAATGTATTACCTATCGCCCAAAATCTCATTTCCAAATCATGGAGGCCGCCATTTTGGCCGCCATTTTGTTTGTAAGGCCTACATTAAAAATATGTTTGTTTGCCCTTTACCGACCCTGAATTTTAGAAGAGGGTCGGTAGGTAGGAAAAATATTTCATTTTATTTCTGAATTTGACCTTTACCTAGCATGAAATTACACTTCTATCTAGAAGCATTATGTAGTCATCTTATGTATTCTGCTAACATATAACCACAGGGAAAATATTTGCTGCCCAAACACATGAAAGAAAAATCCCCTTTGCCCAAAACCTATGAAATGTTACTAAACAAAATATGATTTTTACAAGGGTATATAATTATCATATTTTTCTACCAGTTAACAACTCACATGATTTAGTATCAAACTGTTTTTGATCTACCTAGGCCGCCAGAGTTTTAATCACAATTAAATTTGTTGCTCAGATTTTGTCCTAGAAACAAATCTATACACTCTCATCAACTTATCAATTATTTTTGAGTAGTGTTGTATGGTAGGAAAGGAGACAAATCTCTATCACATAATTAATAGACAGTAACTACAGTTTCTTCTGTGTCCTGGCAAATGGGGATTTCATCCTGAATGCATGTCACATGATTAAATATCAAAGATAGGATACACAATTATAACAGATTATCACTAAATACCCATTAGGACTCTAATGACGAAGAATGGTTTGTTATCCGAAAAGTTTGTCATCCGAAATTCGTATACTTCATGGAAATATAAGTGTACTGTATAACGATCGTTCTTGAAAAATAACGAGTCTTTGATACTTTGTTGGTCATAATACTTTATATTAGATAACATAAGACTCAGTAAGTACTGTCAAAACATGTGACTGTCCAGCAAGTGAAGAACAATTTTCGGAAAATACGACACGGACCGTACGGTATGGTACAAACTTTATTCAATTCCACGGACGATGGAGAACGATTACGTCTGCGGTTTTGTTTTCGACGTACTGGTGAAAAGTTACGCGATTTCTTGGAAAATTATGCGAGAATATCGCATAATTAGGGTAAAAACATATCGCTGTAACCATTTATTATATACTTTACCAATGATCGGGAAGAGGAAACAGCGGAATGCAACTCAAAAGTGCAAATAAAAAAAAAAGTTCTCAAAGATTTTGCAATAAAAGTTTTTGGGTCGGCGGGATTTTTTCGGGTCGGTCGGTAAAGGGCAAACAAACTTAATTTTAATTTAGGCCTAACAACTAAATTCTCGTTCTCGTGTTGGCATATTTTTTTACATCGTAATATAACTAATCACTTATATTTATGTTTTCCTATCTGTTTACAAGAAATAGAAAGCTTTATTTAAAAAATACAAATGCTTTTGTTTAACTGAGTGAAAAGCGTCTGCATAAAGTTTGCGCATAAACGCTTGACAGGAAATAGAATGACGTCACTTTTTGTTTACGCAAGGTGCTCGACCAATCTCTACCAAGAGTTGTCGTTCCTTTCCAATAGACTCGACTTCCCCGTTCCATAGGCTTAGCCTATTTTCATATTAAAACAAACAACTACCATATGACTTCAAACATTTTTCTTGCCTTTTTTAGTTTTATGAAACTCTCGTACCACTGTCCGCCGATTTTTAATGAAACAATTCCAGATTCATTGTGTTTTCGGCAGTCGTAACAACTGTTGGCCTAAAATATTTCGCTGTATTTTCACCAGAACTGCCTGATTTTCTTTTCTCGGGTTTGTTTACAGCCGACATGATCGCCGCACCGAGGAAACGCTTGTAATCAGTCGTGATTGTCATATGAAAGCTCCGCAGTGATTAAGAATTAATGAGTGGTTCCCACACACTATTGATATTAAACCTACGCCTTTCGTAAATAGGGGAACCAATTGAACCGAATCGATAAAAGCACAGGAAAGTTTTTAAAACACCAAAAAGGACATTTTGTCGAAAAAAAAATCTCTTTAAGAGTTTTTTTATGCGATTTCCATAAAAAAAATGCAAGAATATCGCGAATGATCCCTGGTCTATAAATTGTTAAATGAGGCTGAATTCTGAAAGAACTCCGATTAACATCTTCACCTAAGTTCACACATGGATGACTAAAGTAAGATCTTTAAACGATTTTAACAATAACTAATATAATGATACAAGTCGGTTCTAAAAACACCATGCAACTACAGTCACATGAATAAAAGACAACCTACCTCGGCACCAAGATATTCTCGACCTGAGATCAGTTCAGGAGCAGCATATGCTGGACTTCCACAACATGTATATAAGACATTCTCCATACCTCCCTGTACGTATACAAATAAATTCAACCTTTCATTGATTTAATAAAAACCATACAAGTTGAAAATTCAGATAAAATTGTTCTTTATTCTTTAATAAATTGTCAATAGATATAATTTTTTTACACAGTTTTTAAAAGCCGCTGTTTCAACTATTTTTTAAATACATTCATTACAATTTGAATGGTGATTAATGTATGCGCAGTGGGCCTTGACTTCTGTAAAGTAAATGTCATTGATAGTATTGTTGTTGAAAGACAAAATTCCCCATTTTCTTCATAACAATGTGAAAATTTGTATACCTGAGGGCTCCTGGCCCCAGTCCCCAAAAATGTAATAAGGGCCCTGATATTCAATCAAAGAACAACTGTTTGTTTTACTCAAACTATTATTCACAAGTCTCTCACTAGATTGCCAGTTTAAAACAGGAATCTGAAAATTTAATAAAATTATGCGGCATTCGTGAACATGACCCCACCCAAAAACATCAACTACCCATAACAACTTACCCTTGGCTTTGCACATAGTCCAAAGTCTATCAGCTTTAAATTCTGATCCTCATCCAGCAATAAATTTTCTGGTTTTAAGTCTCTATGAGCGTAACCTTTGTTGTGTATGTAACCTACGGCAGCAACAATCTGACGGAAGAATATCTTAGCTTCATCCTCTCCGAGTCTATCTTTAGCAACAATATAGTCAAATAGCTCTCCTTCAGGACAGTACTATAAAACAGACAAATTTTATCTTCATTAAATTCATTAAATACAGCAAATAAGCAAAAGACTTAAGAGCTTTCAATTGGTTATTTCTGTGTTTCAGAATTTAAATATAAGAAGTACAAAGAAATGGAATATTTTCTGAACACAACATAGGTAGGAAAACAGTTAAACCTGCATTAGCGACCACCTCCAAATAAAGGCCAACCTGTGATTAATTTCAATAAAGGCAATTCCTTTCAAAACTGCCATTGACTATTTTATAACATAGAATGAAATGACATCTGAATAAGGATCACCTGTCAATAAAGACCATGTTCTGTAGTTCCCACTGGTGGCCTTTCTTCATAGGTTTGACAGTATATAATAATCACAGGGCGTCAAGTGAACTTTGGTTAAAAAAATATAGGACAAACCTATAGGATTTTTTGGACAGAAATATAGGAAAATATAGGACAAATAAAAACAAGAACTATACCAGTATCCTTCTAGCCGCTTCCTCCAATTACAACACACTTCCCTTTTATAAACAAATTAAATTAAACTAGAACTGCCACAGAGTGACTAAAAATACCCCCACCTACTGCCTTGTCACAGATGTATGGCTTCTTGTTGTACAAAATCCTTGCAATAATCCCTGTGATTGCTTGTTATTATAATGATGGTGATCAGCTAATTTAAAATCTCACAATAGATAACTGAAAGACAAGCTAATTTACGGCCATTTTTGAGAATTGATATTCAAGTGTGACCATGACCTTGGAGATATTGACGTAATTCTATCGCATGAAACACGGTCCCATGATTGTGAACAAATGTACCAAGTGATTTTAAAATCTCATAATGAATGACATAGTTATGGCCTGTACAAGCTAATTTATGGCGATTTTTTACCTTTGAACTCCATGTGTGACCTTGGAGATATTGACGTAATTCTTTCGCATGACACACTGTCCCATGATGGTGAACAAATGTACCAAGTGATTCAAAAATCCTTCAATCCATAGAGAAGATACAGTGCGGACAAACTTTGGGACAGACTGACCGACAAAGTGACTCCTATATATAGTCCCCTTACCAATGGTAGTGGGGGTATAATTATACAATATTCATTACTTAATTAACCAGACCAAGAAACAAAAGTCTGACTGGTATACCTGGTTGGCAATGCTCACACAACATGACTAAAGACACTTAAGTGCTGTATCCATTCATAAGCAAAATGACTACAGACAGTGATAATAGTAAGCTACCCTTTGAAGCAAAACGTAAATGCAAATTTTAAAATAATTACATGTCTTTAGAAAAGAAAGTACACTACACTAAATGTTCATTAGGAAACAGTCCAGTGTCATATTTATTGTCAATATTTTTCTGTATCAAACAAAAATTAAGGAACAATGATACAATTGACTCTCATTGGTCCAACTCAACAGGACTGGCAAAAGAAGTTCTACTTTCCAGAGTTCTAGCCATCTGGATCCATCAAGAAGATTTGTTTTCCTTGTGTACATGATGTTGTGTTCATGTTGTTGTAAGTTGTGTTCATGTTGTTGTTAGTTGTGTTCATGTTGTTGTTAGTTGTGTTCATGTTGTTGTTAGTTGTGTTCATGTTGTTGTTAGTTGTGTTCATGCTGTTGTTAGTTGTGTTCATGTTGTTGTTAGTTGTGTTGTTAGTTGTGTTCATGTTGTTGTTAGTTGTGTTCATGTTGTTGTTAGTTGTGTTCATGTTGTTGTTAGTTGTGTTCATGTTGTTGTTAGTTGTGTTCATGTTGTTGTTAGTTGTGTTCATGTTGTTGTTAGTTGTGTTCATGTTGTAGTTAGTTGTGTTCATGTTGTTGTTAGTTGTGTTCATGTTGTTGTTAGTTGTGTTCATGTTGTTGTAAGTTGTGTTCATGTTGTTGTTAGTAACAAATTACCATGATCATATAACTTCATGTACATAAATATGTAAAAAAAAATAATGTAAGAAATGAAAAACAAAGATCATGAAATGCTAAGATATTGCCGGGCTTATATTGCAAGACTAAAGTTTTTTCGTACATTTACACTTCATACTCATTGTGGCTTTTTTTAATTCAAAAATAAAATATAACACCTAGAAATATAGGAATTTCTTGGAAATGACCCCAAATTATAGGAATATATAGGAATTTATAGAAATGACCCCAAATTATAGGAATATATAGGAATTTATAGAAATGACCCCAAATTATAGGAATATATAGGAATTTATAGATAGGACCGTAAATTATAGGAATATATAGGAATTTATAGAAATGACCCCAAATTATAGGAATATATAGGAATTTATAGACATGACCCCAAATTATAGGAATATATAGATATGACCGCAAATTATAGGAATATATATGAATTTATAGATATGACCCCAAATTATAGGAATATATAGATATGACCGCAAATTATAGGAATTTATAGATAGGACCGTAAATTATAGGAATATATAGGAATTTATAGAAATGACCCCAAATTATAGGAATATATAGGAATTTATAGACATGACCCCAAATTATAGGAATATATAGATATGACCGCAAATTATAGGAATATATATGAATTTATAGATATGACCGCAAATTATAGGAATATATAGGAATGTATAGATATGACCCCAAATTATAGGAATATATAGGAATGTATAGAAATGACCCCAAATTATAGGAATATATAGGAATTTATAGAAATGACCCCAAATTATAGGAATATATAGGAATTTATAGAAATGACCCCAAATTATAGGAATATATAGGAATTTATAGAAATGACCCCAAGTTATATGAATATATAGGAATGTATAGATAGGACCGTAAATTATAGGAATATATAGGAATTTATAGAAATGACCTCAAATTATAGGAATATATAGATATGACCGTAAATTATAGGAATATATAGGAATTTATAGAAATGACCTCAAATTATAGGAATATATAGATATGACCGCAAATTATAGGAATATATAGGAATTTATAGAAATGACCCCAAATTATAGGAATATATAGGAATTTATAGAAAACTTGACGCCCTGTAATCATATCCATTAATATAGCAATTATTTATTATTACTTCAGTGGCGGTGAGTCAGAAATAGAATTATTTATTATAAATCAGACAAATGAACACTTAAATTTCAGACAGACATGTATAGCATACCTCAAGCACCATGTAGAATCTATCTGTTGTTTCTATTACTTGGTATAATTTACAGATATGTTGATGACATAAGTCTTTCATTGCAGCTATCTCTGTTTTCACACGAGGTAAATCTTCCTGTTTATAAAAGATTAAAAATTACAAATATGCAGGTTTTTTTTTTTACTTTTTTGGGAATATGACCCATACCCTTGGGATTGGGAATTTTCGCTGTGTTTTAATCAAAACTGGGGGGAAATGTGTAACTACAATTTTACAATGTTACAAGAACTTATTCTTCTTATTCTACCATAGAACAGTAGTAGAATTAGGTATTTACTACCAATAGGGATGTTAATAAACCTATATAATATGAAACAAGAGGGCCATGATGGCCCTATAAATGCTCACCAGGAGAAAAGGTCATTTGGAGATTAACATTGTTGAAGTTTTCTATACGAGTCTAATTAAGATCAAGTGACCCATCTGGGCCGTTTTTTATCCCATGGCAATTATATGAACAGATTTAAAAGAGGTCCATTAGACAAAGCTAGATACCAAATATCTTAGCTCTAGGCCTTGTGGTTTCGGAGAAGAAGATCTTTTAAAATTTTCCTATATAAAACAGAATAAACCCCAGGGCAGGGCTAATTTTGAACCCGGGGCCATAATTTGAACAAACTTGGTAGAGGTCCACTAGACAATGCCACATACAAAATATCTAAGCTCTAGGCCTTGCGGTTTCGGAGAAGAAGATTTTTTAAATTTTCCTATATAAGTCTATATAAATCAAGTGACCCCCGGGGCGGGGCCAATTTTGACCCTAGGGCAATAATTTGAACAAACTTGGTAGAGGTCCACTAGACAATGCTACATACCAAATATCTTAGCTCTAGGCCTTGTGGTTTCGGAGAACAAGATTTTAAAAAATTTCCTATATAAAATAGAATAAACCCCAGGGCAGGGCCAATTTTGACCCTAGGGCAATAATCTGAACAAACTTGGTAGAGGTCCACTAGATAATGCCACATACCAAATATCTTAGCTCTAGGCCTTGTGGTTTCGGAGAAGAAGATTTTTTAAATTTTCCTATATAAGTCTATATAAATCTAGTGAGCTCCGGGGCGGGGCCAATTTTGACCCTAGGGCAATAATTTGAACAAACTTGGTAGAGGTCCACTAGACAATGCTACATACCAAATATCTAAGCTCTAGACCTTGTGGTTTCGGAGAAGAAGATTTTTTAAATTTTCCTATATAAAATAGAATAAACCCCAGGGCACGGCTAATTTTGACCCTGGGGCCATAATTTGAACAAACTTGGTAGAGGTCCACTAGACAATGCCACATACAAAATATCTAAGCTCTAGGCCTTGCGGTTTTGGAGTAGAAGATTTTTTAAATTTTCCTATATAAGTCTATATAAATCAAGTGACCCCCGGGGCGGGACCAATTTTGACCCTAGGGCAATAATTTGAACAAACTTGGTAGAGGTCCACAAGACAATGCTACATACCAAATATCTAAGCTCTAGACCTTGTGGTTTCGGAGAAGAAGATTTTTTAAATTTCCTATATAAAATAGAATAAACCCCAGGGCGGGGCCAATTTTGACCCCGGGGCCATAATTTGAACAAACTTGGTAGAGGTCCACTAGACAATGCCACATACAAAATATCTAAGCTCTAGGCCTTGCGGTTTCGGAGAAGATTTTTTAAATTTTCCTATATAAGTCTATATAAATCAAGTGACCCCCGGGGCGGGGCCAATTTTGACCCTAGGGCAATAATTTGACCATACTTGGTAGAGGTCCACTAGACTATGCTACACACCAAATATCAAAGCTCTAGGCATTGTAGTTTTTGACAAGAAGATTCTTTAAATTTCCTATATAAGTCTTTGTAAAATCAAGTTACCCCCGGGGCGGAGCCAATTTTGACCCTAGGGGAATAATTTGAACAAACTTTTTAGAGTTCCATTAGATAATGCTACATACCAAATATCTCAGCTCTAGGCCCAGTGGTTTCAGACAAGAAGATTTTTTAAGTTTTTTCTATTTGTTGCCATAGCAACCAGAATTTTTAATGAAATTTAATTTTTTGAACAACTTTGAAAGGGGACCACCCAAGGATCATTCCAGCCAAGTTTGGTTGCAATCGGCATAGCGGTGTAGGAGGAGATGTTGTTTTAAGTAAACATGGACGCCACGTAATCGTAACGATGCACGATGGACGATCACAAAAGCTCACCCTGAGCACATTCGTGCTCTGGTGAGCTAAAAACAAGATGCTGCATTCAATAAACGCATATACCCCGGTGGCATGCTTGTGAAGCAATAGCCCATTTGAACAACAAAGTCAAAGTCAAAGTGGGTGTTTGACAATTATGGGTGAATTGAGAATGGTCATAAGCAACAACTGTATACATGTAAGTATTCAAGTGTTCTAGAAGGCGGTGTTCCATAAAATCTACTTAATCTAGTACAGAATAATTCTAGGACAATCGCTGTATGCCCCGACATCAAAGATGCTGGGGGGCATAAAAAATGTGTTTTTTGGGGGGATTGGGAATTTTTGTCTGTGAATTGGGAAAAAAAGATACTATTTTCCATTGGGAATATGACCAAATTTCGGCTATAAAATCACCCCAAAATAATCCCTGGTATATCATAATTTTTTAATCATCTTAGACAGTGTATCAAACAATAACATAATTGTAAGTCAAATCGTGAACTGTATTTTACTTACAAATTGTTGTACCGAGCTACTACAGTCTATTGAATTCAATGACTCACTTATAGTTTGGAACAAAACTGGTTGAAACTTTGAATACTACAAAATAATTCACAACGAAGAAATACTTGCCCCAAGAGATCTTTTATCCATAATTTTTATGGCCACTTTTTCACCAGTAAGTGAGTGATATGCTAACTTGACCTTTGCGAAGCCACCTGTAAATAGATTAACAATTTATGAAACGTTTTCAAACATTGTGTATATAACTTCATAATTTATTATCATATGTTTATATGAATAAATATATTATAAAGAACATTTTATTTACTAGTGACATACATGTGTAATGATATTTATTTTTCAATCATTTTCTTAAAATTAGTCTGTGCAAGCTAATTAATGGCATTGATATTGTTTGCATGAAAATTCTAATCAAAGATTGTTTGCGGCACACATCAAGTGGGTCAATGCCATCTTTGCTTCATCATGTTGCCAAACTCTGGTAGAAAACAGTCATTTTTAGCAAACATTTACAAGTTATCACACAGAAACAAAATTAAGAAAGAATTCAGTTCAGAATCAATCCTATTACTGCAGTCTTGTCAACTTGTTTTAGTATTTAACAAAAACAGCCTAATTAATCAAAGAACACAGATTATCATTTACACAGTTTGATTCAAAATCATTTAATCCTATACATGGTTCCCAAATCTACAATAATTATATTTACCTCCCTTGGCAGCCATCTTGGTTGGCAAATTCAACAAGCATTGATAGAAGATAATTACATTTTTTGTTTTGATCATTCTAAATTTAAGATATTTATATGTGACAATTACAATTTTTTAAACCTGATGTGCTTATGGCCATAAGAACTTCATGATTAAGATATCTTTTATAAATTGAGTTGTTTAAAAGACAATTTTCTCATAGATTAGATTAGATTAGACTACAAATGAAGTTTGATGAATGTAGGTGCAAGTGTTTTGATTTTATAGGCAAGGTTAAAGTTTGGTACAAACAGACAGTCAAACAGAGAGACCAAAAACAACATGCCCCTATCTATCGATACGGGCATAAAAAAATATATATATAAAAATCACAGTAAGGAATCATTGTATTAACCAATTGATGTTAATACAAACGTAACTACATGCTAAAGTAAAAGATGTTTTTTGAGTGAAACCTTGTATTTTTGCAAGTTGGCTGAAACCTTATCTTTTGGCAATTTATTCCATAGTGAACAACCATTGTATGAGAAGGACTTTTTACCGAAACCTTTGACTTAAGGAATACTGAAGCATGACCCATTACTAAACCTAGTATTATGACTATGCACAGAACTAGCTGGAGTGAAATATTCATTCATGTAAGAAGGGGTAGAACATGAATGTATTTTAAAAACATGATTAAGAGTGATTTGATCCACTCTTTTAGCAACGGGTAACCAGCCTAACTGTAAAAAACACTCTGTTTTAATACGACTTCTTTGATCTAGCCGAAGTACAAAACTAATGATCTTTTTCTGAGTAACCTGGAGCCTGTTTTTCAGATTCTGAGAAATGCCATAATACCATACAGAGCAGGCATAATCCATGTGACATTGGATCAAGGACATGATTAGCATTTTCTTAGTGTACAATGATAAATACTTTTGCTTTCTGTACAGAAACCTTAGTCTTGCAATTGCTTTTTTAATGATTGACATAATGGTTAAGCGCATAAGAAATTTTCCAAGATGGCCACCAAGGGAGGTAAATATTGTAGATGTGGGAACTATATATACTATGAAAGAGAAATTCAATTCTTCATAGAATTTACAATTGAAATCCTGACATACTAAAATTTTGATAAATCAACAAATCCCTTTAGTCAGCACTATTTTTTCAGGTATTCTAATATAATAAAAAATCTGTACTACTCAATAATGAAGAATATTATGAATTGATCAGTTAGACAAACCTGAGCCAATGGTTTCCCTCAGGTGGTAAAGGCCTTTCAACTCAGAATAACTCATCTTGTCTGAGTCAAGACATTCACCGAATGGAAAACTTTTCTCTGTAGTGTATTAAAACTGAAATAGAGAAACAATTTCAATTATAAATGGCTCAGGGTTCTAGCCAGCCTAATATCGCATGTCGTCCACGACATGCCTTCAGGCTTACAGTCGTATATTCGACATCCTTTAATTCCACCGACATCCCTTAATTACGTATACGACATGGCTTGTATACACAACCAATTATAAAAGCAACTACATCCGAATATGTGCCGCGTGCTGACTCGTTACGTCACTAAGAACAGTGTCAATCAAATATCAATAAACCAATGACAGTCTCGAATGCATGACACATGTCGCTGACAAAATCGTAGCCCCGCCTTACCACGTGTTTCAACTAAATACTCGATGTTATGACCGTGAAAGTTTAAGCAAGAGTGTTGACAAGATTTTCTTATAATTATCGCATGTACACTTTCACTAAACATCCAGAATTGCGCCGTTTGAAGATGTAGATTTTTGCCGCATTGTTTTTCACGAGTAGCTATCATAATTATGATTCTGAAAGTTTACACAATTTATGCAGCTCTTATTTATATGCAGTCAGCAGAGTGTTGCTTGCCATGCATATTTCGCATAAAGTTAAAAATATGAACGATACCTGTGGTACACAATGATCTTAAAATGACAATTTTGTTTTCAGCCCGTAATGCAGTTGCCTCAATATAAATTGACACATTCCACTGTTAGTGACGTCATTCGGTGATAGCAACTTATTTCGGAATGAAATTCATTGCTGATGACGTATCGTGTGTATCTAGATTACACGTTTCTTGGGCAACATATGATTACTATGCCTCTGCGAATGATTTATATTTAACAACGACGAAAAATGCATAGATCTACAGTATCGATGTGCAAATAATAATTACTGATATCATGCGACATAACCGTGAAATTAAGACTGAACATTTTTAATGCACGTAGATCTATACGAAAGACGAGGATATAAGAAATACGCGTTAGCAAATCGATCACCGAGGAATCTTTGAGCATTAAAAACGAAATGAGACTCATATGAGTCGATGGAATAACATTCATCTTGACATAATCCTAAATGGAAACATACGTTTCTGTGGATGTTAGTTTCGGAAAACGGTAACTTAAATATCATTATCTATTAAATTTTAACAGAAGTTACATGCAGTTGATATCCCTAGGACTTAAAAAAAATGATTCAAGTTTAACTTATACGATCTGATGTCATAAAGGAGTGAGTATAGCTACTTCCGGTTAAAAAATGACGTCATTTTCTACTTTCGGTTTGAACTTTGGTAGTCACGATGTGTTGTTTGTTGTCATTTTATTCAGTCAATAAAAAGTTTAATTGATTCAATAAAATTTCTTACTATGAAATATGCAATGATTGCTGAAAATACAAATAAAGAAAAAATATTCTAAAAATTTGATGTCACTACAGAATGTAAACAAATGTGTACTGTAGAGTGTAGTGTATTGAGTTAATCTTATAGTTACTTGGCTTATCAGTTACTTGTCTGTATAGTTGCCTCTCTGATAGTAGGCCTATTGTACATCATTTATTAAATAGCCACTGAGCAATAAACTTAAAGTATAAAACCATCTCTGAGTTGGAGTTCTAATCCTGTCAAAACCATGGTGCCTCGTATTCACACAAATGATTTATTTGGACATGCAAAACTGATACATGTATCTTAATTCCTATTGATTTGTGTATGATATGTTATATATTTATAACACTTTTTAACAGTTCTGTCTTTTGACTTTAAAATTCACTAAAATATGAACCACTTAAGTTGTTGGACTTACCCCCCCCCCCCCCCACTTACACACGTTCAGTCATTCACCGTACCGCTTACGGGTGACTCAAATTTGTATTTGCAACATGCCTTAAAAAAATCCTGGCTAGAACCCTGTGGCTGTTAATTAATTTGCAACAAATTAGCAAATACACAGGGCACAAAAAAATTTGAGGGTCACTTGTGCTGCTTATATATAATATACAATTGTAACATGTACACCTGTAAAGGTCTACCTCTAGGTAAGGTTTGTCCTGTTAGGTAAGGTCGTACTGCTATGTTTGTTTTTTGTCGAAAAGGAAATGAGCAAGGTTAAGTGTTTTTTTATATATTACGTTTTAATTAAATAAGGAAGAAAACAAATATTACCATATATTTATGTGACTTTTAATTGCAAGTCATAACAAGAGGGCCAAGATTACCCTAGATCGCTCACTTGAGAACAAAGACACTATAATTAATGACCAGGAAATATAGTTTTCATCTCATATAACCCGTTTGTACATAGATTTTGATCAAAACCAACAATAAAGGTGCTATAATACTGTAAACAAGTTAAAACATAGCAATTTTCTAAGTCTAGTGCCAATAACACTACAAGTACTTGTTCAATTCTACCCATATTCAAACTCATCAAAGACCTTTAGGTTATACACATTCGGTGTAAATATATGTTCAGGATTGGTGAAGAATTGAAGGCGCTAGAGTGTAAAAAATCTGATAAATAGCAAATTGTCTATGCCAAAGGCCCATAACTCTTGAAGTCATGTTCCGATTCCACCCATAACTGAACTTGTCCAGGACCTTAAGGTCATACACATTCATTGTAAACATGATTAGGATCGGTGAATAAATGAAGGTGCTAGAGTGTAAACAAGCTAAAATATAGCAAATTTTCTAAGTCAAGGGCCCATAAGTCTTGAAGTTCTGGTCCGATTCCGCCCATAATCGAACTTGTCCAAGATCTTTGGGTCATACACAATTACTGAAAATATTATTAGGATTGGTGAATAAATGAAGGTGCTAGAGTGTAAACAAGCTAAATACAGTAAAATCCCGCTATTACGACCACCTTTCGTTCTTAAGCAAAGTGGTCTTAATAGCGGGGTGGACTTATTAGTGGAACAAGGTGTTCCTTTACCCTTACCACGTTGAAACTGGTCATATGTAGGCCTATAGATCAACATATCAACATTCTGATTGATCAATTCCATTATTTCTTTCAAACTTAATTTTTACGTTTCCGTTTATCCATGATTCATGTAGGATACAGATTTAATCAATATTTTAGCTATCAGATTGAAAATAAAACTGATTATGCGAAACATTTCAGATATCCTTCATAAATAGTCATTATTTTACACAAAGTTACATTTCGCGTTAATTGAATATCAGCAAATTACGGCGAATACAATACAAATTTTTAACAACAAAATTCCGGGAAAAAAACGCAAGCATTTTCATTATAATTTTCCGATTGAATATTCGGTCCACCACTACAAGGAGAAATGCGTGACAAACACTTTGTCTTCATGGAGAAATATACGGCAAAGACCTTTGTTAATCCGACCAAACAACACTGTTTTTTGACACTTTTTTTTCATAACAGCTGACAATTAAACAAAATCGATACTGCACATGTTGTAAAAGTGTGGGAATGCCTGGGTTGCACAGCAGTGGTGGTTGTAGCGGATTATAATTAGGTGTGAAATGATGAATTGGTCCGAAACATGAGGTCATATTGGTGGATTAGCGGGGTGGTCGTATTTTCGGACGAACTACCATAAAAGTTTAGAAAGAAATATTGTTATTTTAAATATCGGTCGTAATAGCGGGGCGGTCGTAATTTCGGGGCGGTCGTAAGTAGGTATTTTACTGTATAGCAAATTTTCCAAGTCAAGGGCACATAACTCTTGAAGTCCTTGTCCGATTTTGCCCATAATCGAACTTGGCCGAGACATTGTGACCAAGTTTGATTACGATTGGTTAAGAACTGTGGATGCTAGAGTGTAAACAAACTAATTGTGGACGGACGACAAACATTCATCAATCCTAAAAACTCACCTGATCGATCAGGTACGCTAAAAATCATGGACTAATTACTCATACAATAAGAAAGATACAGCAAGTTAAAATGCAAAGCAATAACTAACAAGAGGGCCATATCGATGGCCCTATATCGCTCACCAGAAAAGACCCTGGGAGAAAATTATCATGAGCCTACATAAAATCTTGGGGACGGGGTCAATTTTTACCCTAGGGCAATAATTTGAACAAACTTGGTAGAGGTCCACCAGACAATGCTACATACAAAATATGTAAGCTCTAGGCCTTGTAGCTTTGGACAAGAAGATTTTTTTTATTTTCCTATATAAGCCTATATATATATCATGTAAACCCCGGGGCTGGGCTAATTTTCACCCTGGGCCATAATTTTAACAGACTTGGTAGAGGTCCGCCAGACAATGCTACATACCAAATATCTTAGCTCTACATGTAGGTCTTGTGGTTTCGGACAAGAAGATTTTTGAAATTTTCCTAAATAAATTAAGAGTAAACCCGGGGTGGGGCCAAATTTGACCCCAGGGCCATAATTTGAACAATCTCATTAGTGGTCCACTAGATAATGCTACAAACCAAATATCTAAGATCTAGGCATTGTAGTTTCTGACAAGAAGATTTTTAAAATTTCCCTAGATATAAGTCTATATAAATCAAGTGACCCCTGGGGCGGGCCAATTTTGACCCTAGGGCAATAATTTGAACAAACTTGGTAGTGGTCCACTAGACAATGCTACAAACCAAATATCTAAGCTCTAGGCATTGTAGTTTCTGACAAGAAGATTTTTAAAATTTCCCTATAACATAAGTCTATGTAAAACCCAGTTACCCCCCGGGCAGAGCCAATTTTAACCCCAGGGCCATAATTTGAACAAATTTGGTAGAGGTCCACTAGACAATGCTACACATCAAATATCTAAGCTCTAGACCCTGTGGTTTTGGACAAGATTTTTAAAGTTTTTCCTATTGGTTGCCATGGCAACCAGTTCAATGAAATTAAATTTTTTAACAACTTTGGTAGAGCTTCATGCAAGGAACATCAGCAAACATCAGGTAATCCATATCAATAACTGAAATGGTGAACTTCTTAATCATTATGTTTCCAACTTATTGCTCATTACCTATGATTACAAATGCAATACTAACAACATCTCCTATTAGAGTCATTTTTATCAATTTTGTGTATTCTATTGGATAATTTTCAATAATATGGAATTATGTAGGACAATTTAGTTTTTTGTCCCAAGTGTACAGATGGATGCATTACATCCAACTCTCAATTTTAAAGAGAGGTTAAAACATTTGACTTTGAAATCGACTGTTGTTTTAATACATATTCTAAATAACAAAATGCAACATATCATGCAACATTTTCATGATTTTAGTAATAGTTGAGTTGATTTAATTAGTCTGAATTAATGTATCAGATGAAATTCATAACTGTCATTGATACTTTAGATTTTAATGAAAATTTAGTAAAAATCCAATTCATATTAGTTGGAACTACTCCTCAACATTACCTTTGCAGTGTTCTGCCAAGGACGCGATTCCGCGATATTCTCGCTAAAAAATTGTAAATGTCGCATAAAATATTGCTTGTGTGCGATTAATGTCGCGTACGAAATTTCTCGGGTACGAATCCGAAAACAAACGTGCAATCGTCACAGTAGTAAAAATATTACAGGAACCGGTGCAAAGTGCGCGAAAGCCGTTTCTTACAGCACTTCTGATTGGTGCATATTTCTGCACCGACCAATGAAATTGATTGTTTTTTCGAGACAATTCATCTTTATAAAATGGCGACGCTGGCAAAAAAGTCGCAGACAATTCTAAGCTTTTTCCAAAAGAAAAGTCTGCAATCGCATCAAATCAACAATATAACAGTCAACCCTCCACCCGCCAACCCTCCTTTTACTGCAGTTTCATCGCTACTTGTCTCGTCATGTTAAAAGTCAGACGAAACTACTGTGAACAAGCATGTTACCGTGCCATTTTGCGAAGAAATGGATGAATGATCGCTCTTGTTTGAGTTTAGTCTATGATATGCAAGGGCAATCCGTTCCTGATTTTGTTATTTCATTTATTACTCAGAAGATATATATTGCCACGTCCAAAATTGGCTTGATATTCATCAGTAGAGAACAATTTTTTGGACAGGGTCATTTTTGTGTTAATAACTTAATATACGTACCTGGTTATATTATGTAAGCCAGGTACTTATAAATACACCTGGTTAACCAAGATTAATTGAAAATGTACATCAAAATAAAATGGGGTAATTTTCTTCATACATATAGTAACAGTTTATTTGGAAAATGTTTTTGTCTCGGTCATTTTCAAAATGTCCCCAATATTTTTTATTGAAGGGGACATTTGTCCCCACTTTTTTTAAACCTTGGCAGAACACTGCCTTTGTTGCTTACATAACATAATGTTAAATAACTAAGTAAGCTCCTTGTTTAAAATGTTGATTTGAACATATGTACTTTTTTGTCCCAAGTGTACGAAAAAAAGCTGTTTTTTTGTATCAAATTTTTTAACATTAAATATCATCCAATCTTGGTGAAACTTTGCAGTATTACTTCTATCTATCATATACCAGTCATGGCGAAAGGATTTTGGACTCAGTAGGACATTCGGTCTGACGGGCTTACAGGATCTGTCAGACCGAATGAGAATCCATCAGACCGAAAAAAATCCAGAGTAAAAAATCTTGTGAAAATTAAAAGGGATGGTTTTTAAAACAATATCCTTTAAAGACACTTTATTGCCTTACAGGTATTACATTCAGGGCTCACACTGACCAAGTGTTTTTTATTTTACATGTGTATAATCATGGTATACACATCATAAATAAATATATTTATAATCTCTTAAAATATATTACTAAAATATTTTTTGTCCATCTGATAATTTGAAAAAAGTTAGCATATTGGAAAGGGTTGAATTTCTTTTATTTCATCATCAATTTTAAGTGTGTCCAGTTGCCATCATTGTGATCATTTCTATGTGTTACTATTTTCATATAATTTATTTTAACTATTCTGATTAATAAATACCATGTATCAATGAACATAATTTTTCTTGCTAAGTCAATACATATGTACCAAGATACACACACACTCTATAAACAAAAGCACAAAAAGTCAATCATCTTCAAGAGTAACATATCTTATGTTTTAAATTTTATTTCATTCATTACATGTAATCAATTCAAAAACTAGACATGCACACAACAGCATAAAATATTTTTGTTTTATTTCTACGTTTTTTTCCGTAATAACTAAGATACGTCTCCGAATGACCATCAAATACCGGAATCGGACCGTACAGCGGGCGTTTATTCATGATTATGATAATTAGTTATATTCGGCGATGTTTTGACTTCATCGCTACACATCGATTTGTAAAATGAAAGTACCAAGATCGAGAAATGTCGATTCTAAACAACAACACGCACGTACACATTTTCATTTATCGTCATCAGCGTGTTCATGTTTATATTGACACCGGCATAGTGCCCGTAAGATAAAAATACGCGTGATAATCACTTAAAACACACGAAAATAAACACAATTTTCGGCGATTTCTGCAGAAACATCGTCGGACTTTTTGGACCGACGAACTGCAGAGTTTCGTCGGCCCAAAATGTACGCTCGTCGGCCATGTCCGATGGTCCGACGGCTTTCGCCATGACTGATATACAGTCAAAACTCGTTATATCGAAGTTCGTGGGACTTGCCAAAATACTTCGATATAAACGAACTTCGATATAAGAATTTCGATACCCGTGTTTACATTTAAGAGCTGGAGACAGTGTGTCGTAATAATAACGTAATCGTGTTATTTGGTGTACGGGATTGTAACGGGTTATAAGAATACGGCATTTATACCGGTACTTATACGGGTACTTTAGATATATCTACCTATACATTTCCAATATGCATAAGATAGTTTTAAATGAGCGTATAGACCCTTTCATTTAACCGATTTCATGCGCACAAGAGTTAACTCCCTTACCGGATGTGACGTCAAACGAGGATAGAAAGCTGATACAATCGATATTTTGCCGTACAGGGCGAATTCGGTTTGTTTCTCGGTTGTACAAATTACAACAAAAATTTGTGTTTTACTATATTAATAAGTTATATTGTTATCTAATTAAGAAGACAACGTACGTTCGATATTTCATATTAATATTTATAAATGGCATTTGTTCACGGATATTTTGTCCATCATTACAGGTTACAGTAGAATATACAGTATGTATAATCTTCCGAAGGGGTTTACAATGGCAAATATAAATATATTTCGGAAATTTTGTGGTTTGCAATAATAAATTTGGTTTGTTGAAAAGAAAAAACAATTCCATTCATAATTGTCAGCTAGTCAACTTACATATTTTGAAAAATCCACATGTTCATCTTTGTGATTTTTTCTGTCATATTTTTGTCACTAATTTGTATAATCCAAGCATTGTCTCTGGTATCAATTTTGTTTGATCTCAGTCCAATTTCCAGTGTTATATATTGCATGTCTACTTGTCAGAATAACGTAAAATTGTTGACACGACCCTTACTGATTACAATTAGATAAGCAATGAAATTGGGGGGAAAACGGTCAGGGGTCTAATATAGCACCCGTTGTTTACGTATGAAAATAGTTTTCACAGTCGCCTGAGGGTCAAACATGTGTTTTCAAGATGTAATCAGCGGGTGTGATAAACTAATTAAAAATAATTGGGGTCCAACAATCAATGCAGTAATTAGTGACATGAAAACGATTACCAATATCATTCTCTCTTTGTTGATTAATTCGATAAAAACATATTATTAATATCTGTTGAAAAAACTTGTGCATCTATGAAATCATAAGACAGAATATAAATAGGCGATAGTTTGCAGTGCTTTGTACGACAATGTATGATATTTCAATGTCGTATTCTTATATTGTTTCGGTGTAAAGAAATGTCTTGAGCAAGGGTTCAAAGTTTCAAAGTTGTAGTTAAAAGTCTGAAAAATAGCCACAACCTATGTAGAAAAACATTGATAACGGATAATAATGCATTTATTTTGATATACATGTTTTTATCAGGAAGTTGGAAAAGTTGAAACTTTAATGACTTTTTTTGTGGTATAAAAATGTATGTTGTTTAAATTTTATGACTCATTGTAGATGATCTACTTTGTTAGATATCTTGATATTCTTTGAATGTTTTAATTTAGGTGTACAGTCAAGCCTGTGTTAGTGGTCACTTCTGAATAAAGGCCATGATGTGAATGCCGAAGTCCATTCGTTTAAAGAAGTAGTTGATTAATTAAAACAAAATGACCTCTGAATGAAGACCACCTGCCAATAACAGCCACATTTCTATATCCCAAGTTTCTAAACTCATGAACTGTTTGGTATTTGGTCATATCAGTCAAGCTGAATTAATGTACAGTAAAACCTCTCCAGAGTGGCCCATTGTAGATCAACAACCTCTCTATAACAACACATTCAAACGTTACCTAAGTTGATATTTACAACCTCTAAACAACGGCCAATATTTGCAGCTCCCACAGGGTGTTGCTCTACAGAGGTTGTACTGTATACATGTAATGTACTGCATTCACGATGTTTCGACTTTAGTAAAGTGAAAGTAAAAGTATCCTTCATGTTCCCGGCAAATAAATAAAAATTTAGTTTGATGAATGAAAAATTGTTTCCACTCGGAAATTTAATAACCGGTCATTGGTTATTCGTGAAAACATGCGACATTGACAAATGATCTATTCGTCAATCATAATGCAAACAGAAAGTAGCTTTCCATGCAGTGATCTCCCTTACTTAGGTTTATTTTCCGGAGTCTGTGTCCCACAGAACTTTAGGGGTCCTGGGTAGACTTTTTCGCATTTTAACACAGAAAAACGTGTAACATAAATTCCTGAATCTTTAATTACTATGATATATCTAGAAATTATTATTTTGCAAATTGAAATGAAATATAATAAGCTTCAATTTTCATTTATGTCATTATCATAACAAAGTTATGAATATATGACATGCTCCTGCCCAGAATTAACATGTATAGTAATAATAACTTTATAACAATAAAAATGAATGGCAGCCGGTAAAAAGTAACGCATTCGTAACTTCTGCCATGCGACTACCCACTTCTCCCTAAAGTGGCCCCACTTTTCCCTGAATTGAGATTAGGGAGAAGTCACTTCTCCCTAAAATTTCAACCTAGGCCGACCCCTGCATCTACATTTGTTAACATTGTCGTTGTCTGCAGTAACAATCTATTGAAAAATGGCAGAGGCACCAAGTAACTTTAAAATGCAACAAAGTAATTTTACAAAAAAATTATGACAATTAACATTTTGGTTTGCCAATTGATGAAATTACAATACAGTTAAAACAACAAACAACACGTGTTAAAAATTTCTTTATGTTTCTTAACGTTTCGGCATTTAGCCTTCGTCAGAATAATACATAATAACAAACAACGGACGTGACGTCATGTAATATTTGACGTTACGTTAAAGGGCGGAATATATATTATATAAAATAAAATAACATGCATGAATGAACGAATTAATGTGTCATTTAGAATTGAGTTATAGTACTATACGGATATAAAATACAAATATTTCCTATAGAAGTATGATATATAAAAACCGGTAATAGGAAAAAACGTGATAGTACCTAACTAAAACAAAAATTAAACATTTAACATGTATTTTATACTGTAAACAAGGTTTTTGAATTCAAACCGTTAGGATGAAGCATTTGTAACTTATGTATCCAAAAAGTTTCCTTGCATAATCGATTAATATTATTGTTTATAACATCAATAGGCATAAAAGAAAAGTCGGACATATTATGAGTGCCTTCATTAAAGTGGCTAGCAACAAGAGAAGAAAATCCATCATTAGTAAAATTTGAAACATCAAATTTATGATTATTCATACGTCGTGAAACCGGTTGCATTGTCTGGCCAACATATTGTTTTTGACATTTTTTACACGTTATTAAGTAAATGACATTTTTTGATTGACAATTACTATTATATTTTAAATCGAATGTCCTTTTTAATACGGAACTCGTAAATGTTGAACCGAAGTTGATTCTGGTACAGTGAGAACATCGTTTTTTATTACTACTCGTGCTGAAAAAATAGTCACTAGTATCATCAGTTTTAAGATCTGAACTAACTAAGAAGTCATGTAAATTTTTAGGACGTCTGTAAGCAAGAATTGGCGTAAACGTTTTATGCACAAATTTAACATTTTCGTTCTTCGTTATATGAAGGAGGTCCCAGTATCGATGTATGGTACTACCAATATCAGGTAAAGATGGATTGAATTCCACAGTAAATTTTCCAATTGATGAAACAAAGAAGCACATAGCTATCTGTAAGAATTATATACTTAATCATAAAAATATTGGGTTTTTTTCATGACTCTGAGGGAATTTTTTTTTTAGGGGAAAAATATAGCTTATTTTCCGAGTGGAAGACGCCGACTATCGGCGTCACTTTCTTAGTAAAAAAAAACCTGGAAATAAAAGCAATCCTAAAACAATGCATATCGTTGTGTAGCTAACACATTTTCCTTCAAGAATTTATATAGTTTTCCCCATAAAAAATGCAGCCTACACTCCACAATCGTCAGAAATTAAATATCAACAAAATCTGTGCCTGTCATTGTTATTAATATTATACGGGCAGTAGCGGCACCTATTAAATATTAAACTTAAAATTTTACGTTGCATGATAAAAAACGGTATGAACATACTTTAGCCGCATCCAGTTCCACTCTGTCTACAGTTTAATTCTAAATCAATCTTTATAATGACAGTGTTTTTTCACCTTCTGTAACAGAGTCCTACTAAAGGCCTCTTCCCAATTGAAAATTTCTTTAAAATCATGTAGTTTTACCAAAAATCCAAACTTACACCAGCTATTTTATTTCCCAAATCAGCAATTTTAGCGATAATTCTTCCCAAAATCAACAGGCTAAGGCCTCTTCCCAGTGAAGAGATAAAAAACGCTGAATGAGTACCTAGAATTAATGAAAGTAGATTTAACTTTTTAAGTTTAACTTGCCAACATTTCGTTGACATGTCAGCTTATTTAAACTTGTACTTAAATTATTTGCAAAGCGAATTTTCGAGAACAGGCAATGTTTACCATGACACCAGCATTTAAGTTTTAACCGCCATTACAGTGAATACACCGGTTTCCTTTTCAGTTGGGAAATAGTGGGGAGAAACAAATCATTAATGCATCTTTCAGAAAAGGTATGTTGGAATAATTTATACTCATATGTAGGGCTAGCGCTGGCAATTTTGTCTCTTGAGCCAATTTTTTAGCGTGGATCAGGGGGCCACAGGCACCCGCGGGTTAAGGGGCAGTGCCCTTATGGGGGGGTAACAGGGGGGCAAAGCCCCCCTTTTGCAAAAATGAATTTTGGCCATTTTGAGACCTGGTAAATCTAATTTCTGAGGTTTAAATTAGATCAGTTTGGTACAATATCTATTGCTTAAATCCTCAAAAGATTATTCTGAAACCAGGTCCATAATATACAATGACCATTTCTACTCATACTTTCCTAATGCTCATTCCCTTGCTAATAGTCGTTGCTGCTGAATAGGTAAGCTACCCCCATGAGTTCTATTTGAAAATCATCAAAACCCTATTACAAGAACGAAGAATGTTTCAGTTTTAAAGAGAATTTATTTAAAATACATAATTATACATACTACATACATAGTTTGGCCTGTAGTAGGGTATACTTCCCATTATGAACAAACAAAATTATGAAAAAAAACCCAGAAAACTTTCATGTTTAATTTTATTTCTAAATTCTTAAAAGATACAAATACACACAGATACGCATAGATTTATGTTAACAAGCACAAAAGTTGAGCAAATACAAAAGTAACCCATCTTTAATTTTCCGTAAGATACGTCTCGATCCGTACAACTTTGGTACCGGAAAAACGGACCGTATAGCGGGCATTTATTCATCATTATGATAATTAGTTTTATTTGGCGATGCTTCGACTTTATCGTTAAATATCAGATACATAAAGCGAAAGTAGGATTTCGGAAAATCGTAACGTGTTCTCGGCTAATAAATCTAAATTTAATCCGTATACCAGTACCGGTCAGTAATTGTCATGAAAAATACGATGCAGACCATATTCACTCCGGGACATTCTATGCCTCGCGGCAATCTCATTGTTAGAGGTGCGAAGTTGGCGACGCTGTGTGCGTTTTGTGACCAACACTCGTGTCATCATTTACACGCGATTGCCGCAGGCGGTTTGTTTACAATTGATTTCTGAATTAATCCGGATTATGTTTAGGTAGATAATTAAAATGTGACCTACACGCAAATGAGTGGTCTATTTTCGGAATGGGGATTCCCAAAAGCAAAAGTCGTACTTTTTCGAGATTTTAGCCAAAATGAATTTTCTTGAGCCAATTTTTATTATTTCGAGCCATTGGCTCAATTGGCGAACGCCAGCGCTAGCCCTGATATGAGTATAGAAACGTGGGGATTTTCCGCACACAAATATGCAGATCTTTGTTAGACTGTGCAGGACGGGGCCAAGTCGAAAAGTATCTCGTCATCACAAACGGTCTAAGACTCTAATTAGTTGGACTAAGGGATACCAGCTAGGATGCAGGAATGATAACTCTTTTGAGAAAAATAGCGGGTACTCGCGGGTATTATGGTCTCGGGTACCTGGGTACAAATTTTCTAGTTATCAGCTCTAGTGGGGAGAAATAAAACATTCAATGCATCTTTCAGTAAACTTCAAAAGGTATCCCTTGTACCCCTATTACCGCGGTGATGCTATTACCGCCGATGCCCGGATAATAACAATACTTGCGCATGCGTGTCTCCTCCACTTCCGTTTCCGTGTGGCATTTGTTGACAGGGAACCAGACTATTGTTTACAATGCATGCAGCGACTTTAAAACATTTTACATTAATGATTTAAATAATTTCTACAGACAAGTCAATTTATCGTTCAAACCGCCATTTGCATTCAATCCAAATTAACACTGCTATATATATGAATGTGCCGCATTTTAATGCATTAGATCTCTTTAAACACAGTTTTGATATTTCTGCAAATGATAGATGGTCCGCACATTGATTGGAATTTAGTACTGACGCAGGAATTTCCCGCGTTACTACGTATCTCGCATTTGATTGGTCGAGAGGCGGTAATAAGGTCATCAAACAAAAAAATCAATATGGACGTCTGTATGTCAAGAAATGCGATCAGTTGATGCATTATTTTAATTTTTATTGTTATTGAGAGTATTTTTATGTTTTTCGACAAGAAGAAGAATTGCTTATGATGATTAAATGGTTGTATGATTGCCGACTTGTACTGTTGTGCATTTTAACACTGGTAAAGAGTTAAGTAGGCGGTAATAGGGACGGCCTGTATATGTTGGATTTGGAATAATTTATACTCATGAGTGTGGAAACGTGTTATCTATCTACAGAACGGTTCATTTTGGTCACAGATATTGTTGTTATCGTGCCCAACGTGTTTTTCTGCACACAAATATGCAGATCTTTGTTAGACTGTTCGGGACGGAGCCAAGTCGAGTGTCTCGCCGTCAATACTGATTCGGGTGACGTACAGCTTTACAAATGTGTTTGAAACTTTCAAAATATGGCAACCAATGAAAAAATACTTACTCAACTGCTTCGTAAAATCCGGTTCTATATGACCAGCTGTCAGTCCATAAATCTATTGTAGATAAATATAACCTTAAAATTTAGTTTTTTTTTCATCGACAATGCGCTTTTGAAAAAGCCACTATTTTCTAACCAATCGGGCGATCACAACACCTTTGCTTGATTCATGTTTGTATTATTTTTCTAATCTAATCTGTCAGCTAACCGAATTTTAATCGAGCGGAAAATATATCGTTAAGTGTGTTCCAAAATGGTCACGTTATATAGATAGATGGATAGATTTATTCAGCATATAAAACACATGGTATGGTACAATACAAGATATAAATGTTTTAAAAATCACATTGTTACAAAGACTAGAATAATACATTTAATGAAAGGCAATATGACATATAATACTAATAAATGTTTAGATGTACCAGTACATGTATATATATATATACTCAGGATGACACAAAAAAGGAAATGTGAATTAATTAATTTTAGCAAATGTTGTATTATTCATTTCCAATAAATCATGATGATCGTATTTTTAGATGTTGGATCACAATTTTCAGTATTTGTTTTCACTTCTAAAAATAGCCGGGACCAAATTTTATTACACAATGATTTAATTATGATCTAGATCTATTAATTATATTGCACATTAAATTATTATTTTATAAAATTAATATATTGAGTGTATAAATCTAGGGATACGGACATTAGCCCCCCGGACATTTGCCCCCAATGAAAAATTTGCCTCCAGTGCTTATATATATATATATTTCTTAGTGGACATACGTTGTATGTGCACCCAATATTTTTTTAATGCTTATTTTTCAAGTGGACATTTGTCCCCTAAAAACATTATATATATTACATATTGGTTTTAAAAAAATACTTGAAAATATATATAAGCACGGGGGCAAATTCCACACGGGAGGGGGGGATATTCACTTAGAAATAAGCACGGTAGGGGGGTGGGGCAAATATTCACTTAGAAATAAGCACGGGAGGGGGCAAATATTCACTTAGAAATAAGCACGGGAGGGGGGGGGGGCAAATATTCACTTAGAAATGAGCACTGGGGGAGGGGCAAATGCCCTACCTACCATTTCTATTGGGGGGCAAATGCACGTCCACACGACCATTTTTCATTTTCATAAATCTATACTTACCTTGTAAAAACAATCAGCTGCACTGGTACATTGAAATTTTACAATAATTATAATGATATATCAAAACAGCATGTGGGACTTTTTGAACAATATATGCACTGCAGCAGGCCTCTGTATTTCAAAGTAGGGATCGAGGTAATAAAACAGACAAGGTCAGTGATAGACTATATATCTTCTGTTGACATATTTATAAATCAGTTATTATATTACAACACATCGAGCTAGTCACTAAATCATTACTATATAACTCGTATCAGGGATTAAATTACATTTGTATAATATATATGGTCCCAGCTCGTACATATATAACCCTACTTTTTACTAGTAGGTGTAGAGCTAGTCTACAGACACTCAGCTGACCGTGACCAGACAGGATGTCTGGATTAGACTGATGAGGGAAAATAAAACAAAGACATTGAAATGCTACTATATAAGTGACCCCCCAAAATCCACATGAGGTCTAATCTCTTAATTGTTTTATTGTCCCTAATCAGATTAATCCTGTCTGGTCACGGTCTGCACATGTAGACTCGACACCTAGTCAAAAAGTAGGGTAATAACTAATAAACTTTATTGATTTATGGTGATGGATAAGTATATGACTCAATTCCTGTTGTTTTTAGAAGCATATCTATAGTATGATTATGTAAACAGAAGCTATAGTCTATCAATGACCTTGTCTGTTTTATTACCCCCTACTGTGGAAACAGGGGGTTTAATTGCTGCATGGTCCATAAGTCACATGCCTCGCATTCCTGGTATAATGTCTTTAAAGACATTGAACAGCTACTATATAAGTGACCCCCCCCCCAAAATCCACATGTGGTCTAATCTCTTAATTGTTTTATTGCCCCTATTCAGATAAAACCAGTCTGGTCACGGTCTGTAGACTTGACACCTAGTAAAAAAGTGGGGTAATAAATTTTATTGATTTACAGTGATAATAAGTTTATGACTAAATTGCTTTTGTTTTTATAAGCATAGAGTAACAGATATGTAAACAGGTGCTAGTCTATCAATGACCCTGTCTGTTTTATTACCCCCTACTGTGGAATTAGGGGACTTTCTGGTCCATAAGTCACATGCCCGCATTCCTGGTTCAATGTCATTAAGAGTTTAAATCGACCTCCTGTGGCTTCTGTGGGTCAGTTATAATATAGGAACTGTTCAATGTCTAAATAATTAAGAGTCCGGAATACAGAAACATCGAAATACAGTACTATAGATTTCAGATCGTCCAATCTTTCCCGACGAGACGAACAGCTGCCAATTAGGACTACTTTTATGTGCATCCGCATCGGACTACTTTTATGCATCCGCATCAGCTGAGCTGAAATTCCATACATTGTCAAGCACAACAAAATACAAATTTATGTAAAATAAACAAAATGTTAATCGATGTTATTTAAAGTCCCATTAGCTTAAATTTATGCTGTAAAAAATATATGCAAAAAACAAACAATTGCTGATATTATCCCAAGATTATTATTACCGACGAAACAAGCCCTTTTTCTTCTAAAAACACTCATTTCGCTGTGAATTTTGCTTTTGTAAACTTGAAATATATAGAGCGCGTGGCGTCACTTCATGCCGTGTGCATAATATGACTGCGGGAAAACACAGCTGTTCTATAAATAGTATTTCTTTCAATGATATTGAAAAAAATACGATAGTGGTTTTGGAAACATTTTTTCTTGCTATAAAGTACGCACGGGAGGAAAACACATCAAAACTTCATTGCAGATGTAAATAAAAAAATCTCTCGGACAGATTTTTAATAAAAATAATTTAAGTTTGGAAGTGAGAAGAAAAAAAACACTTAACTTCACATTTAAAATCGTTTTACTTGCACTTACAATTAAATCATGAACATCAAATTTATACATGTGTTTAGGTAATTTTATTCTCCGCTATTAAATTTTTATTTCAATAAATATCTACATAAATTGATAGAGCGATAGATATTATCAGAGAGGCACTATAAATATCGTAAAAACAATTTCGAAAATATCGTAAAAATGACCGTTTTGACGTCGAAAACGACGTTATTTCAATCGTTTGGTTCCAATATTAAATATTAGTTAACATGCTTTGCTCACATCGAAATACTTCAGTGCTAGCAGCGCTTTGGTGATTAATTCCGACACCATTTATATAACGACCGGAGACCAACATTTTTTTTTTCAATTAAACCATGGCCAGCAATTAATAATCTATGTTAATTAATAAATTAATTAGATAATTATTATTACAAAATTCCCAAAAGTTTTGTGTAAATATTCCTATGTATGAATGTGTTGAAAACTGTGACTGTTATAATTGTGTTATGTTCTAGATACAAGATACAAAATTTTATTTATAGTCGGTTTAAATATAACAAAATAACATTAGCTATGTATATCTTTTGACCGACAAAATACAATTAAAGTGTTACATACATGCAATAATAAGGAGAAAAACTGTTGGTATATTGCAACCTTTAAAAAACCTGTAAGAAAGACACATGGTAATAAATATAAAATCACATCACAGTTATCTATATCATATGCATGTCAAAAATGTATCATAAATTTATATAAGTATGCATAAGAATTAAAGATGAGTTTAAAATACCTTATTAAAAGCTGTGAAGGGGTTGCTGATCTCGACTTTCGTCTTAAAACTGCCATAAGAAAGATGTAAATAAGACTCTGACAAGAAGAAAACAAGCACACAAGTGCGACCGCTAAGATGAAGTTTAAAAACAATTATCACCCAAATCAGATTTGGGAGTAACTGATCAGCAATCCTCTCACAGACATCAATGCTAATTATACATATAATTTTAAACATAATAAGCTAAGATGACTTCAGCATAAAAATAAAGGACAAAGCAACTAAATGAGCACAAAGACATCAAAGCTAACATGCATAGGTTTAAACAAAATAAGTTAAAATGACTTCAGCATAAAACAAAGGACAAAGCAGCATAATGAACACAACGACATCAAAGCTGACATACATAGGTTTATACAAAAATAAGCTAAGATAGCTTCAAGCATAAAACAAACAAAACAAAGGACAATTAAAGCAACTAAAAGACTTATAAAGCAACTTAAAGAATGAGGAAATACGCATGCAGCATGACAAAAGTAAAGAATAATTTAACCTGTGTCTAGGCAACAAGAACAGCAACAACGCCCCCCGTTCCACGAGTTTACCAAGCTGTAGAACTGGTTGTAAGAAGTTTCATCTCTAAAGTGTTGAGGAAGTGAGTTCCACAGCTTGGGCGCTGCGAATCGGAAAGAGCTGATACCGTAACCTGAGGTTCTTACTTGTGGAATTTCAGCAGTTCTGGTGTATCTAAAAGAATATACATTGGATTTCATATTAACAAGTTCATGTAGATAAGTGGGAGTTTGTTTATTAATAATTTTAAACGTTTCTAGAGCAATGCATCTTAATCTTCGGACCTTTAAGAATGGAAGTTTGGATATAAATAATAGTTCTTCATAATTTGATTCATATATAGTCATCATAAATAAACCTTAGTGCTCTTTCTTGAATTTTTTCCATTTTCTTGGTATTGATCTCTCCACAAAAATGCCACGTTAAAGGACAGTAATTAAAATTAGATAAAATGAAAGAGTAATAAATTGTTATTTTTCCTAGTTTGCATAGGTGTTTACCAATTCGTACATTTAATTGTCTTAACGCCCTCTTACAGATATTAGAGATATGGGTATGGAATTTAAGTTGGAAGTCAATAGTAACGCCAAGCAATTTAACTTCATTATCACAGTTTATGACTGTTTCATTATCAAGGTTAAAAATATATATTCTGCTGTTTAGTTTTCTTTCCAATAGCGATGGCCTGAAATTTATCTAGATTTGCTGCATTTTGTTATCAGAGAACCAAGTGATTAAAGTTTTGCTTGTTCTGTTATATAATGTGTGTATATTACTCAAATATATCAGATTAAATAAAATGTGAAACTCGTTTTTATCTTATTTTCTTATTATCAATGTTGATCGATGGGGTACGTATACATTTATATTATACTGAAAAAGAATTAACCACACTGATGTATATACACACTCAAAATGATCGTTAAATTAATTGTAACAGTTTATGAGAAAAATAATGAGTTAATTGGGTTTTACACCACAAGAAGAGTGGAACTTATGACAGATATGGAATATGGACAAAACACCAGAAAGTAATTATAATTATTACGAGTTTACAGTTATTTTTCATAAGTCAGTAGTTTTACGAATTCAGGTATATTTGGTCTTCTCCCGTAACGACTCTTTCCATATCTTCTTCGTAAATCAGTATAAACTATGTAATTATACGTGTTGCGTGCATTGTAATTATGTAAACATCATCGTTAAATAAGACACTATTTCACAATCAAATATTTTATATTACAGAATTTATGAAAAATTTATATAAAGTTAATTATTAAAAACCATGTATAGTATATAGGTCTTTGCTTGACGCATCCAAACCAAATTAAATATATGCTAGAATTTTAATCCATTATATAACCAATTAAGGGCCTTTAAATTGCCATATAACGTATACATACATTAAAATTCCAACAAACAAAAAGTGTTGAAACAAATTGAACCTCCGCCGCGCATTTGTTTGTAACAATCGAGTACACCTGTCGTCCAAAATGGCGTCGTCGGACGAGGTAAAGTGGTTTCAAATTAATTTTATGGTTTCGACTTGTCATTGTTCATTTGATTTAAGTCGTGATCGACTGCAGCTATTTGAAATTTATTTCAATCATGCATGTCTTCCTTAGTCATTGATAAATCATCTTGTTCTGTGATTCTTCATTTTGTTGTCACTAGTTTTCGCGATCTGAATAATCAATGTTAAAATTCTTGGCTGTTCTAGGTTGGATATGTGCTAGCCTATGGTGTGTTTACATTACAGCGCATTCACACACCTCTTAAATAAGTAGTAGATATGATATGTTACCAATGTCTCAAAGTTCAAAAATTGTAATGATAGTTTTGTTGTGGTCTAAGTGTTTCTTCTTCTTCCAGAGTAAGCGTAGAAAATTTGTTTGTTTGTTTTGTTTGTTTCATGTTTGTTTGTTTATCTATCCTGGTTATACATAATATGAAAATAGGCTAAGCCTATGGAACGGGGAAGTCGAGTCTATTGGAAAGGAACGACAACTCTAGGTAGAGATTGGTCGAGCACGTCAAGTGACGTCATTCTATTTCCTGTCAAGCGTTTGTGCGCAAAACTTTAAGCAGACGCTTTTCACAAAGTTTACCAAAAGAGTTTGTATTTTTAAAATAAAGCTTCTTTTTTTAAAAAAACTTCGAATAGTTTGCTTTCTATTTCTTGTAAACAGATAGGAAAACATAAATATAAGTGAGTAATTATATTACGATGTAAAAAAATATTCCAACACGAGAACGAGAATTTAGTTGTTACAAACTAAATGGCGGCCAAAATGGCGGCCTCCTTTCAATGATTTGGAAATGAGATTTTCGGCGATAGGTAATACATTTGAAATTGTTTTAATTCACATTGAACCTTTTCTCACGTACGCATTGTCTATAGCCGGGCAAGGCCAAAGCCTGGGACCCGCTTTGCGGGCCCCGGTCTTTGACTACCCCCTATTAGTTGTTACAAACAAAATGGCGGCCCCCATGATTTGGAAATGAGATTTTCGGCGATAGGTAATCACATTTGAAATTGTTTTAATTCACATTGAACCTTTTCTAACGTACGCATTGTCTATAGCCGGGCAAGGCCAAAGCCCGGGACCCGCTTCGCGGGCCCCGGTCTTTGACTTCCCCGTATTACCTCGAGTCTTAACTCTTTACTTAGCTTAAAATTCATGACAGTAACGTAAAGGAACCTTAACTCGTCACTTTTAGTTATAAATTTATGAGCTTCCGGTGGGTATCTATATAATTCTGGGGGTATTTTCTGTGTCCCAAAATATACCTGAACCCCCTAGGCGCCTTTTAAACCATTCTAGCACCTTTGATTTGGTTGAAATAGGTCTCTGATTACGGGAAGGGTGAGCCTGCCGACTTACGGACACTTAGAACCATAACTCGTCACTACTAGTGACATTAAGTCGTCAAATGCAGGGGGCGCAACGTAATGTAGCGAAAGTTGATAATTAAACGACGCTTTTGAGAAAGTTAGTAAGATGGCGGACTAAATGTGATATTTTTGTGCAAAAATGGATACGTTTTCGGTAAGTTTGAACATTGTATTACATTACTGGATATAAAGTGTATGCGCATCAGGTGGCCGCCGGTTTTAAGAAAGCACACAACTTTAGTTCATGAACGTAGCTTTTGTGGTTTCCAACTCAGGAACAATTTTCGAAGATGGAAGTAGTGAATTGCCATTGCTGTGATTTCGTTTTTAAAAGTCGTTATATAGACGTTTTAGACAAGTTTGACCTCATTGAAACACTCATAGTCATTTGAATCCTCTGAAGGGTAAATTTGATGTCTGCCTTTTTTGTAGCAATTTGTCGGGTCCCGCACTCCCAATTTTCTCTTTTTTAGGTACTTTTTCGAGAATGTTGATAACTTATTATTTTTGCACAAAAATATCACATTTAGTCCGCCATCTTACTAACTTTCTCAAAAGCGTCGCTTAATTATCAACTTTCGCTACATTACGTTGCGCCCCCTGCAAATGGGTCATATGAATAATTTTGTTAAAAAATCACAATGTTGCAACCGTAGGCGCTAGTCATATTATCTTATACCTTATTTTATATACTTATATGTACACAATTACCGCAAAATTTACTTGTCCGAATCAATAATTTCTTGTCCCGGACAACAGGACAAGTGCTAATTTCACAGACTGTGAAACTTCCAAATAAAAAAAAAAAAAAAAAAAAAAAAAAAGTCTCTGAAAACAGGAGATCTTTCACTGTAATAGACAGTCATGTAATGATTGAAAGTTCCCATTATGGGCAGTGACTGTGTGTATACATATACATATTGTAAAATTGGAGTCACACATATTTTCCCAATTTTTAACAAAACACAGCGGAAATTCCCAATCCCAAGGGTATGGGTCATGTTCCCAAAATACTGGAAAAAAACTGAAAATGTTTGAAAGTTGCAGTATGCAATGAAAACAAATGCTTGGCAGAAACAGAAATGGAGGCGACATGCATGTGTCAGTCATTGTTATTATACGGGCACTGGCGGTATTATGCATATCGCGTTATTATGACTGTACACAAAGGTTAAATAATTTCTTCCCAAAGCCAAGTATGGATACTTTTTCCCAATTTCATAAAAAAATTCCCAATCCATAGCATTCACAGGAGTTATGAAAAGTAAGCCAAGTTGTCCATGCAATAAACAGGTTTTCTTTGGATTAATTTTCACTGAGTTATGGCCCTTTGTTTTATACATTAGGTAAATTTTGTCCTAACTATTTATCAGCAACTACATGCATGAATTCAGTGAAACTTCTTAGTACATGTAGTGATAAAGTAGTTTGCCAAGTTGTGCATGTCCGCAATAGGTTTTGTCCAAGTCAATTTTATTGAGTTATGGCCCTTTGTTATTTTTAGCTCACATGTCACATGTGAACACACTAACATTTTTAGCTCGACAAAATTTCGGACGAGTTCGATAATGGCCCATTTTGGGTAAAAAACTAGGTCACCAGGGCCAAATAAGGGAAAACCTTGTGAACACTCTAGAAATCACTGTTTTGATTGGATCTTCATGAAACTTTGTCAGAATGTTTATTTCAATGATATGTAGGTCAAGTTTGATAATGGGTCATTTCCGGTCAAAAACTAGGTCACTAGGGCGAATTGCTGGAAAACTTTGTGAACACTCTAGAAGTCACTGTTTTGATTGGATCATCATGAAATCTTTTCAGAATGTTTGTCTTAATGACATGTAAGACAAATTCGAACATGGGGCATCTTGGGTCAAAAACTAGGTCACATGGTCAAATCTTAGGAAAACCTTGTCTATGCTGTAGTTTTCATGGTTTTGATTGGATCTTCACCAAAGCTTGTTAGAATTTATATGTAGGACAAGTTCTAGCATGGGTCATCTGGGGTAAAAAACCAGGTCACCGGTTCAAAATAATGTTTTAAGTGAACAGTGATAGTCATGTGAGCGATATAGGGCCATCTTGGCCCTCTTGTTAAAATAACTTGGCATGATTGTTAAACACCATTGGACGGTGTGCAGTGCCTAATGACCAGGTCTGTAACACGAGGTCAATAGTAAAAAATGAGCATTATAGACCTTGTCTGGGCTGTATCTCCCTTATACATTGACATATTTGAAAATAACCTAATTATTAAACACCATGAGACAGTTTGTCACACATAATACCAGGGTCAATGTCACACTTGGATGTTAAAGGTCAAAGATGGGGTCTATTTTTTGTTTCTGCTTCATAACTTCATTTCTTGCTGGATTTTGGAATTACTTGGCAAAAATATTTACCATCATGACACAATGTGTCATGCTCAAGACCCAGGCCTGTAGGCTTAAGCTCAAGGTCACACTTAGATGTCAAACATCAAAAAAGTATTATAGACCTTGTCCAGGCTGTATCTCCCTTATGCATTGAATTATTTGAAAATGACTTGGCATAATACAATGAGACCATGTGTCCTTGGCAAAACCCAGATCCATAGGTCAAAGGTCAAGATTACACATTCGGTGAAATATATTTTCCTTGTCTGGACTATCTGCCTTCTGTTTGCATTCAAGGATTTTGAAATAAATTGGTATAAAAGTTTACTTCAATGAAATGATGTGTCATGAACATCACCGATTAATTTGCTACGTTTTAGCTTTTTAGCTCACCTGATTCATCAGGTGAGCTTTTAGGATCGGTGAATGTCCGTCGTCCGTCCACAATTAGTTTGTTTACACTCTAGCAACCGCAACTCTTTACGAATCTTGATTAAACTTGCTCACAATGTATATGGCCACAATGTCTCGGCTAAGTTCGATTATGGGCAAAATCTGATAATAACTTCTAGAGTTATGGGCCCTTGAATTACAAAATTTGCTATATTTAGCTTGTTTACACTCTAGCGCCTTCATTTATTCACCAATCCTGATCATATTTTTAGTAAATGTGTATAACCAAACGATCTTGGACAAGTTCGATTATGGGCAATATCGGACCAGAACTTCAAGAGTTATGGGCCCTTGACTTAAAGGGGCATACCCTACAACTTGATGCATCTAGAATCAAGGCAAAATGATGATAAATGAGAAGCTTGTAAAGAAAAAAGCCGACGAAGAAAGTTTCAGCCAAAAATGCATCCAATTAAAAATAAAATCACAAAAATATTAGTTTTTAAAAAAGATGGGAAACTCTTTGGAATTCATTGTACAATTTTTGGGTGGAAGTGATTTATTATTCATAGCTATGATTTGTGCGGCTAGTACCTAAACTAGTCATTTTATGACCCAAGTTCTTTTTGCAATTATTCATTATATATTGTTTTACATATACATCTGACACATTTTTACACTTTCACAGAATGTTTTTCAGTTGTAGGGTATGCCCCTTTAAGAAAATTTACTATATTTGAGTTTGTTTACACTCTAGCACATTCATTTATTCACCAATCCTAATCATATTTTCAGTAAATGTGTATAACCAAGAGATCTTGGACAAGTTCGATTATGGGCGGAATCGGACCAGAACTTCAAGAGTTATGGGCCCTTGACTTTGAAAATTTGCTATATTTTAGCTGGTTTACACTCTAGCACCTTCATTTATTCACCGATCCTAATCATGTTTACAATGAATGTGTATGACCTTATGGTTTTGGACATCTTAAGTTATGGGCGGAATCGGACCAGAACTTCAAGAGTTATGGGCCCTTGACTTTGAAAATTTGCTATATTTTAGCTTGTTTACACACTAGCTCCTTCATTTATACACTGATCGTAATAATATTTTCAGTAAATGAGTATAACCAAAAGATCTTGAACAAGTTCGATTATGGGCGGAATCCTAATCATATTTACAATGAATGTGTATGACCTTATGGTTTTGGACATCTTAAGTTATGGGTGGAATCGGACCACAACTTCAAGAGTTATGGACCCTTGGATTAGAAAATTTGCTACGATTTAGCTTGTTTAACAGTATTATACTTTCATTGTTGGTTTTGATCTCAAAATCTACGTAAAAATGAGTTTTACGAGATGGAAACTATAATACCTGGTCATTAATTATTGGCCTTGGTTCTCAGGTGAGCGATAAAGGGCCAATGTGGCCCTCTTGTTTAACAGTATTATACCTTCATTGTTAGTTTTGATCTCAAAATCTATGTAAAAATGGGTTATACGAGATGGAAACTATATCATCTGGTCATTAATTATAGTGCCTTTGTTCTCAGGTGAGCGATAAAGGGCCATCTTGACCCTCTTGTTTACTGATTTAGGGAATAAGTGTATTTGTAACCAGACAGTCCATGACAGGTCATACATGTACTCTTACATGAACATGCTGATTTTCCTCCACATGTGGAGTAGTTACCAGTTCCATGATTGTGGAAGTTAGTACTGGTTCAAATACCGTCCAGAAAAACTTGGTAGGTGAATCGGCTGCCATATTATCAGAAATATTTGTGGAAAACGGCCTTAAACCCAAATAAATAAATAGTTATGGAAAAAGGTAATTAATGAGTAGGGATAACTGGCGTTGAAAGAGATTTTCATCTGATACTGAGTTATCTACCTTTGCTTAATACATACAGTCATTAGAAAATAATTTAACTTGGTGATTTTTTCATCTCTTTGGGAATAAGTCAGGGTCCAGTCACCGTCAGATTGGAAATTTTGGAGTCGTGGAAATTTCATCAATAGACAATACCAAATAAATTGAGTTTTTCTGATAACTTTCTTTTTAGCACACATGTCACAAACTGACAAAGTGAGCTATTAGGATCACTCTCCGTCCGGTGTCGTGCGTTGTCAAACTTTTTGTTGTGACCACACTAGGGGCCACATTTTTGGCTCAATTTTAGCAAAACTGGGTCAGAACGTTAATATCAACAAAATCTCGGACGAGTTCGATATTGGGCCATTTGGGGTCAAAAACTAGGTCACCAGGGCCAAATAAGGGAAAACCTTGTGAACACTTTAGAAATCACTGTTTTGAATTTATCTTCATGAAACTTTGTCAGAATGTTTATTTTAATAATATGTAGGTCAAGTTTGAAAATGGGTAATTTCTGTAGTAAAATTAGGTCACTAGGGCAAATTGCTGGAAAACCTTGTGAACACTCTAGAAGTCACTGTTTTGATTGGATGATCATGAAACCTTGTCAGAATGTTTGTCTTCATAATATCTTGGACGAGTTCGAACATGGGTCATCTTGGGTCAAAAACTAGGTCGCTAGGTCAAATCTTATGAAAAACCATGTTAACACTGTAGATTTCACAGTTATTATTGGATCTTCACCAAATTTTGTCAAATCGTTTGTTTTAATGATATTAAGGACAAGTTCAAATATGGGTCACCTAGGGTCAAAAATCAGGTCACAAGGTCAAATCTTAGGAAAACCTTATTAACACTGTAGATGTCAAATTTTGATCGTATCTTCACCAAACCTAGTCAGACTGTTTGTCTTAATGATATGTAAGACAAATTCGAACATAGGTCGTCTGGGGTCAAAAACTAGGTCACGAGTTCAAAACAAATTTTAATGAGTGAACAGTGATTGTCATGTGAGCGATATAGGGCCATCTTGGCCCTCTTGTTTAGTACTATTTTTAGGTACAGTAACAGTATTTATACAAGTTTGTTCATGTAGTTTTCTATTCTTTAATTTCAGGATGATTTGGAAGCATTGCGATTGGCTGCTCTAGCTACTCTCAAACAGGTAAAGTCTCTTCTTAGTAAGATTATTAAATTCACTCATTCTAACTTGTCAGCTCTTAACATTTTGGCTCTATGGTGTAATCCAATGACTCAGAAAGGTATATACAGAATCTGGTAATAATGTCATACATGCAATCTGGGTGATGTCTAAATCACACACTTATACGTGTGTGGACAGTTTTGTAATACAGTAAAACCCGGATTATCAGAAGTCGTCGGGACCGAAAAATTACTTCGGATAATCCGGGGTTTCGGATAATCCAGGGTAAGGGAAATCTAGATAATTGTATGAAAATAAAGGGAGATCACTCCCATATATATGGTGTACATGTATCTCTATATATAATAACAACAAAATTATGTGTAATAATTCATATTTTATTTACGAAAAAATACATTTTAAGATAAACATGTCTATGTTTAACGTAAAAACACATGTATGAGTAGTTTGTACCATTATTAATTCGTCAAAGTCATGAGGATCCCAAAGTGAAACTACGAATACAAATGAATACCCAAACGGTAGCACATGTCATGTTACAAAGCACATTAATCCATCGATAAAATGAAATCATGAAATGAAATATACACATGACATAGAATAAGTATAAATTACAAACAGAAAATCCAACGCGAAGTTTCATCTTATTGCTATAGACACGAACACTTACGAGCGTCACAAATCGTTGTCGTCCTAAGATATCTTAGCTTATCGTGTTTGTATTCATTTTCCGAAAATGGAATGATTTTGAAATCGAGTGCCGGTAATTTATATTGGTCATATGTATTATTTTCTGTAACAAACTTCGAAAAATAAAATGAACATTTTTAATGTAAGTTGCTTATTAAAGTGAAATTATGATGCAATTTATAAATCAGGCGAAAAATAAACGGTGAATGACCTAACCGAGTTGTATCGTAATAGGCTAATTGGGTTCCCATTATTGCAAACAGTGATCCAAACGGACAATCCTTTGTTCACAGTGGTTTAACAATTTGTTGTTTACACCTTTTGAGACGTTAAAAAAATCCTATGTACAATGAACTTGTCTGATCGATTAGAGTTAATTGTCAACTTCGGATAACAGGTATGAAATTACGTGTTCGGATGATTGTGGGAACCTATTTATCACTTCGGATAAGCCATGGTATTCGGATTAAACGATTCGGATAATCGAGGTTTATTTACATTGAAATATACAGAGGGAAATTCAGGACCGAAATTTCATTTCAGATAAGACCAGATTTTCAGATAAGACCAGATTTTCAGATAAGACCAGGTTTTCAGATAAGACCAGGTTTTCAGATAAGACGAGGTTTTCAGATAAGACGAGGTTTTCAGATAAGACCAGGTTTTCAGATAAGACCAGATTTTCAGATAAGACCAGATTTTCAGATAAGACCAGATTTTCAGATAAGACCAGATTTTCAGATAAGACCAGGTTTTCAGATAAGACGAGGTTTTCAGATAAGACCAGATTTTCAGATAAGACCAGGTTTTCAGATAAGACCAGGTTTTCAGATAAGACGAGGTTTTCAGATAAGACCAGATTTTCAGATAAGACCAGGTTTTCAGATAAGACCAGGTTTTCAGATAAGACGAGGTTTTCAGATAAGACCAGGTTTTCAGATAAGACCAGGTTTTCAGATAAGACCAGGTTTTCAGATAAGACCAGGTTTTCAGATAAGACGAGGTTTTCAGATAAGACGAGGTTTTCAGATAAGACGAGGTTTTCAGATAAGACCAGGTTTTCAGATAAGACCAGATTTTCAGATAAGACCAGGTTTTCAGATAAGACGAGGTTTTCAGATAAGACCAGGTTTTCAGATAAGACCAGGTTTTCAGATAAGACCAGGATTTCAGATAAGACGAGGTTTTACTGTATAATTATACATTCTTCTTGTCTTATTTTGTAAAGATTTTCTGAATTTGTCTTAATAAATTATTATCATGGATTCCATGCATATTTTGTCATGTCAGCATGCACGTCTTGGATGAATTCCTTGTACTAGTTTTAATAATGCTATTATATAAATGATGTCATTGTAGATGTAACTGATGTTGTCTGGGTAGAATTACCTAAAAAGTTCATGTAATTATATGAAGAAATTGTTGTTTTGACATGAAAGACATAATTATGTTAACTTAGAATTATCACAGATCTTCTGTCTCAGAAAAATAACGGTTTCTAAAGAAGTAAAACATTTTTTGTTAGAAAACAAAAAACTTGGGTTAATAATCAGAAGAAGAAGAAGGTTTATCTGTTGAAAGGATGGTGTAAGATTTAATTGAAAACATGTTTATTTCAGTTAGAACTTATTTATCAGAAGAATTTATTTATTTGGGTTTTATGCCGTTTTCCAACAGTTGCTCAGTTTTATATGATGGCTGATTCACCTTACCTGTTTACCTGGGCTGTATTCCAACCAGTTCTAACTATCCCTTCCTCCGCCAACATTTCCACATAAGGAGGAAAATTTGTCAAATTTTCATGAATTTTGGTATGACCTTGTCCTGTGACGACCAGTAATCAAACTAACTACTAACCACTGGACCATGGCCATGGTGCACAGATCAGATAAAAATCTGCTGACTTAATGATGAGTAATAATATTGGCTTGAAGTCTTCTTTGTTTTGTATATAATATAAAGTTAGAATTCACCATAAATGTATTGAAGACAGTCGCTTTATTACATGTATGCCATTTTTGGGTCAGGTATTTGGCCATGTTCCCAAAGTAATTTTTTTTATAATTTTCCCAACTGTTCACAAATTTTCCCCATAATTAAAAAAAATCGTTCAAGATACTACATGAAGAAAGTATGTTAGTGTTCAAAAATTCCCATTTTGGTGTTTCACAATGCAAATCCCCCCCCCCCCCCTCAAGGGACCTGATACCTGTTCCCCTAAACATTAAAAAGGGCTGGTTTTGCATAATATTCAGTAAGAATTCGCTTAAAAGTTTTCTGCATAAATGTATTGAAGGGATTTTGTTTGCCTTGCTAACATGCTGTTGAGACTTAGTTCTACACTTTCTGAACTTTAGTTCAAAACTTGGTGTGTAAATTGGTGGTAATGTGGAGATATATGCACCAAAGGGGTTTGTCACAAAAAAATCAAAAAATTGTTTTCCCATGTAACCCATATATATATAGAAGGGAAACAACTTCGACAATTCAAATTTTCCAACGCGTGTTATAAACTTCCATGTTATTGCAATGCAGTGCAAAATATTTAACTCATATATAGTGCAACGTATGGGCAACTCAACACGCTTACAGAAAATGTATACTTTTACTACCTTTAAAGATATTCTAAACTCGCTATTGAAGATTTTTCACTCGAAAAATGGTCAAATTTTACAAAACGATACACTGTCGTAAAATCGCAGGGTTACATGGAAAAAATGTTTTTGATTTTTATTTCGTGACAAACCCCTTTGATATGCACATCAATTTGTTTTTTTCCATGAAGTCAAAATTGTAATTGTTTTGGTAATGGAAAAAGTCATAATATGGCCTCAGAATGGTAACTATAAAACTTATCTAGCTAAGTTGATCCAGTAGGGGACTTACATGCTGCGAGTAACACCAGTGACATCTTGTTTTACAGGTATAATATTTCTGAAATGTTTATTTGTCCTGTGGGTTAGGCAATATGTTTATGCTTCAGATTAACTAGGTATTGCTATTAATAGAACATAATTAATTTAATACATTATCTTAACTTATAAGTTTGTTTTAATTCAAATCTATTTGATTTATTTTTCAGAAACAAGAGGCCCAGGAGCCACAAGGAATTCAAGTATTAAGTTCATTGTCTGTACCAAATACCAATCAATATCACCAGGTAAGACTTCATTTGTTTTATTATCAACTTATTCAGTCTCCAGGGCAAAGACTTCAGGGGGCCTAGACACAAGAGCCCGAGGTTATAAAGAACAGTCTCCGAGCTCAAAATATCAAATCTCAATTCCATGTTCTTAGTGTTATGGTTGAAAAGATAGAGCTGATTAATGTTTAATACATGTTCAGATCAATTATTATGTCTAGCGAAAGTATCAATAATATCATTATTGTCTGATCATAATTAATTTAGAAACATCAAAAGACAAGATTTCAAATAGAGCTTGGAGGACGATCTCACTGATTTGTTAAGAAACTTAGGCTTGAAGTTTGTAAGGGGATTTCTAGATACAAGATGTCCAGATTAAGAAGTTTGCACTGTATATAGGTGATAATCCTTTCTATGAATTATAATGTTTACTATAAAACAGGATGGTGTTGGGATGCATCCTGACAGCTATGGTTATGAAGAGTATGGAGAAGTACCATTTGCCTTCCAGCAAGCCGTCTTCAAGCAGCAACAACGGGGCCGTGGAAGGGGGTACCAGAGGGGTCGTGGAAGGGGCCGAGGGAATAGATTCCCAAATAAACCTGTTCCACAGAGTGCTTTGATTGTAATTCAGGTGAACACCTTTTTAGCTCGCCAGGGCACAATGTGCTCAAGGTGAGCTTTTGTGATCGCTCAGCGTCCATAGTTCGTTGTGAAGTGGCGTCCATATTTATTTAAAACCGCTATGCCGATTGCCACCAAACTTTGCTGGAATGATCCTTGGGTGATCCCCTTTCAAAATTGTTCAAAAAATTAAATTTCATTAATAACTCTGGTTGCTATGGCAACAAATAGAAAAAACTTAAAAAATGTTCTTGTCCGAAAACCACAGGGCCTAGATCTGAGATATTTGGTATGTAACCCCATTAATCGAGGTAAGAAATATTGTGAATGAATTCGATCCCTATGACCTTGTCATTCAAATATTTTGTGCACATACTTTGATATAAACATGAATTGGCTGATATGTCATTCCTATGTATTAACTTGCAAACAATAGTGGGTGGGGCAGCAAAATTGAAGATCTTTCAAGCAAGTTCCAAGGATTAAGTCTCCCATCTTGTGTCTGTTTTTTTCCCCAGAATTTTGGGAACATGACCCATACCCTTGGGATTGGTAATTTCTTCAGTGTTTTGTTAGAAATTGGGAAAATATGTGCTATTCCAATTTTGAAATTTTTAAATACACACACACAAATTGACACTATCACTGACCATAATGGGAACTTTCATTTATTACATGTCTTTTACAGTGAAAGATTTCTTGCTTCAGAGATTTTATTTTTTGTTTGTTTTATTTTTGGAAGTTTCAATTGGAAATTTTTGTCTGTGAATTTTGAAAGATGGATACAATTGTGAATATGACCCAATATCCACTAAAAATTTAGCCCAAAAAATCCCTGTGTATTAACTATTATCATCTTTTTTAGAAATATGGAGAGAAAAACATAGTGAGTTTTTGAAAAAAAAATCATGAATTTGTATTGCCGAAATGCTCCCCAGGCCCCCGGCTAATTTCATTTCATTGTGTTATCTTACCAAACTTTACCTAAAGGATATCTTCTCCGACTACCGGCCGTGACTCGCAGATGCTTACATAAATAAAAACAAAGCGTCTAGACGATTAGTCACATGATCCCCACGTGACTAACCGGTGTTACCTCTACCCAATAATCAGTTTTACTTTTGCGACATACCGGTCAACATCATTTTTTAGGATTTAGTCCTTGTTTTTGGCTTATTTGTGCGTTATCTAGTGTTTATTATGACACAGAAAGCAGTTGAAGATTTATTTCCGGTTTCTGATAAGGATTTACCTGAACAAGATAAATTGGACTTTGTTAACGAAAAAGGAAAGTCGTCTGCCCAGGTTCAAAACCACGTGCTTCTAAATTGAACTTGAAGGAGTAGGACAAGCGTGGTTCTGGCATGGAATCGAATATGAATTGTACTCTTTCGCAGATTATGCAGAGTTCAGACGATTTGAAAAAAACTGACCAGTATACGGGTGATTTAGTCACGCCGAGAGCTTGTCTTAGGACAGACATACATATGGGTGGTTTAGCCAGAGAACATGTCTGACCAATCCAGTTCAACTCGGTGGACCTCCACCCTTGGTAAGTTTGAACAACGGTATTGACGAAGACATCGTTCCTGTAATTCAGCCAGAACAGGACGTTTTATCTTTGCACCCTCCAGATCAAAAAGTTCTCGATTTATATGGGTTCCTACAATAGTGTCGGGGTTACACCCAGAGACGCACATTCTGAATATTCATCTATTTCTAATGATTCTGATAAGGAAAGTATCATAAGTTCACTCACGCAGAGACTCCTAAAATGTTTGGCGAGTTATTCGGGGAGGAACAACCTACAATAAATGATTCAGGTTCTGATAAAGGCTTAGTGTTAGATGAGTATCAGATTAATATTCTAAACAAATCATGGCGTGCTCAAGCACCGGAGCATGTTTCGTGTTTCAAAGAAGAATATAGGACATGTTTTCCTGTAAATGAGAAGAGTGCTTCTATGTTACAAGTGCCTGGTTAAGATGCAATTTTAGAACCCATGTTACAAAAAAGACATAGGTCTTTTAAACCTTGTGGTAAAGCAAGTATCTTTTCTCTCAACCTCTAAGAATCATAGAATCTTTAGGTTATCAAGGCATGTTAGCTTTTAGAATGAACATTATTTCTATGTGTTATCTTCAACAGGGCTTAGGATGTTTACTGAAAGTGTTGAAAGACAAAGATTGTAATATTGATCGAGCAATACAAAATGTATATGATCTGTTCATTATCTCTAACATAGCATTGGACCAAGCAGGAAGAGCGGGGGCTTTTCATCACATGACACGTAAAAAGCGGCAGTTTCAGATACAGGTCTCAATACTCTGAGAGACATACACAGCAAAATCATGTTTTTACTGTTATCAGGTGATGCAGTATTCGGCTCTTGCTGACAAATTGAAAACTAGAAAAGAACAGAGAGATCAACTTTCTGATCTAGTACCAGAATTTTTCGAGGACAGAGCAGAGCGCCAAAGTGCAAGTTATCCACTACGTCTAATACTAGAGGGTTAGGTCCTAGCAATCTAGATATGAATCTCCAAGTCACAGATATGAATCACAATACAAACCTGAGAGCAGACAGCCACAACCATCGTATAATGGAGGAAAAAAGTCTATTTTCAATCGAAGTGGTTCAAAATATGGCAATTAAACAACCACCAAGGGCAAGGGAAAAGAAATTTCCTTTCCGTCTTCGTATTCCAAAGAAACAATGACTCGGTAAGAAAAACTTTATCCTCACATCCCCGTCGGGGGTCGACTCAGATATTTCCTGCCAGCATGGTAAAAGATAAACTCAGATCAATTGATTCTGTCCATTATAAAAGAGGGATACAAACTAGAATTCATTCAAAAGCCAAAATTCTTGGGAATTATAAAAACGTCAGTTCCAAAGAAAGACAAAAATATTTTTATGGAAGAAATTCATTCTCTTTTGGCAAAAGATGCTATCGAAAAAGTTCAGAAAAATCAAATGCATGAAGGTTTCTACAGTACTTTATTCTTAGTAACCAAGAAAAATGGCAAAATGAGGCCAGTGATAAATTTAAAATGCATTTTAAAATGGACACTATAGAATTGATTCCAAATGCCCGTTTATACTTGTGTCCAATTCAATTACACCTTCTCAGTTTTTGGAAACCTACAGTACATTCTATGGAGGTACTGATACCTCTTACAGCACATCTCAAATCTCATCTGAAATGGTGGCAAAATACAGCAAACATTATGAAGGGTCGATCACTTCACCAGTTTGTGGGGGAAATGACACTCACAACAGATGCTTCAAAAACCACATACGGTGGGCACTTGGAGAACAGTTATGTACAAGGTTCATGGACAAAGGAACAATCAAAACTCCATATAAATTTATTAGAAATGAAAGCGGTTCATTTATGTCTGAAACACATTGCTCCAAAAATTCAAGGGAAATCTTTAATTGTGAAAACAGACAACACCACAGTTGTTCAGTATCTAAACAAACAAGATGGCACGAAGTCCAGCCATCTCTGTATGGAAAAATGGGATCTTTGGCATTTGGCAATAAAAAACGCCATTCTTTTAAAAGCAGTTCATATTCGGGGGGTTCAAAATTGTCTAGCAGATCAATTAAGCCATCAAAAGATCAGAGAAACGGAATGGACATACACAAATCAGTGGTTCAGAAGATTTTCGACAGGTGGGGGTATCCAGTGATGGATCTCTTTGCATCACATCTCAACCATCAAACACCAGTGTTTTTTGCATGGTTTCCAACAAATCAAGCAAATGTGATAGATGCTCTCAGCATTTCATGGGAGAACATGTTTGCTTATGCGTATCCCCCAATATGTCTGATTTCCCAAAGTATTGAAACATTTACAGCAGTACCATTGTCAAATAATGACAATAGTTCTTCTTTTGAAAAGCAGACATTGGTACCCGGATCTATTAGAGTTAGCAATAGTGAAACCGCTTCTGCTACCTCAAATACCGAATCTTTTAGCACAACCCAAAACTCAAATTCTACATCCAAATCCAAAAATCTTCAGTCTGACAGCTTGGCTCCTTTCAACAGACGTCTACAAATGTTTGGATTTTCTCAAAAGTCTAGAGAATTGCTTATGACCGCTTGGCAAACAGGGACTAAAAAAGATTATGACAGCAAGTTCAAATTGTACAATAGCTGGTGTAACACAAGGCAAATTGATCCCTATAGTGCATCTATAGTAGAGATTGCAGACTTTGTGACTCATTTATTCCATAAAAATCTAGAATATAGAACCATAAATGGGTATAGATCTATGCTTTCAGCAGTACTACCAAATAATGGTAACTATAAAGTAGGCCAACATCCTTATGTTATTAAACTTTTAAAGGGAGTGTTTAATCTTAGACCACCTAAAATAAAATTAGTTCCAGAATTGGATCTAGTTAAAGTTTTTAAAACCATTTGAACCTTTAAATAAAGATATGAACATTGAAAACTGTTTTTCTAATTGCTGTCACGTCTTTCAGCAGATGCAGAGACCTTCAATCATTTCACCTAGGACAGGGATCTGTAAATATTCAAAGTAAAAGTATTACTTTTTTAAGACATGGATTGTCAAAGCAAGACAGGCAGTCTCATAGGAAGGCTACAGTTTTTATTCCAGCATTTCCAGAAAACAAGAAGCTGGATCCTAAGAGGTGTATATATACTATTATCTCAAAACAACTGAATGTTTTAGGAAATCACCAGAAGGCTCTGGTAAAGATGAAACAAGAGTTTTTCCGTCTCTTAATGAACCGCATAAACCAGTTACTGCTCAGATAATTTCACATTGGATTGTTGAATGTTTAAGGCTAGCGATCTGAAGGTTAAAGGTCATTCTACACGAGCGTTATGACCCTCTTTAGCGTTATTCAGTGGAGCATCAATTGAATCTATTATGAACTCAGCTGATTGGTCATCAGATTCAACATTTGTACAGTTTTATCTGAGAGATTTGAACTGGAATGTGTTAAAGAGAATTAAACTTTTGCAAGTCGATTCTTGTAAACAGAAGAATTTACAAACTTGTCTTGACACAAATAGTGTTCCTGATATATATATCTATATATGATGAAGACTTTTTTAGTGAAAAAAAAAAATTAATTAAGCATATGATGGAATTGTTGTATGTAAACATATGATGTCCTTATTGGAAAATTATGAATAAGAAAGATTCAAGTCACCACCTTTGGGTGATTATTGCTTTTAAATCTATCCTTAAGGTAAAGTTTGGTAAGATAACAGAATGAAATGAAATTATGAAATTTTTACTAAAATTTGAATTTTATGAAAGAAGTTATCTTACCAAACTTTACGCATATTACCCACCTCCATCCCCTTTTCTTGAATCAGTTTCTTGAAGGTTTTTAGACAGAAGTAAACTGATTATTGGGTAGAGGTAACACCGGTTAGTCATGTGGGGATCGTGTGACTAATTGTCTAGACGTTTTGTTTCAATTTATGTAAGCGTCTGCGAGTCACGGCCGGTAGTAGGAGAAGATATCCTTTAGGTAAAGTTTGGTAAGATAACTTCTTTCATAAAATTCAAATCTTAGTAAAAATTTCATAATTTTCAGGATTGAGAATCTTGTCCTGTTACAACCCCTGAAACTAGGTCATCAGGGCCAAATAAGGGAAAACCTTGTGAACACTTTAGAAATCACTGTTTTGATTGGATCTTGTCAAGTTCAAGTTAGATAATGGGTCATTTCCGGTCAAAAACTAGGTCACTAGGGCAAATTGCTGGTAAACCTTGTGAACACTCTAGAAGTCACTGTTTTGATTTGGATGATCATGAAACCTTGTCAGAATGTTTGTCTTTATAATATCTAATATCTTGGATGAGTTCGAACATGGTTATCTTGGGTCAAAAACTAGGTCTCTAGGCCAAATCTTATGAAAAACCATGTTAACACTGTAGACTTCAGTTACAATTTGATCTTAACCAAACTTTGTCAAAGGTCACCAGGTCAAATCTTAGGAACACTTTGTTAACACTGTAGATGTCACAGTTTTGATTGGAACTTCACCAAACCTTGTCAAAATGTTTGCCTCAATGATATGTGGGTCAAGGTTGAATATGGGTCAGCCGGGGTTAAAAACTAGGTCACCAGGTCAAATCTTAGGTAAAAATCTTGTAAAAGCTCTAAATTGCATGGTTTTAATTGGATCTTGGCCAAACCTTGTCTGATAGTTTGTCTCAATGCTATTAAGGATAAGATTAAATATGGCTCATCTAGGGTAAAAAACTAGGTCACGAGGTCAAATCTTAGGAAAACCTTGTCTATGCTGTAGTTATATCAATGCAATACAGACATAAAATCTTCACCAAAAGTTACATGCTTAAACTTGCGAAATAATCAAACCATGCTGGCGGTTGTTTCCATTTCGGAGAAAACTTAAAAACACAAAGGCAAACATTATTTGATACAAGTTCCTCACATTCCTTTGGACACGTATAAACAGATCTCTATGTCAAGCTCCACACATCCTGGTATAAACTTTGGACATTGTAGTAGATAGACTTTTTGTTCCGAATGTTCCGGTAGAGGACAATTTCTAATAACTACACTTTTCAATTTGGAGTGTGCATGTAGGCATTCTAGTTCTTTGAAGTCAAGGAAGCAACATCCACTTTAAGTTTAATATCTTCAGATAATTCAGACTGCTAACAAAGTACAATGTCTCTACCAATAGGTTGTTTTCCAAAAAAAGTTCTTTAAGATTTTCACACTTTCCAATGTTATTGCTAAATTGACAAAAGTTTTCATGTGTTGAATGTACCTGATTGATTTCTATATTTCAATTTGTTCAAATGACTGCTGTGTTTGCTAAGGACCATATGAGAGATATTTGTAAACACAGTATATTGTTTCCATAGTATTTTGTCATGATATAGGTTATTCAACCGTTGGCATACGAGAGACATATGTGAACATTCAGTTTGTGTAAGATATATGTAAATGTTGAGAATGACTTCATCTGGAAGCCCCAGTAAACTATTACATCCTGCAAAAGAAAACACCAAAATAATTATTGTTTGCTTCATGTTTTAGACCTGTATTAATATAGTCATTTTTGTTGCATTATAAAGCAAACCTCATTAAAGCTCTGTGTAACCAGGTGAATTGTTAAAATTTAGATAAAAAATCAAATATTGAAACGTTATGCATGATATTTTGGTGTATTTCAGTGTGGAATATATTGCTAACCATTGTATAAAAATTTTAATTACAGTCAAACCTGTGTTAGCAGCCACCTCTGAAAAAAAGCCACCTCCTGTGAATAAAGTCCACTCTTTAAAAACTGTCATTGACTATTTAGAACAAAATTACCTCAGAATAAACACCACCTGTCAATAAAGGCCACATTTCGTATTTCACATAGGTGGCCTTTGTTCACAGGTTTGACTGTAGTTATCATACTCCGATGCTAAGGCTTTATCAGGATGTGTCAATGAAAGGGTTTCAAAGTTCTAAGACAAAATTGTTAATGGTCACTGAATGTTGTTTTTAGTAAAACAGTGTTCTGCATTAGGTGTTAATACTAGCCTACATGAACTGTGATACATATTGTATATCAACAATGCATTACAGTGATTCACTGTCCTGTACATTGTATATCAACAATGCATTACAGTGATTCACTGTCCTGTATATTGTATATCAACAATGCATTACAGTGATTCACTGTCCTGTATATTGTATATCAACAATGCATTACAGTGATTCACTGTCCTGTACATTGTATATCAACAATGCATTACAGTGATTCACTGTCCTGTACATTGTATATCAACAATGCATTACAGTGATTCACTGTCCTGTATATTGTATATCAACATTACAGTGATTCACTGTCCTGTATATTGTATATCAACGATGCATTACAGTGATTCACTGTCCTGTATATTGTATATCAACGATGCATTACAGTGATTCACTGTCCTGTACATTGTATATCAACGATGCATTACAGTGATTCACTGTCCTGTACATTGTATATCAACGATGCATTACAGTGATTCACTGTCCTGTACATTGTATATCAACGATGCATTACAGTGATTCACTGTCCTGTACATTGTATATCAACGATGCATTACAGTGATTCACTGTCCTGTACATTGTATATCAACGATGCATTACAGTGATTCACTGTCCTGTACATTGTATATCAACGATGCATTACAGTGATTCACTGTCCTGTACATTGTATATCAACGATGCATTACAGTGATTCACTGTCCTGTACATTGTATATCAACGATGCATTACAGTGATTCACTGTCCTGTACATTGTATATCAACGATGCATTACAGTGATTCACTGTCCTGTACATTGTATATCAACGATGCATTACAGTGATTCACTGTCCTGTACATTGTATATCAACGATGCATTACAGTGATTCACTGTCCTGTACATTGTATATCAACGATGCATTACAGTGATTCACTGTCCTGTACATTGTATATCAACGATGCATTACAGTGATTCACTGTCCTGTACATTGTATATCAACGATGCATTACAGTGATTCACTGTCCTGTACATTGTATATCAACGATGCATTACAGTGATTCACTGTCCTGTACATTGTATATCAACGATGCATTACAGTGATTCACTGTCCTGTACATTGTATATCAACGATGCATTACAGTGATTCACTGTCCTGTACATTGTATATCAACGATGCATTACAGTGATTCACTGTCCTGTACATTGTATATCAACGATGCATTACAGTGATTCACTGTCCTGTACATTGTATATCAACGATGCATTACAGTGATTCACTGTCCTGTACATTGTATATCAACAATGCATTACAGTGATTCACTGTCCTGTACATTGTATATCAACAATGCATTACAGTGATTCACTGTCCTGTACATTGTATATCAACAATGCATTACAGTGATTCACTGTCCTGTACATTGTATATCAACAATGCATTACAGTGATTCACTGTCCTGTACATTGTATATCAACAATGCATTACAGTGATTCACTGTCCTGTACATTGTATATCAACAATGCATTACAGTGATTCACTGTCCTGTACATTGTATATCAACAATGCATTACAGTGATTCACTGTCCTGTATATTACTATAATTATGCTCTTGTCTTCTTCAAGGATATTTATGTTTTTTTTATTCCTCAAGGTTGAAGGTAGTGAAGATCAACAACCCAAACAGATGGAAAAGTCAAGAGATTCTCGACCATTCTTGTTGCGTCCTCAGGATAAATGGGCCTCTACTGAAGGTTCGAGTCAAGAATCCACCCCTACAAGACCAAAAGGTTCATAGTCCACATTTATTATATTTAATAGTCATTCATCAAGATGTGATCTTCTTCACTTCTTTAAGCTTTTGTTTTATGCTTCCTTTGTTTCAGTGGTTAAGGTGGCTGACATCAAATCACTGTAACCTCTCTCTGATAGAGGGTTGTGGTTTCGAGCCCCACTACTGACCATGTCTCTTTATGTGAGAAAGTAGGCTGTTGCCTATGGAGGATGGGAGTCTAGTACTGGTTCTTCCCAGGAATGATGGTTAGGTGAGTGTCTGCCTCATATGACTCTTGACTGTTGAAACATGTATGACAAAACAAGACAAAATGAAGGGAACATCTGTAGCAGTAAGTGTTGCTGTCTTAGTTGAATAGTTCCTATTTTATTCTTTACCAAACTTGGTAAAAATATTAATGGGCATATTATCTCGGCCCAGTTTAATAACCAGCAATTGGAACTATTGAATTATGACTCCTGATTCAGCAACAGATGATGACATAGACAATTGTCCTCTCTCTTAGTTGAACACTTCCAATCTTTATCATCAGTCAGGCACTGAGGTCATATAACGAAGTACAGTTGAATCGTGATAGTCCGAAATGCGATAGTTCGAAAAATGCGATAGTTTGAAATGAAATTGAAGTCCCCAGATACATTTTTACACTACAATAAGATGCAAAAGCTCGAAGTGACTGTACGCCGTTTTTCACACCTGTTCAATTTATTCGATATTTAACTGATTTTATTTGTCTACCACTTTGACACATGTCATTGTTGAAAAGAAATCATTTGGCCATAAAACTGTGAAAGTCTGAATTATAATTAGCATATAAAATGATAAGTGTTTAAAGTTTTGACTACAAAAGTTGTGTGAATTTTGTAATTGTTTGCTGTACCATAATCATTTGTGTAAAGGTCACACATCCATATCAGATGCAGGTCAACATCTTTGACAGTTCAGGGAAAATATTTCCATGTGTAAGACACATCTATAAAGTTTTTAGCAAAGATATATGACCAAACAAATGACAAGAAAATGAAAAATATCGGCGCCATTTTGTTTGTTTTGCGCTTAATAATCTGGGAAAAGTACGGAAACGTATTGTTTTTTAGATCAACTTTACAAAGGATTTATTTCCCTTGTCTATTTAGCTTTCATTTGCAAAGCTTGTCTCCGGTAAACAATTAATTTTAACCATCTAATGATATAATTTATATCACAGTATAAACAAATGTACATAGCGACTCATAGTGTCAACCATGTATATCGGAAGGATAATAAATTTCTTTCTTTCTTCAGACACATCAAAATTCCGTCGCTATGATGATGAGTCCGATAGTGAAGAAGATGAAGACGTTGGAAAAAGACAGCGACATGATTCTGACACTAGAAATTTTCCAGTGAATATGTCGCTTGAAGATGTCAGTAGTGATACAGAAATAGAACTGAATAAAAGTCTTGCAGATGATGATGTCGAGATTCAGGTTCATAACGATCATCAAAATGAAGTAGAAATTCATAATGAAAATCTGAATGATATAGAAATACATAATTCAGATGAAAAGACTGAGGCTGCTGATGAAATTAGTAAAACGGTTAAGGCATTAAATGAGAAAGAAAATGATAATAGAGTATTTAAACAAGTAGCTGACAGTGATTTACTTTTTGGGGTAAAAATGGATACAAGTGATGTGAATACACCATCAGGTGCTTTAAATGAAGTTAATGTCTCTAATGTTAACGTGCCACTAGTTGGTGAATCTTGTAATAATGATGGTGATGCTGATACAAGAAAAGTGCTAAAAAATAAAAACATAGAATTACAAGGTGATAATACTTTTGAATCGGATAGTACTCCATTAAGAGATGAAGGAACGCCGCTACAGGATGAGTTAAGACAAGATGACAGTGTTTCCAATTCTTACACAACTTTCAGTAGATTTAATAGAAGGAACAGATGTGATTCTGACACAGGCAGTGAGGAATCTGAGGAAGATATAGATGATGCTATTTTAGACAGTAGTCGATCTCATGATTTAGATTCAGGTAAAGAGAGTGTTGATAGTGATGATAATGAAGTCAACAATGAAGATAATGTACTAGAAAGTGATGTAGAATTGGAAGCAAATGAATCTCTCCAACCCACTACAACTGCTAAAACACATGAACCCTCTCAGGACAGCAGGTCTTCATTACAATCATCTACTGCTTCTAAAACCTCTTCTCAGTTACTAGCATCATCTTCATCATCCTCTTCAGAGTCTGCCGCTGAATCGACTTCTTCCTCCTCTGAATCAGATTCAGAAGGTTCATCTGTTAGTTCTGATAGTAAGAAAAAATCAGTTACAAAACATGAAAGTGTTGCTAAAGGTGCCAAATCTGATGTTAGAAGCCATAAGGATGCTAATCCATTTCAGCATCATGAAAAACGTAATTCATGTCAAGAGGAAAGGAGAGTAAGTAAAAACAGGGATAATGATCAGATAGATATGATAAGTGTTAATCACCAAAAAAGTAAACGAAAAAGTGAAGAACTTCAAGACACTGAGAGAACTAAAAGTAAAAGATCTCCAATGTATGGTAATGATTCTAAATCTCACCGTGACAGGTATAATGAAAGTCAAGTCAAAGCTGATCCAGAGTTTGATGCTACTAATTACAGAGATGATAAAATGTCTCAAAAAAGTGATAAAAGACATGATAAATATGACAGAAGGCCAGTAGGTGACCATGGATCTCAAGACAATTCAAGAAGTGGTTGGAAAAGACCAAGTGATGATCGAACTCCTGTTGACAGAAGTAAGGGTGAAAAAGTTGAAAGTAAAAATAGAAGATACTTTGAAGAAATAGGTAGGTTAAAAAATGAAGAGGGTAAAGATCGTGTAAGAAGACAGTATGATACTTCAAAAATGTCCAAGTCAAGAATAGATGACGATAGAAAATCATTTAAAAGCAGTATTGATGATGGTTCTAATGTTAAACAGAGAGAAGGTGCTAGAGGAGATTCAAGACATGGTAAAAGAAGTAAAGATTATGTGAGACAAAGCAAAAGTGATCATCATGTTCATGATTCTAAATCTGTGAAATCTTCAAAATCTGCTAACTATATTGAAGAAAGTGCAATGATCAGGGATAAGCAACAACGTAAATCAAATGATGATATTAGATCAAAGAAATCAAGTAGTCATTCGGAGAAGGTAAAAGCTGATAATAAAGATGTAAAAAAACACAAGTCCACAAATGATTCTTGGAAAAGTGAATCAAGCAGTGATAGCAACTCAGATAGTGAAAGGAGTATATCTAGTCTTAGTGATTTGAGTAGTGATTCTGAAACTGAAACTTGGAGAGACAAGAAACATGGTGCAAAGAGAAAAACTGCCGATATTGAATTAGAAAAGAGACGACGAGATCTTAAGGAGAGAAATAAAAGAAGGTTAAGTGACAGAAGTGGAAATCGGAAAACGCGGAATGGGGATGGGCCAAGAAATAGAACATACAACCAGAGAGATAGGAAGCATAGTCCAGAAAGCAATAGAAGTAAGTCAAGGAGAGAAGACCTAAGAGACAGAAATCAGTACCCAAATAATTCTGACATAATACAAAACCCTTATAAAAAGAAATATAATGAATTCCATCATGATAAATCTGCTGGTAAGAAGAACTTTGAGGAATTGAGCAGCTCTGACAGTGAGCCTGGTGTTAAGAAACATCGAGGTGTTGTCAGTGTAGTTAAAAGTGATAGAACTAAAGCATCATCAGAAATTCCATCATTGCTGAAAATAAGTGTGACTAAACCAAAATCAGAAAATGTTAGTAAATCTAAAAAGAAATCATCGAAAGCAGAACGTTTAATCATACATGTCGATAAATCTCCTGATGATGATGACGATAAGAAATTTCAAACAAAAATGAAGAAGAAGAAAAAGAAGCACAAAAAAAGTTGGAGTTCAAATGAAGACTCTGATGAAAGACCTCAGAAACAAGTAGTAAACGTCACATTCAGTGAAGGTATGTATGTACAGTATGTAGTCCCAGGGTTAGAGATGAGAGACCATTTACTGATGCACTTTTTATCTATGCAAGTCAGGTTTTTTTTCCGGTATTTTGGGAATATGACCCATACCCTTGGGATTGGGAATTTTCGCGGTGTTTTAATCAAAATTGGGAAAAAATGTATAACTGCAATTTTACAATGTTCAAGTTATTCTTCTTATTCTCCCATAGAACCAGGGCCCTAGCTGCACTTTAGGGGAAGGGGCCCGGGGCCCTCAGGTAGGGGAATTTTGCGTCATTTTGAGGAAAAAGGGGAATTTCAGGGGATCTTTTTCAACTGCCGTGTAACCCTGCAATAAGCCTTTTAAGCTTAAAATGGCTGTATTTAAATATACAACATACATTAATATACCATAAATTTTTTTTTTAGGGGAATTTTTTTCAAAAATAGGGGAAAAAAGTATATGATTTTAGGAGGGGAATGGGGCCGAATTTCGGCCCCAAAAAACGTCAAATGAGGGCCCTGATGAACAGTAGCAGAATTAGGTATTTACTACCAATAGTGATGTTAATGAACCTATAAGATTTAAAAAAAAAAATTTTTAAGGGGGGAATTGGGAATTTTTGTCTGTGAATTGGGAAAAAAAGATTATAAGAATCCACCATGAGCTTCTATGTAGGATAAGGATATCTCACCCGAGGGGTCGGATTTTAACCAGGGACGAGGCATTCAAAAGTTGCACAGCTGAAGAGAACGGTATTTTAAAGTACATATTAAAGTATGTACCAAACAATTTCCCCGCGTACAGCCTTCTCCAGTGTGGTTGAATTAATTTATAGTTTAAAAATGTGAAGGTCGCATTTCGTCATCACGAGTGTATGAATACACAAAGTGTAAACAAATATTGAATAAACGACAATGTAAACAATATACATTTATTGTGTAACTATTTATGTCATGAGACACATCCAATAAAACAGTATTTAAATCAATAAAACAACATGTGTTTTGAATATTGAACAGTTAACTGCAACAGTTAGGAACTATTTGATAACGCGACAGTCTTCTTCACTATGAATGCGTAACAAGTCACAAAAGTTTAACGGGCGTGCGACTTTCACTCAGAATCAGAGTCGCTTGACACAATTATTCTTCGTCGTTTCGGATTAGGTTGACTGTAGAAGTTAATGTTAAATGTGCAGTTCTTCATCATACTGCCGGCGAACATGCCTTCAACGACACTTGTGTTTTATTTTTATTTTACAAGACTGATTGTGAACGCATGTTTGGACGAACCTGCATTTCTCTCGGCCTAGATGGAGAACAAACTTGTTCACGATGTCATTCAACCTGATTCATTGGATCAGTAGAGCTTGTGGAGGGTGGATACGTAATACTGAAAACTATCTTACATGAGTAAAAGTGGGAGAATATAAAAATCCACTAATGCGTGTTTACTATGCAGACGTAGTAGTAGTAAAAGTAGTCCCGTGAAGGTCGGAATGAATTCACGTGCGGTGGTCGCTCATGTAAGAAAGATGTTGCTAATGTAAGATAGGATTTTCTTATATGAGCTGAAAACCTATCTTACATGAGTAAAAGTGGGAGAAACTATTTTCCATTGGGAATATGACTGAATTTCGACTATATAATCGCCCCAAAAAAATCCCTGCATGTAAACTAAAAATGATGTCCAGGGCTCTACATTAACTTTAAAGTCTAATTGTTCTGTTGGACAAGAAACTAGATCAACTTGCCCTTACCAAAAATGAACTTGCCCAAACTACCGTATATAACTAACTGATAAAACACTTAACCGAATGCTTTCTGTATTATGGTTAATATTAAATTGTATAAAATGCTGTTCTTCGTTAAGTAAAATAAATTAATGTGGTTTGTTCCAAATTTGCAATTTTATTCTGCCTTTTGGAATATTTTCACTTGCCTGTTTGGACAACAAAGTTGTAGATTGCATGTGTCCTGACCTCAAACTTGGTTGCCAAAACCTGTCAGTCAACCTTTAATTTAGAGCCCCAGTTGTGTTCATGAATAATGGTTAATGTCAGACCAAAACTATTTTATTGCCCCAACCAGCAAATCCATTTACAAAAATATTTGGGGACAAATATTAATAATAATCTCACAAAATGCATCTTTAGAAAAAGAAATTAGTTTTCGATTTACCTACAGTAGTACATTCTTTCAGACAAGCTACCCAAAACGTGGCTGTTCCCACCTTGTTGTTTTGATTCCTCTTTCCATTTCTAGAATCAAAACCAGATAAGTCCCAGAAATCAGTATATGATAGATTGGGCATTCCAGTGCATAAATCAAAGATCCGAAGTGAGACGGGATCGGGAGATGCGGGATATTTGAAAAGATCTTTTGAAGAAAGGCAAACATCTAGTGAGAAACGTATAAAGTTGAGTGAAAGTGGAAAATACTCGAAGTATGACAAGACTGAAAGAGAAGATGCAGGTAAAAAGTTAATTATGACTTAATTGTTTTCTGATTTTTCTTTTAACAATTCATTGGCCAGGATTATTTGGAGACATTCCAGCTTGAACAGTCTAGGAAGACTCGAAATGTTCACCTACATGTAAATCTAACATTATAAAACAAGTCATCTTTGATTTCTAATTAGACTTTGCCCTCATAATGTTGTGCCTCTTTAACTCCAAGACTACATAAAAGAAGGTTAATAAATAACTCATCTGATCATTATAAGGCTGCTTTGACATTTAATTTAATGCTAAAAGTCACAGGGATATAAGTTTCCATGACAAAATGACTGTATGTTTTAATGTCAGCATCTATATAAGGCTCAGTTTGCTCCCCACAAATGTTACTTTTTAGCTCATCTGATTCATCAGGTGAGCTTTTAGGATCGTTGAATGTCCGGCGTCCGTCGTCCGTCCACAATTAGTTTGTTTACACTCTAGCAACCGCCGCTCTTAACGAATCGTGATTAAACTTGCTCCCAATGTATATGGCCACAATGTCTCGTCTAAGTTCGATTATGGGCAAAATCGGACAATAACTTCTAGAGTTATGGGCCCTTGAATTACAAAATTTGCTGCCTTTAGTTTGTTTACACTCTAGCGCCTTCATTTATTCACCAATCCTAATCATATTTTCAGTAAATGAGTATAACCAAAGTATCTTGGACAAGTTCGATTATGGGCGGAATCGGACCAGAACGTCAAGAGTAATGGGTCCTTGACTTTGAAAATTTGCTATATTTTAGCTTGTTTACACTCTAGCGCCTTCATTTATTCACCGATCCTAATAATATTTTCAGTAAATGAGTATATCCAAAAGATCTTGGACAAGTTCGATTATGGGTGGAATCAGACCACATCTTCAAGAGTTATTGGCCCTTGACTTAGAAAATTTGCTATATATTAGCTTGTTTACACTCTAGCACCTTCATTTATTCACCGATCCTAACCATATTTACAATGAATGTGTATGACCTGATGGTTTTGGACAAGTTCAGTTATGGGTGGAATTGGACCACAACTTCAAGAGTTATGGGCCCTTGGATTAGAAAATTTGCTACGTTTTAGCTTACAAGTTTAACAGTATTATACCTTCATTGTTGGTTTTGATCTCAAAATCTACGTAAAAATGAGTTTTATGAGATGGAAACTATATAACCCAATCTGACTAAAGTATTCGATCTTCCTTACGGCAAGATCTGATGACGGCCTATACCAGTTTCTATTTTCAAAAGTCGGAATTTCCATTATCACTATTAATATCTATTTATAATTTAGCCAATCGTATAACTTGTTTCATCGGTACTTTGGCCGAATGAACTTTCTACCTGACGATGTTATTTAAACGTTAGTAAACATTAAATTACGTGTAACATATTTGTCTGCAACCATTTTTTGATTTTTTTAGTAATCCTGATCGATTCGGCCATAGTAATATAGAAAATTTAATAAACACGCATGTCACATGGGCGCTATCATTACATTTAGTTGCGTAAGAATAGGTGTTTGTGATATCTACAAGTCAAATATTGTGTTTTACTGCGGTTAAAAATAGAATCAGATCACTTTCAGAATTATGAAAGTAAGGCGCTGATTGGCTAGTGGAAAAGGTCACCTGAGGTGACCTTCTATAGGTCGTCTTCAGATCCTCATAGCGTAGCGGGTTTGAGGATATGATTTTAATCAGATTGCTATATAACCTGGTCATTAATTATTGGCCTTTGTTCTCAGGTGAGCGATAAAGGGCCAATGGGGCCCTCTTGTTCTTATTGCCTTATATAGGCCATCCTTAAAGAATATTGTTTGCAGTTACGCTGCCTAAAAGGTCCCTACCAAACTTTATTTTGGTCTCTCCTGTATTTTTTCTTTTGAATAATAAATACCATTCTGACATAATTATGTTTTGGGCTCTATATAAAATTGGATTGTAAAATATATTTCCTTCCTACCCACTGAAAATTCTCTAGATAGGGTTACTGCAAACAAAACATCTTTTTAGCTATTGTAATCATGTAATGAATGTCGTTCCATGTGTGTGTGCGTTGGTGTGTGTGTTCGTGCGTGCGTGTGTCAACAATTGCTTTAAACAATATCTCCTTCTTAACTAGTTGGCCAATTTCAACGAAACTTTACACAGATGTTCTTGCATGAAGCTCTACCAAAGTTATAAAAAAATTAATTTCATTATAAAATTGGCAAACAATGGGAAAAACTTCAAAAATCTTCTTGTCTAAAACCACAGTGCCTAGAGCTTAGATATTTGGTGTGTAGCAATGTCTAGTGGACCTCTACTATGTTTGTTCAAATTATTGCCTAAGGGTCAAAATTGGCCTGGCCCCAGGGGTCACTTGATTTTGCATAGACTTATATAGGGAAATTTAAAAAGTCTTCTTATCAAAAACTATAATGCCTAGAGATTGGATATTGGGTGTGTAGCATTGTCTAGTGGACTTCTACCAAGTTTGTTCATATTATTGTCCTGTAAAGGAAAATTAAAAAAATCTTCTTGGCCAAACCACAATGCCTAGAGCCTAGATATTTTATATGTAGCATTATCTAGTGGACCTCTAACAAGTTTGTTCAAATTATTGCCCTGGGGTAAAAATTGGCCCTGCCCTGGGGTTTTCTCTAATCTATTTTGGAAAAACTACCAAGTCTGTTAAAAGTTTGACCACAGGGTTAAAATTAGCCCTGCCACAGTGTTCACTAGGGCTTTTGATCATTGGGTAAGTAGCGATCCAATCCAATCAACGATTCAACGCTTACGATCCACAAATCAAATCACGAATCTTTTGTTATCAAGTAACCCATCAAAAACTTCAACATTGCAGTCCTAAAGACAGCTAAATTTAATTTTCTTTTAGGAATTATAATGAAGTAAATCAATATAAATTGTTCTATGACTTAAATTTAGTTATACTCCATTCCAATTAATGGATTAACCAGCATCAATTTCTGGTTTAAGCCTGTGACCCAACATTTAAAGATCCGATTAGATCTCTTGGCAATCAAAGTAGTCCATGATGACACAAAGTCCATGATGACACAATATTTATTCAGAGAAAAGGGATGTTTTTGAGTAAAGAATACACTTTAAGTTAAAAGCCAAGATCGCGGACCACGAATCTCAGTAATGACGATTATTTGTACTCAATTTTCAATTTGATCCGTGATTACCCGAGTACTCGGATACTCACAACAGCCCTAGTGTTCACATGATTTATATAGGCTTATGTAGGATAACAGACAAAAAAATCATCTAGTCCAAAGCCTCAAGGCCTAGAGCTTACATGTTTTGTATGTAACATTGTCTGGTGGATATCTACCAAATTTGTTCAAATTATTGCCGTAGAGGCAAAATTGGCCCTGCCCCCGGGTCACTTAATTTTGCAACTTGGGCTCTTGATATTTTTCTCTAATAGTCTTTTTATCTGGTGAGTGATATAGGGCCATCATGACCCTCTTGTTTAATAATAGCCCTGGCACTCAGAGAGAGTAAGACTTGCTTGGTTGCATGCAAGATTGTAACTAAAATATTGTTAAAAACCCTTCCTATTACATTTTGTTACTTATTTTTTTTTGTCGCTGTTTTAGGTGGTAACAAAGATTCTGTTCTGAATCAACGAATTCAGAAAATTAAGGAGAAAAATGCTGAAATACTGAGACGTAAACAACTAGTGGAACAAGATAAACAAATTTATGGTTGAAATTGTCCTGCAATGTGTACAGCTGGCACAATCATAATCCTCTGATAGATGATGATTAATTCCTGCGGTTTGTTGAAAATATTCTGTGTGATTATTCCTCGTTGAAGAAGATTCCTGCTCTTGAGATGCTGTATTTTTTAAACAAAATATTTCGATTCATTCAGACATGCTCTAAATTGATGTTTTGATTAGCTGGGTGTGTTTGTGCAATTATATCGCTGAAATGTCAAAGTTGAAAAAAAAACAGATTCTTATTTTTTTGTTTAATAGAAATTCAGCAAAGGAGGTTGAGGTAAGTTTTGAGTGTTAATCTATTTTAATGTGTTCAATGTGAAAATACAGATCTTGAAGCAGATAGTAACTACAATAATCATGTTTGTGAACAGGAACATGTTGAAAATGAAGGCAATCTGTCTGAGGAATTCTGTATTTCACGAATTTACTTTGTTTGAAGGGATCTTTGTCCTTCCTGAAACTAAAAGTCCTACGAAGATTGATTAATATAATAATTATCTATCTATATAATGATATATATATATATAATTCATGATTTAGTTATATTGTTTTGTATATGATTTATAAGAATAAATGAGCGGATTATCTTATTTTTGGAAATTCACATAATTATAGGGTGTGACTTGTCCCAATGCACATCAGCTGATTGCCTGTTTTAGAAAAGATACAAAATTAGCTGATTACCTATTTGGAAAAAAGGCAAAATAAGCTGATTAAATGTACTTACAATGTAATTAAGAAAGACTGAATTAGATGGTGATTTGTGTAAATATACATGCTAAGGTACATTGTACTCTTGTTATTTGAATTTGTATTATTTATACTTTGAGCTGTCTGGTCTGTGCTTTAAGACCATCTGTTAAAAGTGAACATCTGACTGAAAAAAGGGTGACAAGGTTTATTGTTCAATTATTTTGTATACATAACTGATACATAAATAAATTATATACCAGTAGCCATAATTATGATAACAATACTATTTTTATGGGGATGGTCTCATTTTTATGTGGCTGGTGTGAACGAGAATCTATGAATTAATTTTCTGTTAACATAAACAATGTGTGAGAAAAAATACTCCTTGTTGTGGTATCTACAGTTATTTGAATCGTGTTTCACGCTTGTTGCTAGATTTATCCTAGGTGCACTGATTATGTCAACCAATCTCAATATTGATCTGAAAATGTGGTTCATTCCTAGCGGAAGCAAGTCATGACAAATTGAACCTTCAGTTATTATTTCCATCCATCATATTATTATTACTATTTGTTTAATTAGATTTTTATCAGACATAACTTTTGAACTCAAATTTGGAACAGAACATGTTCAAATTCTACTTTACAGCAGTTATCCTTACATGGTCCTCTATCAGATTCTTTCAAATCTAGTTGATCTATGAAGAACTCTGGTTGCCATGGGGCTAGTTTTCCCAGTATTGCTATGTGGAGAATTTAAAATTACTGACCCGATTTCAAAATAAATATCAATAGCTTCTATCAATAAGCATTAAACTGGAACATAACCTGTACACATAGTCCAGGTGAGCAATACAGGGCCATCATGGCCCTCTTGTTTTAGATAAGAATACCCACTTGTAACATCTACTGAATATTGTAATCTGATATGGTTAGGTTTTCACAAAGTTAAACCTGGTTATTAGAATGCCGAATATGTCGGGTCCTTGGGGTCAAGGTCACTATTACTAAAAATAGAAAATCAGTGTCCGGTCAATAACTTAAGTTTTGAATGACCAATGTTGACTAAACTTGGTATTTAGCGTCTTGTTAATATCTAACTTTTTGTCAAGCACTTTAGTAGATGAGTCAATGCTCTCATAGAAAGATAATATGTGAGTGTAAGAGCATCATTATATTATACAAAATCTACATCTATTTATCTTTTGTTATTTTTGTTTTGGATAAAAAATTGTCATCCTCATCATTTACATTTTTTGTGTTAATTAGAATTTTGTCATAGAAATATAAATGTAAATTAATACATGTTGCCATGGCAACATTAGTTTACATGAAAGAAAAAAAAGATAGGAAAATGTATTATTGTGTTATATTTTGGTATGTCTTGATAAAGTTTTCAATTATATGTGTCATTTTAATTACTTGGTTGCTATTCATGATTTTTCTGTTGCTAATCAATGTTGTTATTTTTTTACAGCAGTTTAGTCAACTTTCTGTGTACGTTTTCTCACTTTTATACAGTGTTAAATCTGAGATACTGTTTACTTAAAATATGTGTACATTACAGTCAAACCTGTGTTAGCAACTACCTCCGAATTAAGGCCACCCTGTGAATTAAGGCCACCCTGTGAATAAAGGCCATTCGTTTAAAAAACATTGATTATTTAGAACAGAATGACGCCCGAATAAAGGCCACATGTCAATAAAGGCCACATTTTGTCTTTTCCAAGGGTGCCCTTTGTTCACCGGTCACATCCTTCAAAACTATATGGTTGATAGATAGGTTGGGAGACCTTTATTTAAAAGTTGTTTTTTCCTAGTTAAAAACATATATAGATACAGGAAAATATAAGCAAGAAGAAAATTAACCAAGGTAAACAAAAGTTAGGCAGAAAAAATATGGTCAATCTGATAAGCAGACACCAGTAACTTTTAACACCTTACTCACAGTAATATTATTATGCCTCCTTTGGAAGAAAAAGGGGGTAGGTATATTGCTTTGCACATTTCTGTCAGTCAGTTCATCCGTAACCAAACCTTGTCTGACCAATAACTAGAACACAATTTGACCTAAGCTCCGCAGAATTGGTTTGGAGGTTGGTCATTGCATTTAGATGACCCCTGTTGATTTTAAGTTAAATAGGTCAAAGTTCAAGGTCTTACTATCCAGTATGCCTTTAGGGGGTTCCCATGTTTCACAAACATTCTGAATATTTCATAATTAAGACATTACATTTCAATGTGTTGTATTTTTCAAAATTGATTTTTAGATGCATTGTGTATAATTATTGAAACATTATGTTCTCATACTGTTCATAATTAAATAGGGACATTGAATATAAAAGAGATTCTTATATTGGACTGGCCCCAAGGTTATAAACTTTAGATCAGTCTGCGAGCTCAAATCTGGTATATTAATGCTCCTAAGTTAATTATCATCACACAATGATGATATTTTGGTTACATTAGTCTGACAGCAGAATTCATCTGAATATGTATCTGAAGTTCTAAACATTATTCAGCTCTATCTTTTCAACTGTAATACTTTGAAATACTTTTGAGATTTGAGCTCAGAGATTGCTCTCAAGATTTATAACCTTGAGGCCTGGTCAATAATATGGATTACTAGTATTGTAACGATTAGATGGTTCAATGTGAAATGATTGTATAGTTAAGATAGATGTGGTTGTTTTAAGGGGCTGTTTTGACCCCTAGAAACAGCTTTATTATGTAATACATGTATTGTTGAAATCTGCAGTTTATAGTTCTTTATGGTAGCGTTAAATATCATGCAAATATTTTTGACATTTGATGTAATTTGATCATTGCACAATAATTATAATATAGTTAAACCTTACTGTGAGATCACTTGAATACTTAGATTACCTTATTTATAACCTTACTGTGAGATCACTTGAATACTTAGATTACCTTATTTATAACCTTACTGTGAGATCACTTGAATACTTAGATTACCTTATTTATAACCTTACTGTGAGATCACTTGAATACTTAGATTACCTTATTTATAACCTTACTGTGAGATCACTTGAATACTTAGATTACCTTATTATAACCTTACTGTGAGATCACTTGAATACTTAGATTACCTTATTCTAACCACTGTGTTTTTACTATGTAACCATATCACTGAAGTTGACAGCCTAGCAGCCTAATATATTTCTATAGATAAAATGCACCAGAAATCCAGCTCAACACTTAAGGATTGATAAAATAACATCATTATGTTGTTTTAACGTTCATTAGAATAAAGATTATGATATTTCAATTTTTTTATTTTGCGAAGATGGCAGCCTAGCGGCCTGATATATTTCTTCAGATAAAGTTGCAGACAGACGGTTCCTTTGTTTTTCTTTTCTTTTTGTTTACTGGAGGCTTTTTCTTTCTTTTTGGTATAGAGACCGTATCAGGTGGAGAATAAAGGAAATTTGTATGTTACTGACCCTACCTTCTCTTGGCCCACTATTCATCAACATCAATCAAGCCATCTTGGTCAGCTACTTTTTTCCTTCCTGTTTTGTCTTGTTCAGTAAGCGTCTTCCGCAGTCTTCCTCTTACAATATGTCTCAACTTTCTAACAAACTGCCCAACTCTTAACTGCATTGCTCTTAGAAGAATGTCTAATTAAGAACCTTCATCCAACCTTCCACAGGGGCATTAGAGTCACTGGTCTTTACTCCATTCTCTTCTTCAAGCATAATGCCACACCGTATTAGGTACAGGGGTATATAATTATTTCTGATATAGTCCATCAATTCTGGACAGTGGTAACTGTTTTCATTGTCTTTCCAGTGTACTGAGTGGTCCGTCTCCTCTGTAATCAGATACTGTCAGAAAAGTGGCCTGGATGGAGACTGTTCTCTTACACCTCGCATCTTACCCTCGTCTTCAGCAATCAATCCATTTTCATCAAAATTTATAAATATGAATATTTTAGACTTCCACTCTATTTTCAGGTCATACATAAAATGAAGTGGAAAATCTCTGTTATATGTTACAATTGAAATATTCGGTATTTCCAATTACGGATATTTTGGTGTGAGACTAATTAAAAAAGATACATATAAAAATGAGTCATCAGCTCAAAATTAATGACATAAAATAGTGGATAATATAAATAATTATATAAATTCAAGAACACATGATTGTGTGTATGTAGGTCTTTAATAAATTACACTGTCATCTATGTGTGTGTCTTGGTTGACCCTGCAAGATGAAATGCCTGCATTGTAACAGTGGATGCCTGCATTGTAACAGTGGATGAGAGGTTGCCTGGATGACAATATTCCAGATATATCTGGAAATCCTGAAAGAGTTATGTTTTCTGTGCAACTTAAAAGTTCTTTGATGAAAATATCTCAAGAAGTTATGGTCAATTTAATGTGCACTGAAGGATTTTCTGGTTGAATATGGAAACAATGTGGTAGAAGGCCTCTTGATTGGCAAAAATGGCGGCCACATATGATTTTCTGCATTTTAATTTGGCTCTACTGACACCCCTGAGGTTGGGAAGTCTGAAAATTTCTTTGCAGTTCAACTACAAATGGGAAGTAAAATCTACATGCAGCAAGCCTAAATAGCAGGTCCCAAAACTTAAACCTTGCCTATAACTTTGTTATCTGTCGAAATGTATTAGGCTGATAGACTGCCATGTTCACAGTATAAAGAAATGAATTGTCATAAACTTTATTTTGATAAACAGAATCATATCATTTTATGAATTCTTAAGTGTCTAGCCCGATTTTTCTGCCATTTTATCTGTAACAAGAAAAACTATAATGAAACATTATAGGTAGACGAATTACAAGCATTGTTTTAGGTTTTTTGTATGAAGTTGCTTTTTTCATAAAGGATATTGACTGTATATTTTATTCAATACTGCATTATGGAGAAGTATATTTTATTCAATCCTGCATTATGGAGATTATAACATATTTACAAGTTATAAATAAATACACATATATTGTGTTCACCCAAAGACGGATTATTTGAATGTGCTTACATGTTACATACAGTCAATCTTCTGAACAAAGACCACCTTTGTGAAAGACAAAATGTGATTAAATTTTATTGACAGGTGACCTTTATTCAGAGGTCATTTTATTCTAAGTAATCAATGATGGGTTTAAAAGAATGGCCTTTTTTGACAGGGTGGCCTTTATTGTAGGTGACCACTAACACTGGTTTGTCTGTATCTACAATTCTGTGTGTGTCTTAATATTGCCAATTAATAAAGATGTTCTCTTGTAATGTTATAGAGAATACATGGTTCGTGCCGAGAAGGAGAAGGTTTATCCGGTGAGGCTTAGAAAGCTGTAATGGACGAGCCTCTGGCAAGCCCATTTTAGCTTTCGTGCCAAACCGGATAAACTTTCTCCATCTTGCACCAACCATGTATTTGATTTATCCAGTTTCTACAACAAAATATCTGTTTCCACGACGAAATAAGTCTCAAAACTCTATTTATTTGGATTTAAAAACACACGTCATGCCTCTCTAACATGACGTGACAATATAATAGTCCCATACAATATCATACTATGTGGAATAAAAACTCAATTAAATAAGTTGAGAATTTAAACATCCACTTTATTTATATAACATCATCATAACATAAAAAGAACAGTAATTTGTATAACGAGCAGACTATGGCACATAGTAATACAGGTGGTTCATGTATTATAAAATTTGAAAATATATGTGTTTCATGTTCTTATCACAGGCAGAAGTAACGGACCTGTGATGGTAAAATTGCAATAAATTCTACATAAAACAAAATAACTTAACCCATAATAACCTTAAATGAAAAAAAATTGTCCTAAAATTTGACACCATTCATGGCATTCAACTGGTATATACACTATAAGAAGGCGTATATCTCTTCGTTTCGGTGAATGAGCACCACTTTTACAAAACACAAAATTATAAAGCAATACGGAGGAATTCTTCAAATCAAAGTTTGCAGCGGTTTCATGTATATATTTTTGCACAAAACTAAATTCCTAGACTAATCCGTTACTGGGAAATCGAACAAGAAACGCTAGAATTTGACCCGATTTCGTCTGGTCGGAAAAAATGCGGCCACACCAAAATGGACTAATTTCACATACTAATGCAAGATTGTCAGTCGATCGTATGCGAAATTGACCAGTGTGTCCTAAAAAGAACAATTAAATACATTAATACAGATACACAAATTCTTACAGAAGACGCAAATACTCGGGAAATCGAAATTTAAACTTTTGAATAGAAATTTCTTTATCGTACTCCGCCATTTATAAACATATAGCTATTATAAATGTTACGTGATTTCTGATTAATATTGCTTATAGTCGGGTTTATAGTGACATGGCGGTGTATGATAAAGAAATTTCGATTCAAAAGTTTAAATCCCGATTTCCTGAATATTTGCTTCTTCTGTAAGACATTGTAGATCTGTATTAATGTATTTAATTGTTCTCTTTAGGTCATACTGGTCAACTTCACATATGATCGACTGACAATCTCGCATTAGTATGTGAAATTTGTCCATTTTGGTGTGGCCGCATTTTTTCCGACCAAACGAAATCGTGTAGATTTCTCGCGTCTCTTGTTCGATTTCTCATTAACATATTGGTCTAGGAATTTAGTTTTGGTCTTATTCTGTGCAAAAATATATACATGAAACCGCTGCAAACTTTGATTTGAAGAATTCGTCCGTATTGCTTTATAATTTTGTGTTTTGTAAAGGTGGTGCTCATTCACCGAAACGAAGAGATATACGCCTTCTTATAGTATATATATACCAGTTGAATGTCATGAATGGGGTCAACTTTTAGGACAATTTTATTTTTCATTTAAGGTTATTATGAGTTAAGTTATGGTGTTTAATGTAGAATTTATTGCAATTTTACCATCACAGGTCCGTTACTTCTGCCTGTGGTTCTTATCTGTGAATTCAAATTATGTACTTATTTTATTGATTGTTGGATATTTTTACTGTTCAGTGACATTATTGGTAAAATTTAATTGCAACTTAGTTTAAAAACTTTCTGTGCAGGACATATGGTTATTGTAACATTATTTATTTATTATTATTCATATTTTAACCATTTCTAAAAACATGGTACATAGGAAATATATTACACAAAATGAGCGTATAAAGTTACAGTGTTCAAACAAAAATATATTACTGAATATACAAATTGAGATGGTAAAATTATTAAAGGTAAATTATATCAGTAAAAAATTGAAGCCATGTCACAATTGTTAAAATACAAGGATAACACAAAAAAGGAAGTAAATGCTTATTTCCATTGTGGTCCTTCATAAAATTAATGTAAATAACCACGAAACAACAACAAATTATATTAAATATGAAAAAAAGAAAATGGAATACAAATTTATCTTAGAGATCATTATTATCACAGAATAAAATTAGTATCACAGAATTTACATTGTTGTCTAAGAATTATTGATATTTAAAATGTTTATAAAAACAACCTCAAACACTCAATTTATACGTCTGTCATAGTATAGGTCTTTGGTCTGTCTAAATAGCAGAACTGTGTGCTCTAGAATATATTTTAAGAATTTAAATAAATTTCTAAACTACTCATTGCATCTATATTTCCTGGATGCATCCCACCCCAACCACTGAGAATTTTACTGAGCTACTGAAACATTAAGTTATCTGTAACTTTCTGAATGTCCCTGTCTGTGAAGATATTTGTCAAAACAAAATTTTAAAAAAACACAAAAGAAAGCCGTCTTAGAATATTATTTCATGGAATATTGGGTAAAAGTTTAAAGTTGAATGAATGTTGTACTAAGTATAAAATCATGTATTAATTCTAAGGTAAAATGTTAGTGTAAGGAAAAAACCTGACTTATTTCCCGCCACTTACAAGTTTGTTTTACATGTATTGTATATAATCTTGTATAAAATTCATTAGATATTGTGCTACCTTGTATGGAATTTATTACTTATTATGTTTTGTTATTGATTGACCTGTAATATGTTTATGAATGCATGTATAATTTTTGTATATATTGTATCTTTTCAAATGTGTGCGTTTTGTTAAATAGTTCATACATATGTGTTAACATGCACATGTTGAAATAACTTGTTGTAAATAAAAGTAGCTGTTAATCTATATAACTTTGTGTGTTCACTATTTTATTATGAAAAAAACATCATACAGGTATTTTTTAGAGATTATTTATTCAAACTATTACCAGAGTCTTTCACTTTATGGCATTTTATTTCATACATATTATATACATAATTATATGTATTATATTTGATTCATATATGTATGCATATGAATTCTTTTTGTCTATTTCACAGGTTTTGGATGTTAAGACGGAATATAGACGTGTTCAATGATGAAGGAATAAAAAACTTGAATTTTTTTCAGAAATTGAGTCTTTTTTATTAGTTCACTAGAGCACAAAGTGCTCAAGGTGAGCTATTGTGATCGCATGTTGTCCGTCATCCGTTTGTGCGTCTGTCAGTGCGTCAAAATTGCTTTAAACAACATCTCCTTCTTAGGCAGTTGGCCAATTTCAACTTAACTTTACAGGGATGTTTCTTGCATGAAGCTCTACTAAAGTTGTTAAATTTTTTAAATTTAATTCTAAAAATCTGGTTGCCATGGCATCCAATAGGAAAAACTTAAAAATCTTCTTATCCAAAATCACAGGGCCTAGAGCTTAGATATTTGTAGTGTAGCATTGTCTAATGGAACTCTACCGAGTTTGTTCAAATTATTCCTCTGGGGTCTGAATTGGCTCCGCCCCAGGGGTAACTTGATTTTACATAGATTTATATAGGAAAATTAAAAAAATCTTCTTGTCAAAAACCACAGGGTCTAGAGCTTAGATATTTGGTGTGTAGCATTGTCTAGTGGACCTCTACCAAGTTTGTTCAAATTATGACCCTGTTGTCAAAATTGGACATGTCCAGGGTTTACTCTTATTTATATCAGAAATTTAAAAAAAACCATCAGAAATGAATATATTTTCAGTTACATACAGTGGCTGGTTCATCATACAAGTATTTCAACAAGGACAAGAATACTTACAGAAAGTTCAAGACCGGCCTCTATGGTCGAGTGCTTATGACGGTAGTCTGGTACTGGTTCTTCCCAGGAACAATGGTTAGGTGAACTGTATGTCCGCCTCATATGACTCTGACTGTTGGGGCATAATCTAAAATAAACAAACAACACAGAACTAAATGTATCATAAGAAAAACTGAAACATCAAGGTTAACTCAACAGCAATAATGACAATGGGCTGTACTGTCTGTCTTATACTAATATAATATTCTTGCAGATATCCTGTTCTTTCTTAATTAAGATAAATATTTAATTCATTGCAGTCCAAACAGATCTATGAATCGTTTTTTGGGTGTTTATGATTTGTGATTCCTAAGTGCACACCCGAGAAGTCAGGTAACTTAAAAGTCCCATTACAGTCATATAGACCATATCTAAATACACAACATAGAAGTCACGCGACCAAATCTCTTATTTCGAGTTAATAAACAAAGTCCAACTACACACCATAGAAGTCATGCGACCAAGACTTCTTATTTCGTATTAATTAACATTATCTTCATGCACACCATAGAAGTCATGCGACCAAATCTCTTATTTCGAGTTAATAAACAAAGTCCAACAACACACCATAGAAGTCATGCGACCAAATCTCTTATTTCGAGTTAATAAACAAAGTCCAACTACACACCATAGATGTCACGCGACCAAATCTCTTATTTCGAGTTAATAAACAAAGTCTAACTACACACCATAGAAGTCGTGCGACCAAATCTCTTATTTCGAGTTAATAAACAAAGTCTAACTACACACCATAGAAGTAATGCGACCAAATCTCTTATTTCGAGTTAATAAACAAAAGTCCAACAACACACCATCAGAGACATAGATAGCATGTTATCTATGTCTCTGACATCATAGAAGTCTGATTTGAAATCCTCAGCCTCTGTGACATGGAAACAGAAAATACCTTTAACAAGATGATCGGCTCTGATGCAGTACAACAATTAATGCCATATAGCTGTATATTATATAGTTTTCGGACATTGGCAAAGTCAAGCATGACGACACTGGAAATATTAATTGTATCGATTTTTTGATAAAATGTACTCTTTGGTTAAGGTTATATTAACTTCTTTTTTCTCACCAGCTACGTCAGGGAATCCTTAAGTTCTTAAACAGTGCTCAAAGAAAGTAAGCAAAAATGACTAATAATATGATTCTAAATAATAGTAATCAGTGTGGGGAATCCACGTGACCTAGGGACGTCACAATGTTATCGTTACAAGCGCGTTTTCTGTCAATTAAACTAGGAAAACATCACGTAAGTGCATTATTTTTCGTTTTCTTCTAAAGCCACATAACTGTTGCAACTCCTTACATAAAGGGCTACCTCTGGTTCAGAATTTTGTCCCTGAAGGCCCTCTACTTTTTTACTTTTCTTGTCCAAACCGTTTTCTAAAATTTTCTTGTAAAAATAACGTTCATTTTCATAACACTGTCAAACGGTTTGGACAAGAAAACCAATGACGAACTTCCTTCTTCAGCTGAAAAATTTGTATCTAACAATGCCATTGGTTACAAATGTAGGTCAAAATAAATATTTATACAGCTGTGCCGAAAATGTTTGTTCGTTTTTCACACGGTTCCATTTTTCACAGAGGTCGAGAAGTTAGAATTTACAGTAGGTCTAAATAAGAAGATTTAACAGTGTACATTCAGATTTTTTTAATATTTAGTGCTCGATTCACATTCTTTTAAAAAACATTTTGACTTTCTTCTCGTAATAAGATATATTACCGACGTTCTAAAAGCTTAGTGTCGAACAACGACTTAGTACACACTGAACATGGTTAACGTTCTATTTAAAGCTCTTTTTAGCTATCTTATTTACGAAGAACACCCAAATATGCACTCGAACCTAAACTTAAAATTCACTATGATAGACTGACAAAAACGCGCTACAGAACAGTGAATCGATTATTCGGTTACTTTCTCAACAATCTAAAACGACCATAAATGTATCTAGAGTGATTTCACATTTGTAAGGTGCTCTCTTAAATTATTTACCGCACGTGCAACACGGTCGTGTAATAGATAGTATGGTAATGATTCGACTAGAAAACAGCCATATTTATGAGTTCAGTACATGATCCAAATTATCAAGGCCGGTATAGTAGATCGAAAACATATTTTCTGTTTTAATTTGGGTCGTGCCATTAGAAACATAAGGCTCGACACTAAAACAACAATATCGATAATGAGAAACTAGGTACTTTTTATTTTACGCCTAGTTTTGCATCCCTTATGTCAATCTGGAACCTATCCCCCTTTTTAGGAGCACCCTTTACATGGTAGCCGTTCAGTAAATTTACGAATATTTTTAGATGTTGTCCGCTGTAACAGACAAATTATTGTTCTTAAACAAGACAACACATAATGTACGGAATCTATGTCACTGACCTAGATAACAATAGACTTATGTGTTTTGACAGCAACCGTTCAAATGTAAAAATCTCATATCGCAATAGCACTAATCATTGGTTAATATATTCGCTATATATATTAGGCCCAAATACTTCATTTTCTGATAGATCAACATCGTATTGGTTTGTCTGAACGCTCGTACAAAACCAAGCTTCTACGAAGACCAGATCAATACCGCTTCAATCACAGTTTTTCTGGGATTTCAAGCGTCGACATGTTGCTCACGGTGAGTACTCTATATTTAATTACATAGTTGTTATTATCTTAAGATGCTTACATTTTAATATGATTAAAATGACATTGTACGCACTGAATATTTTATTGATATCCGAATGCACCTTGACCAGAAATATTATTTTAAATTGAAAAGTTGAGTATTAATTCTATGATAATTGAAATTCAATACTCGTTCATAGAAAGATGGATTATTTTGACATTAATAACCACTATATTAGACGTTGGGGTGCAGATTCTACCAACAATTAAAAACTTGTATAGGCCTAGTAACTTATGAACGTTTTTTTGTCCATACACTTGTTGCAAAACTAATGAAGTGCGTAATTAGATTCACAATTGAATTCACCTACCGATTTAATCATATATTGATTTCAAATTTCTTCTTGTTTGAAATATAAATTTATAAAAACAATGAATTCTCTATATTGTGTATGATGCTTAATTCAAGTTGTATTGTTGATTTTGGAATATCTATGATAGGCTCTGGTTACCGTCGTCCATGTTGATTCACGGGCGCTGAATATATACTCGCCATATGGTCACCGAATTCTCAGATTTCTAAGATTTGTTTCAATAAAAATGTTATAAATCATGTTTGTCATTGAACACTAACTTGCTCGGATTCAGTTATAAACTCAATACTCATTAAAATGCGTTGTTTATCTTGTATTTCTAAAGCTATCACAAAGAGTAATCGATATACGGGAAATATAAACACATGACATCATGGATATTGATTTCTTCTCTAGTGTGACAGAGTTAAGAACAAGTGACGCTGTTAAAAAAAACAGCAAGTCTCTCATTATTCATTGAAATAACATTTTTTTCCCAACACATTCGTATTTATCTAAAGGTTATGTCCAAACTTTGTAACACCAAAGTCACGTAAGATTAAATGATCCAAAAGTCTCATAACGATGAGGTTATTCGATCGTTCAAATATCAATTTATATGATATATAATACATATATGACACTGCTCTTAGGATTAGGCATTTTATAACATATTTGAAACAGAATTGAAACGTTGTATGGGAATCACTCTTACAGTATTGAACGAGTTTCTCTATGCGATTTGTCATTTTTTCTTTCTTTTTATTGACCTTTATAACAAGCTGACACAAAATTAAATTGCGGCAATTAAACTTGAACTGCAAAACAAATGGGACCAATTTAAAATTACAGATGTTGTCAGTAAATCGATACAAATCATTAATTAAATTACAGTTCGTGACCTGTGATGTCCTTTAAACTACAAAGCAATCTCTGTAAAGCAACACGCTTTGGGAGAGGCAAAATTATGTTGTTGTTGAGAGGTTGTTGCGCTAGAGAGGTTAAATGAATAGTTAAATCTTACAGTGGGAAAAATCATGCTGTTGTTGAAGGGAGGATGTTGCTCAAGAGAGGACCGCTGTGGACGAGTTGTACTGTATGTTGTACTGTATGTGCAAATAGAGTACTAAATATTTCTTCACATGGTGACTAAGTTCACAAGTGACTGGTTACCCAGAGCTGAGTGTTTTGAATTAACATAGTCTTCTGTAAGATTACAGATGATTTTATTTATGAAAAATACACAGAGCATCGATTGAACATGATAGATTCGAAATGGCGTATACGTAATTATATCAGAATTTATATTTAAACAGAAAATGATTTTTTTTAACTTAAGGTCACTTTAACATGATTCCTTGTTCTTTGTTTCTGGGTAATGCATTGGGTATAAACATTAGTAAGTTGTTTTGTAGCTACTATTAAGTACTGTTCGAACGCCTGGCTTGTTTTAGCGTTATAAGGTACAACAGCTATGACATTTGTACAATAAAACATAACATTGTAAAGTTCTAAGGTATTATAACGATTAACTGATTATATTGATCGGGTTGTCAATGTTTCCTCTGTAAATTTATTTCCATATATTACAAAGATCACCTCAAAATCAAAGTTTAACCTGCACATTTATCATAATAATTGGCGCTGTATAGCAATATGTACATAAAATGACGTCTACATTGACTGAGTTGAACAATTAGTTATCATTTTTTGTCAAGTAATACAGTTTTATCCCCCTTTCAGAACACAGCCAAGAAAATCATTGAGAGTGTATGGTCCCTGGCCTGTTGTAATTATGGTTGTTGTGATTGCTGTATGGAGGAGCATGTGCAGGCGAAGAAACTCACAAAGTCCGATATACAACACTCCTTCCGTGATTCTGTTTCCCGGCTCGACTCAACAAGCTCGAATCCAGAATCAACAACGCCAAAAAGCGTTCGTGAGCGTTCGGAATCCGACAGTGTATCTCGAACGGATTCGGTATCTTCCGCTACGTCAGCGAGTCAGTTTTCGTTCGATTACCGGAAACCGACGACCACTCCGGTTATTGATATGAAACCAATTGAATTCTGGGCTGCAAACAAAGAAGCGATACAACCGAAACAAGGTCGCCGGAGATTACCGAGTGAAACCGAAATTACGATTGAAAATTTTCAAAAAGACTTGTACGAATCCGAAAAGGTAACGCGTGAAATTTGCTTAACCGACGAAGAAAAACTGTCAAAATATCAATTGGGTCAAATACATTTTGGCCTACAGTATGAAGTATCCACGAATATACTTGTTGTCAAAATGATTGAAGCCAAAGAATTGCCTCCTCCTTATTGTTTAGACGAGAACAGGCAAGATATGGCACATTCGAACCCTTACTGTCGGATTTCTTTAATTCCTGATGCCAAAAATTCACACCAGACTTCTGTTCAGAGGAAAACACAAGAACCGACGTGGAATGAATACTTTATGTTCGAAATCCCTTTTAAAGAGACTGGACAAAGGACCCTAGAAATATTGATAAAGGACTTTGACAAATATTCTCGACATTGTAACATTGGTGTGGTGCATTTTCCGCTAGAGGGCTTAAATCTCGTGAAGGGGACCCACACCTGGAAGCCACTTATGCCCTGTATGGCGGTAAGTACCGTTGTTTGTTTACCAGAAGCATGCTTTTACAAAGTCTGACAAGTTGAGAAGTTATAAAAGTTAAATTTTGTTAAACATATTTTTTTATTATTTACATGATGGTGTAGCCTGTAAAGCGCGCCATCCTCTCTGAAAAATCTTTGAAATCATGCAGTTTTCCCAAAATTTCCAATTTACTCCTTGATATCATTTCCCAAATTGGTTTCAAGCGAGAATCCCCCCCCCCCCCCAAAGAGGCTTCAACCTGCTATTTCATCCCCATAATAAGGGCTACTGGCTTTCCGAATGCAAAAAAACCTGTTCACGGACCAAAGTTAGGAATATTTATAACTAATTATCATTTCCTTCCCGCTTTTTACTTGAAAATGACAATAATTATATCTTAACTGGTGCTCAGATTTTACTCCTCTTTGGTAAAACTAACATATCGTGACGTCATTTCTCAGAATTACTGTTTGGTTACTAGGATAGATAAATAAAACGGAACAGCGTACTTTGTCGCATAATAATCTATGGGTTGACTTTCTATATGTTGTATTGACGAAGGCGCGTATCTCGATATAATGTCAAATAAATCATTATTTACTCTGATGGCTTTTCCTTGATCCTTCCTGTGACGTCGTAAATTTTCCTTTTTTGTCTACATTTTCTTCACCATACACATACAGTAAACCCCGTATATAAGAACCACAAGAGGGAGAAATAAACAGTTCGTGCTATTAAGATTCATCCTTAGTGTCTACAGTACGCAGCATAATCTTTTCATCAGGAACTATTAATTTAACCTCTCTAGAGCAACAACCTCTCAACAACAACATACTGTTTCTACTCCCAATAACCTCTCTAGAGCAATAACCTCTCAACAACAACATACTGTTTCTACTCCCAATAACCTCTCTAGAGCAACAACCTCTCAACAACAACATAATGTTTCTACTCCCAAAAACCTCTCTAGAGCAACAACCTCTCAACAACAACATACTGTTTCTACTCCCAATAACCTCTCTAGAGCAACAACCTCTCAACAACAACATACTGTTTCTACTCCCAATAACCTCTCTAGAGCAATAACCTCTCAACAACAACATAATGTTTCTACTCCCAATAACCTCTCAACAACAACATAATGTTTCTACTCCCAACAACCTCTCAACAACAACATAATGTTTCTACTCCCAATAACCTCTCAACAACAACATAATGTTTCTACTCCCAACAACCTCTCAACAACAACATAATGTTTCTACTCCCAATAACCTCTCAACAACAACATAATGTTTCTACTCCCAACAACCTCTCAACAACAACATAATGTTTCTACTCCCAACAACCTCTCAACAACAACGTAATGTTTCTACTCCCAACAACCTCTCAACAACAACATAATGTTTCTACTCCCAACAACCTCTCAACAACAACATAATGTTTCTACTCCCAACAACCTCTCAACAACAACATAATGTTTCTACTCCCAACAACCTCTCAACAACAACATAATGTTTCTACTCCCAACAACCTCTCAACAACAACATAATGTTTCTACTCCCAACAACCTCTCAACAACAACATAATGTTTCTACTCCCAATAACCTCTCAACAACAACATAATGTTTCTACTCCCAACAACCTCTCAACAACAACATAATGTTTCTACTCCCAACAACCTCTCAACAACAACATAATGTTTCTACTCCCAACAACCTCTCAACAACAACATAATGTTTCTACTCCCAACAACCTCTCAACAACAACATAATGTTTCTACTCCCAACAACCTCTCAACAACAACATAATGTTTCTACTCCCAACAACCTCTCAACAACAACATAATGTTTCTACTCCCAACAACCTCTCAACAACAACATAATGTTTCTACTCCCAACAACCTCTCAACAACAACATAATGTTTCTACTCCCAATAACCTCTCAACAACAACATAATGTTTCTACTCCCAACAACCTCTCAACAACAACATAATGTTTCTACTCCCAACAACCTCTCAACAACAACATAATGTTTCTACTCCCAACAACCTCTCAACAACAACATAATGTTTCTACTCCCAACAACCTCTCAACAACAACATAATGTTTCTACTCCCAACAACCTCTCAACAACAACATAATGTTTCTACCCCCCAATGGATTATGCTTTCGAGAGGTAGCACTCTACATTGTAAAGTTATTAATTGCCTGTGGCCATTGTTCCCCTTTTCGCCTCTATTCGCAGGCGACCGTTAAAAAGGTATTCGGCCCGTTCCCCAAGTAAAAAAGTGCAATGAGAAAAAAAATTGCCTTAATTAATAAATTATTTGAGATACATGTCCTACTTAATAGGCTTGTAAGTCCCCTAATTTGATGTTTCACGACGCAAAGTTTCCCTATGAAAGGGAAACGATACCTGTTCCCCAAAACAATAAAGAAGGACTATAAATATTCCGATATATCCTAGTTCACTATAATCCTACCATTCTAGTTACCATCATTTGTGTTCGCTTTGTAAAGATTTGATGCCAAACTATTGCTTGTGAAGTACAGGGGAGGGGGGGGGGGTAGTATACATGCGAATCATGCGTGTCTTGGTAAAAAACTTTTATAATAAATAAAGGCCATGTTCTCACTTGAACCAGGAGGTAATTCTTTATTTTAGTGTACTAAGGGGCATATTTCAGTCCGAAATTCAATAATGACAGAAATATATATACAGTAAAACCTCGATTATTCGAATGTCATTGGGCCCTGAAAAATCATTCGGATAATCCATGGTTTCGAATAATCCATTTCAGTATGATGTACTGTTCGGAAACGATAAATTCCTTACTGTCCGTATTTTACAAGGGAGTTAACTCTCGTATACAAACACGACGTTATAATAAGAATACGATCAAATATATAACAAACACTAATTATTTATCTTTGTTTTATGAATGTTTTATGAATATTATACCCGAGATCATTGTGAAATATTCGTCGAAATTAGTATAAAATCGTAACAAACAATATGATCAACTTAACGATAATTAAACTGTTGACACGCTTCATGTATAAATTGATGTTACACATTGTTTGTCACACGACATTTGATGCTCAATTGGCCATTATCAATTGACGAATTCGAATAATGGGTGTGAAAATACGTGCATTCGTAACTTTGGGGACCAAATAATGTATTCGGATTACACCAGGTATTCGTAAAATCCGATTCGTATAACCGGGGTTCGTTGTAGTTGAAATATATAGCGACGTAATCGGGACCGTAGATTTTATTCGGATAATACCGGGTATTCGGATAATCGGTGTTCGGATAATCGAGGTTTTACTGTATTCATTTTGTTGACGATAAACTGTGTCTGTCTATTACGGCACATTTCACAAAAACGAACATAAACTGTTCATCTAGCAATTTTTAAAACTCATCGATGTTTCCACATGTGTGTGTAGTTTAGGACCACCTTTTTATGTGACATTTAAAACTTTTCCGGATTTCTGTACTTTGAAGTGCTTCATTTAGAGTAGCGTATAGTTTAAAATCTTCTATTTAATCGACGTATCCGTTATGACGTGATAAAGTTGTGTTTCACGTAATGATGACATTGACTTCAAAACATTTTGTACAAGATTGATCAAGACATTTAGAAAGGTTGTATCCTTGACACTCTCTGACGTTCTTGAGTTATATAACCATGGCATGTAATCTCATTAACGAATTCCGATGGAAATCCGCTGTATATCGATTGAAATCGTCAAATCCTGTTCTGAAAGCCAAGTAGAGTCGTGTCGATTAAACAATCCGGAGTTCATCAGATTGGATTTCCAGGATAATCGGCTTAAGTTTTATGGAGAATTCATTGGTAATGGTGAGACATAACTGCAAGGCATAATTATTACCTTGTTCACATTCTATACTTAATCTACATGTATACATCTATTTGCTGGCGTGCACACGCGCATGTGTGGCTATGAGTATCATCCAAGTATTCTTGGACCGCGTTTGAAACTAAGCACTGTACGTATGGTCGATCTTTTCGAAACCTGGGACTTGGAAAATGTTGTTTTAGCTCATATGAGCACTTATGCTCAGGGTGTGTTTTTGTGACCAGTCTTCGTCCGGCGTCGTGCGTGTTAAACTTTACCTTGTGAACACACTAAGGGTCACAATTTTAACTCAATTATCGCAAAACTGGGTCAGAATGTTAATATCGACAAAATCTCGGACGACTTCGATAATAGGCCATTTGGGGTAAAAAACTAGGTCACCAGGGCCAAATAAGGGACCTTTTGAAATTGAAAAAAAAAACTCTAGAAATCACTGTTTTGATTGGATCTTCATGAAACTTTCTCAGAATGTTTATTTCAATGATATGTAAGTCAACTTTGATAATGGGTCATCTGTGGTAAACAACTAGGTCACTAGGGCAAAATGCTGGAAAACCTTGTGTACACTCTAGACGTTACTGTTTTGATTGGATCATCATGAAACCTTGTTAGAATGTTTGTATTCATAATATCTTGAACGAGCTCGAACATGGGTCATCTGGGGTCAAATCTTATGAAAGACCATGTTAACACTGTAGATTTCACAGTTATAATTGGATCCTCACCAACATTGTCAAATTGTTTTTTTAATGATATAACGGTCAAGTACAAATATGGGTCATCTGGGATAAAAAACTAGGTCACGAGGTCAAATCTTAAGAAAACCTTGTCAAAAACAATGATTGTCATGAGAGCGGTATAGGACCATCTTGGCCCTCTTGTTTAATTGACGGCGAATGCTGAAGTGGTCCCGTATGTTCTTTTGGTACAAAATAGTGACAACATGTCAAACTGTTTGAATACTGTCCCTTCTCCACATACCACTAGAATATCTGTATTCCTTAGAAATGATATTATACACATGTGAATCTTTAATATAGTACATTCAGGTATTCGTGACATTGAACTTGACCTGAGAGTATTTTGGTCAATTCATTGCATGTGATGAAACTTCAAATCAATAATAACAGTTAGGGTAGCCACTTTGTTAATTAGTTTCAAATATCGAGACTATTTACTAAAGTAAAATATCCATAAATAATAATTACATACATTTGAAATATATTTACATTGCCTTCAATATGTTTGTTGTAAAATGTGAATAGTTACCAAACAAATTTTAAATAGAATGATAAAATTAAAGAAAATAGACTCATTAATTTTACCATGTTGATGATCTTCATGTCATCTACATGGTGTCATTCATTGCGCATGCGCAACCGAACCTGATTTTCTCCGCGATGTGTGAAGACATCGACAGTTCTTGTGCAACAAGGTGCTTCTTTTTTACACTTCAGCTACTGAAAGTTCTTCAACTCTGAGTGGGCGAGAAAAATGTTCAGGGCGAGCTGATGATGCTGTATCATCAACAAATAATTTTACCTTAAAAGCAGCTTGTGCCTAATGAGGGTATAAAGCCACCGACCCTTTGATCAGGAGAGGCTTCGTACTCTGAGTAATGAATCAACCGGGATGCCCGTACATTTACACTTTAAAACTTCATTTAATAGCTATTGATTATAATCACACAGCAATGTTCAAAACAAATTTTAATGTTCAAGTGCAACTGTTATATTTTTTATCATCTTTCAGTATTTAATCTCGACAGCAGTACACGTGACATTTGACGTTATTTAATGATCTGTCACAATTTCCCCTGTTGGCGTGTCAGATGGAATATGAAACAGGCTTGGTTATCGTCACACACATACAGTTCATTTGCGAAGATTATCGATTGGGTAATGACCATCGGAATAGACAAAAATGCGTGTTACGGGAGTTAACGACAAAGTCCGTGTTATTCCGATAAATTGAAGGCTATTTATAGATCGTATATATTGTCGATACTAACGGTCACCAGTGGCGCAGTGTTGACAAAATCAATAAAATCACAACAATGACCAATTTCCTTACTTGTCACACTGAGCTCTCGGCAGCAACTCAAACCATTCTTTGCGCATTCTATCTGCCTACACAACTGTAGATTTGCAAAATCAATGATTCATAGATGTTTCCTTCTGCCATTAGCCTTGTTTCAAAAGCGACGGCTGAATATTTTGAAATTGCGGTGAAATATTGTGTTCTCAATCAAGTGTTACAGAACGAGTGACGTAAATAGCATAAAATGAAGAATAAAACAAGAAATAAAATCTGGTATAACTCCTCAGTGTTTTCTGATATCTTTCTTCATGGTTATGCAAATTTGTGATGTGACACTGTACTCAAAATTTAACCTTAATTCGAAAAATGTTTTTTTTTTAGCGACATAAATTAACTTATGTAATTTTATTGCAACATTTGATTGTTAAAACAAATTCCTTGGAACGAGAATAATATTCACTGTAGATATTTTATTGTATACTTTACTGGCGGAACTAAATATTTCATTGTATCCGTGTTCACTGTAAGCGTGTGTTACTGTATGCATGTATAATATTGTCCATTTAAGTAATTTACTCTTTTAAACACGATGCTGTACATGAACAGTTCCACAGTAACCACTTGTAGAAATTGTTCACTGTTTTACATCTATGTATTAGTAAGTAAATGCAATTTAAAGTGTTTGTGAAACATGGATGACCCTAAACGACAAGCTTGACCTTTGACCTTAAGAACTTAATAGGAAGATTTACATGCAATGACCAACCTCCAAACCAATTTGTAGAACCTTATGACAAATCGTTATCTTGTTATTGGTGGGACAAGGTTAAGGTTTTTGTGTTGAAGGTTACTGTGACTGTAGCCTTGACATTTGATGTACTGACTTCAAAATCAATATTTTCTCAAAATAATTAGCTAAGACATCAAAGAGAAAGTATAGTTGTGTTAAAAAATGTATTTCAATAAAATAAAAAAAATCTATGCAGTTTTCATGAAAAATTGATAGAAATGATATCAATGATCAACAAACTGCCTAAAACATGTAAATAAATGACTATTATTTCAGTGATAAATACGATATCGGACCTATGTCGGGCCGGTATCATAATTTCGTGGCAGCTGCTGCGTGGGTTCATGTGTTTTGTACAACATCGGACCGACATCGGGCCAACTTGATTAATTAGGTGTTCAAACTAGTAGTATCCAAATCAAACGGTATTAGAATAAATAGCTTTATTGAAACATAATTTCATATGAATAGGTTCTACACAGAAAAAATACATAGGTGCATCATATAAATATTGGGCCTGTTCTAAAGGTTCATATGAAAATTACAGTAGTAACAAGGTACATACTAGTTAAGAATTGATAAATATGTATTCATTGAAAGATATGACCTGCAGCGACCGGGAATCGAGGTTACAAATTCAGTGCACTAACCACTTGACCACGGTCCTTGCTGTGTGTGTGGCACTGTATGGCTGATAATACAACTGTCTAACCTCAGGATCAAACCCTGTTCTTCCAGTCCTATCAGCTCTTTGATTATATGGACAGTGTAAACCAGATAAGACTAAATGTCGTCTTCTCATTGGAACTATTTATTTGGCGATTGGGGAAGAACTTATCGGTTGTAATAGGGGAAACCAGTTGCTGTCGAAATGCTATTTGAAGTTCAATGTGGTTGTATCATGGCAGATTACGGTGAATTTGTTAGCATTTAGGGTATATTCCATTTGATTGATGTAGGGTATGATATTACCATGTGCTTGTGAACTATATATATGAATTTATTCATTTGTCTAATACGTATGATTGTCAGTATATGTGTATTATTCATATCATGTTAATATGTTATACTCTCCATAATGGAGGATTGAATAAAATATACAGTCAATATCTTTAATGAAAAGCAACTTAATACAAAAAACATAAACGTAATTCGTCTAGTTATAGTTTTTCTTGTTATTTATTTGTTTATTTTTTGTTAGTTTTGATTTGTTAGTTAGTTAGCAAGTTTGTTTGTTTCTTTGTTTGTTTGTCTGATTTGTTTGTTTGTCTGTTCACGTTTTCATATGACTTACATTACATCATGTGTATGACTATGTACTATAATTATTTATACGTCAAATAAAATGTCTGTTTTGTTATAAAAACATGAGTGTACATGTCTGCAAAACATTTTCACCATCCTTAAAAAACAATAATACTGTTATATCAAATGTAGATACAAAATACAAGAGATAACATTAAAACATTAAAACAATTATTTTTTAAAACATTCTTCCATCGTTTTGAAAATCGGGAACAGACTTGTTTTCTTTTCTCAGACGCTGCGTGCGGTATATTGTGTCTGGCTTGATTTTCTGTGCGATTAATTCATTAAACAAGAATCATAATACAACATGTATATCCGTGAGTCGAGGAAATACGTAAAGTGTTAGCACTGTATATATGGGAGTGTGTGTGGGGGTACACGTGTTTGTGTGACCAGTTAAGTGTAAACTTATTAGTCTAGAATATGACGCGAATAATAAATGTAATCTGAAGAAGTTCTGCTTACAATGTTGCTGTGCACTCCGGTAACATTTATCTACATCAATTATTCACCTCACTGACAGGGATCATATCTCTATCATAATTATCTGAAATCGAATTACGGACGTTACCTGATGACTAGAACCGGGTCGACCGGTTTTTACTGTGTGCCTTAATTAACTACGCCGTGTGCGTCTGCGAAGTTCGTTCTTGTTGATTATGAATATGATATATGTATAAGTCACACATTTCAAATGATTGATAAAATGACCCTTGTTTTAGCCTCATTTCCGTAATATCTAAAGATCTAAATATGTTCCGTTTTTTTTGACGGCCATTTTAAGAATCCATGCATTTCATGTACTGTCAAATCTTCGAACACAGTTATGTACATATTTTGTATCTTTATCTTAATGTACTACATTAAACATAGTTAAGAGAGGTTTTTGGAATGAGAGGGGTTTTGCTGTTTTAGTCTTTAATACCTGTGGTCCCGAGGCCACAGGCATGTAGGAATGCTGTAAGTAATTTCTGTATGGATGAGCACATGACCTAGCATCAATACCCGTTTGGATGAGCACATGACCTAGCATCAATACCCGTTTGGATGAGCACATGACCTAGCATCAATACCCGTTTGGATGAGCACATGACCTAGCATCAATACCCGTTTGGATGAGCACATGACCTAGCATCAATACCCGTTTGGATGAGCACATGACCAGGCATCAATACCCGTTTGGATGAGCACATGACCTAGCATCAATACCCGTTTGGATGAGCACATGACCTAGCATCAATACCCGTTTGGATGAGCACATGACCTAGCATCAATACCCGTTTGGATGAGCACATGACCTAGCATCAATACCCGTTTGGATGAGCACGTGACCTAGCATCAATACCCGTTTGGATGAGCACATGACCAGACATCAATACCCGTTTGGATGAGCACATGACCTAGCATCAATACCCGTTTGGATGAGCACATGACCAGACATCATTACCGTTTAGATGAGCACGTGGCCTAGCATCAATACCCGTTTGGATGAGCACGTGACCTAGCATCAATACCCGTTTGGATAAGCACATGACCAGACATCAATACCCGTTTGGATGAGCACATGACCTAGCATCAATACCCGTTTGGATGAGCACATGACCTAGCATCAATACCCGTTTGGATGAGCACATGACCTAGCATCAATACCCGTTTGGATGAGCACATGACCAGGCATCAATATCCGTTTAGATGAGCACATGACCAGGCATCAATACCCGTTTGGATGAGCACATGACCAGGCATCAATACCCGTTTGGCTTATATTTCAGTCTGGCTTTCGTCCTCGAGTTTATATCACCATTCTGTAAGAACTAGACTAACGCAGTATTTCGAAGCACATATGTTTTATGTATGGATATTATTTTCAAAAGATATTTTTCATGAAAAGCAGTACGTACCTTGTAGATCTAATTTAGTTGTTTTTTAAATTTTAAACAAAAACAAAATATTTACGTCAGTGTCCGACGCAGTTATACCTTGCAGTATTCGAAGCAATAGAAGTACCCCTCTCTGATCTATTGTTTCCTCTCGTCTATTCACTAGACGAATTTCAGTCATGGGCACGAGTTTATTCTAGTTGTTTGCGAGTAAATAGTATAGTGTCTATTACTAGTTTGGGTAATCCTGGACATTTGATTGGCTAATGGTGATGTCGGTCATTTTGATTTGTCAATCATTGGACTGGCTATTCGTCGCGCAACCTGTCATGTTTGACTGAATCTGTTCGTCTGCTCTTTTGTTAATAGTTGATAGGTAAGTAAATCGTGCAGGCATTGCTCTGTGATGTTGACCTAGATAAGTTGTTGTGCGGCATAATTTTGAAGTTCAATTTGGTTGTATGGTGAATTTGTTAGCATTTAGGGTTTATTCTATTTGATTGATGTATGGTATGATATTACTATGTGCTTGTAAACTATATAATTATATACATGGATTTATTCATTTGTCAAATACTCATGATTGTCAATATATGTGTATTATTCATATCATGTAAATATGTTATACTTTCCATAATGTAGGATTGAATAAAATATACAGTCAATATCCTTTATGAAAAAAGCAACTTAATACAAAAAACATTCGTCTACCTATAACGTTTTGTTATAGTTTTTCTTGTTAGACTTTATTCATAGATTTCTTCTCGTGGACGTTGTTCGCTTAAGGGAGCGACATTACTCAAAGGTGGTCTTTACATTTCTAGTAATTTAGCATGTAAAAGACACATACTTAACCCAAATTTGTAGTGTTTAAATTTCATTTGTCCCGAAAAAAAAACGTGTAGTTTTTTAAAAATAACAAAGCCCATAAAAATAATCACTTTTGTGGTTTACTAAACAAACTATTATTTGGCTCCGACATTAAATTCTTTTCATGCAAATACAAAGTACGAACATAATTAGGTACGAATCGTACTTCAGCAGTTAGTAAGGTATGTAAGAAAATAAGAAAATGTCTTTTGCAACCTGTCTGCACTAGTGTCTTGGTCACGTAAATGTAAACGTTACTTTTTAGCTCACCTGATTCATCAGGTGAGCTTTTAGGATCGGTGAATGTCCGGCGTCCGTCGTCCGTCCACAATTAGTTTGTTTACACTCTAGCAACCGCAACTCTTTACGAATCTTGATTAAACTTGCTCACAATGTATATGGCCGCAATGTCTCGGCTAAGTTCGATTATTTACAAAATCTGATAATAACTTCTAGAGTTATGGGCCCTTGAATTACAAAATTTGCTATATTTAGCTTGTTTACACTCTAGCGCCTTCATTTATTCACCAATCTTGATAATATTTTCAGTAAATGTGTATAACCAAAAGATCTCGAACAAGTTCGATTATGGACGGAATCGGACCGCATCTTCAAGAGTTATGGGCCCTTGATTTTGAAAATTTGCTATATTTTAGCTTGTTTACACACAAGCGCCTTCATTTATACACCGATCCTAATAATATTTTCAGTAAATGAGTATAACCAAAAGATCTCGAACAAGTTCGATTATGGACGGAATCGGACCGCATCTTCAAGAGTTATGGGCCCTTGACTTAGAAAATTTACTATATTTGAGTTTGTTTACACTCTAGCGCATTCATTTATTCACCAATCCTAATCATATTTTCAGTAAATGTGTATAACCAAGAGATCTTGGACATGTTCGATTATAGACGGAATCGGACCTAAACTTCAAGAGTTATGGGCCCTTGATTTTGAAAATTTGCTATATTTTAGCTTTTTTACACACAAGCGCCTTCATTTATACACCGATCCTAATAATATTTTCAGTAAATGAGTATAACCAAAAGATCTCGAACAAGTTCGATTATGGACGGAATCGGACCACATCTTCAAGAGTTATGGGCCCTTGACTTAGCAAATTTGCTATATTTTAGCTTGTTTACACTCTAGCGACTTCATTTATTCACCTATCCTAATCATATTTACAATGAATGTGTATTACCTTATGGTTTTGGACATGTTAAGTTATGGGTGGAATCGGACCACAACTTCAAGAGTTATGGACCCTTGGATTAGTAAATTTGCTACGTTTTAGCTTGTTTAACAGTATTATACCTTCATTGTTGGTTTTGATCTCAAAATCTACGTAAAAATGAGTTTTACGAGATGGAAACTATATTACCTGGTCATTGATTATTGGCCTTGGTTCTCAGGTGAGCGATAAAGGGCCAATGTGGCCCTCTTGTTACTGAATAGCGTCTGAATAACATCACATGTTCTGTACACAGTTTACAGCTCAGATTATAAAAACACACAAAAACATGTCAAGTAATCTTCAAGGACCTTCAGATTTATTAAAAGGATATCAAGTCTAAGACATGTTTAACTGAAGTAGCAAGTCTGTGAATAACTTAAATCCGAGACGAACTTTAAAATTCTCATACGGTATTCAGTTCGATTTAGACTTTTTTGTAAACGCACGTGCTTTTTAGCGTGAAAAGCAATGTTTGTGAAGAAACTTTGATAATTAGAACCATTATCAACTTGTTTGAAATGAAAGCGCACTGTCTTATAGAGATTTTTGTTTTGAAAAGAGTTTGTTTTATTTCTCAATAGTTTCCTTCACGTTGCTAAGCACGTGTTTGTCTCGATTGAAATTGACAACGAATCTATTTATAGAATCAACATCACGGTTTTAACGTTAATTTATGTTTACGTCTTTTATTGATCGGATACAAAGTGTGCACGAATTCCTGTAGACAGCGAAAGTCAAAGCTACGTAAAGGATAGAAATGTAATGTGAACGGAGCTAACTTATACAGTACAACCTATATAAAGCAACACCCTTTGAGAGAAGTAAAATCATGCTGTTGTTACAGGGGGGTTTGTTGCTCTAGAGAGATTTAATTAATAGTCAAACCACGCAGTGGGGAATCATACTGTTGTTACAGGGGGGTTGTTGATCAACAAGGGGTTGTTACAGGGGGGTTGTTGATCAAGAGAGGGCGATCTGGTGTGGTTGCAGTGTACCTAGTTTCTACTCGACTTAAAACACGTTCAGTCTTTGCACGGGCTTCACGAATTTTCGAAGCTAATTCCATACAACATAAGATTCAGTACATAAGATATAAACCGTAGTAATTCCATATCAAGTCGAATAGTACCTTAAAAAATCGGTAGTCCAAAAGAAGAAAAAAGAAGAAATGCATTTTTTCTTTGATGTGTTTCTCGAATGATCAAATTCCTTATTCAGTTATATATTACATATTACATTGTATATGCATTTGTTTCAAATTCAATGAGATAATATAAATTATAACATGACTACACTATCTGTGAACAGACAGAAATTATTCCATCTTTTATATTATGTAATTACTCCACAAATAGAATATTAAAAACCAATGTACTTTCAGTAGTTTCAAGGCCTATAAGAAATAAAAGCAGTCTGTCAGTATTGGCGACACAGGTGTTTTACAAGATGACATCACAATTAGTTATCTTCTTTAATATAGAGAATTGGTTTCACATCTTACGGTGAAAATATCTATGGCGTAGATTAAGATATACATGTATTGTAGTTTGGATATATCCAATATCCAATGGTAGTACACTACGTCATCGAGTACCCGCTAATGGATACACATCGTACACTTTTTTGACAACACCTCCTCGACTCAAAGTTAGATTTAATTATTTCTGCTTGGAATCGTCAAATTACTATAGAATGATTCCCTGGTGCGTTAAGAATTGAGATAAAGAAGTTTTGCCATGTTTTATGGCATTTTATAAGAAAAGTACGGGAAGTATCACGCACAAATAAGGGAAAACATTGTGAACACTCTAGAAATCACAGTTTTGATTGGATCATCATGAAACCTTGTCAGAATGTTTGCCTTTATAATATCTTGGACGACTTTGAACATGGATCAGCTGGGGTCAAAAACTATGTCGCTAGGTTAAATCTTATGAAAAACCATGTTAACACTGTAGACTTCACAGTTATAATTGGATCTTCACCAAACTTTGTCAAATTGTTTGTTTTAATGATGGAACGGTCAAGTACAAATATGGATTATCTGGGATCAATAACTAAAGTCACTAAGTCAAATCTTGGGAAAACTTTGTTAACACTGTAGATGTCACAGTTTTAATTGGATCTTCACCAAACCTTGTCAGAATGTTTGCCTCTATAATATGTGGGCCAAGGTCGAACATGGGTCAGCTGGGGTAAGAAACTAGGTGACCAGGTTAAACCTTGGGTAATAACCTTGTTAAAGCTCTATAGATGTCACAGTTTTAATTACAGATTGTTCGTCTATGTGATCTAAAGGACAAGTTCAAATATAGGTCACCTAGGGTAAAAGACCAGGTCACGAGGTCAAATCTTAGGCAAAACTTATTGGCACTGTTGATGTAAAATTTTGATTGGATCTTCACCAAACCTTGTCAGAAAGTTTGTCTTAATGTTATGTAAACCTTGTCTATGCTGTAGTTTTCATGATGGTTTTTGGTCGGATCTTCACCAAACCTTGTCAGCATGTTTGTCTTATTTATATGTCGGACACGTTTTAACATGGATCATCTGGGGTCAGAAACTAGGTCATAGGTTAAAAGCAATGTTTTAATGAGTAAACATTAATTGTGATGTGAGCGATATAGGGGCATCTTGGCCCTCTTGTTTCATTATACGTAATTATTATATTCTGTTTATTTTAAATATCAGTCATTATCATATTTGGGTCATCCTTTTATTTACAATTACATCCATCACATATCAACTCATACTTGGCCTTACGTCATGTACTTCTATTTTTGCTGCTTCTGCGCAATCGATCGAACAGCTCGTTAATTTCCGGACTGGTTGCTTCATGTATATTTTAGTTGTATCATTACAGATAAATTGTTGTTTATTTTTCAATATCATTTATTCTTTTTCATACATTTTACCCATTACTCTATATAATACTACCTGTTTTGTATAATGTATATATCATTTATATAAAAAAGCAGTTCGTTTGTTTCCTGCTGGTAGCTGCACGTATTTATACTTACACATAAGTAGACCTAGGACACATAGTTATGCACTCTATATTTATTCGCCTTCAATCGATACTTTATTGAAATTGTGATAAGTAACAAACTGTACATGCTAAGGCCACTGAAATGTGTAAGTTGTAGGACTGGCTTGTGACAAGACGTGTAAATTGATTTCCACGACACTGTTATCAGTCAACAAGTTAAATGTAATTTTCAGTAAAATGAACAGAACATTCAGACTATTCCTAATTTATAAATGTCGTTATATGTATGTCGTTATATGTATGTCGTTATATGTATGTCGTTATATGTATGTCGTTATATGTATGTCGTTATATGTATGTCGTTATATGTATGTCGTTATATGTATGTCGTTACATGTATGTCGTTATATGTATGTCGTTATATGTATGTCGTTACATGTATGTCGTTATATGTATGTTCAGCTGAACAGTGGTAAACATCATAAGTCCACGTCGTTGTCAGTGGTAAACATCATAAGTCCACGTCGTTGCCAGTGATAAACATCATAAGTCCACGTCGTTGACAGTGGTAAACATCATAAGTCCACGTTGTTGTCAGTGATAAACATCATAAGATCACGTCGTTGTCAGTGGTAAACATCATAAGTCCACGTCGTTGTCAGTGGTAAACATCATAAGTCCACGTCGTTGTCAGTGGTAAACATCATAAGTACACGTCGTTGTCAGTGGTAAACATCATAAGTCCACGTTGTTGTCAGTGGTAAACATCATAAGTCCACGTCGTTGTCAGTGGTAAACATCATAAGTCCACGTCGTTGTCAGTGGTAAACATCATAAGTACACGTCGTTGTCAGTGGTAAACATCATAAGTCCACGTCGTTGTCAGTGGTAAACATCATAAGTCCACGTTGTTGTCAGTGGTAAACATCATAAGTCCACGTCGTTGTCAGTGGTAAACATCATAAGTCCACGTCGTTGTCAGTGGTAAACTTCATAAGTCCACGTCGTTGTCAGTGGTAAACATCATAAGTCCACGTTGTTGTCAGTGGTAAACTTCATAAGTCCACGTCGTTGTCAGTGGTAAACATCATAAGTCCACGTCGTTGTCAGTGGTAAACATCATAAGTCCTCGTCGTTGTCAGTGGTAAACTTCATAAGTCCACGTCGTTGTCAGTGGTAAACATCATAAGTCCACGTCGTTGTCAGTGGTAAACATCATAAATCCATGTCGTTGTCAGTGGTAAACATCATAAGTCAGTGGTAAACATCATAAGTCCACGTCGTTGTCAGTGGTAAACATCATTAGTCCACGTCGTTGTCAGTGGTAAACATCATAAGTTAGTGGTAAACATCATAAGTCCACGTCGTTGCCAGTGGTAAATATCTTAAGTCCACGTCGTTGCCAGTGGTACATATTTCAGATAATTTCAATAAAAAAAATTGATAAAATACGTTTTATTTACCAACGAGGCTTAGACATGTTTATGCCCCCTACATACTACTCACACATCAAAAAGAGTTCTACCATGTTGTACCTAGCTGTACGTACAGTCAACTTCTCCGGTGCTACCCTCTCTTAAGCAACTTCAATAACAGCCTGGTTATTCCTTCTGTATGATATAATCTTGTTACTCCTAAATTCCGTTGCTTTGGAGATTTTGCACTGTACTTGCAATTACCGAAGAAAACAGAGACCACGAACTTCTCTTAGTAGTGCCAGTAACTCCGGATCCATCCTTAGGAAAGAAGTGTTGTTTGCTTGTTTGTTTGTTTCATTGAGTTTTTCGCCCCTTTTTAGCAGACTACTGGACAGTGGAATCCATCCACAAAAGATGTAGAAGTAAGTTGCGTTGTATAATATTGGTTAAAGTGATAAAACCTTATCTTTTACGGTTTATATATTTTCAGGATAGGCACGAACTTGGTGAGCTACTGTTGTCACTGAACTATTTGCCAAGCGCTGGACGTCTCAATATTGACGTCATCAAGGCCAAACAGCTTCTCCAGACGGACATAATTGGCGGGTCAGGTAAATGCAATTTGCTCTTTTATTGTTCGAATTCATACTTAAAAATCACTTGGCATTCTCTAAAAAGCGTTTTTTTCACGAATATGAATAAGCTCACGTTTGACCTATATTTCTTGGCATGAAGTATTTATTCATAAGAAATTCGACATTCTATTGGATGATTTAGTGGAAACTCTTCCTCCCATTGGGTGAAATCTACATGGTATTATGTAGAAAACATAAGACTACGCCTACTTATAGCGAGTCTTCAATTGTTTAATGTGTACTTCTTGTGGTTGTAAAATTTAGTAAATTCTTATGCGGTCAATGTAAAGTTATAAACAGTTCTTTACATTTATTTGAATTAGTATACAGTAAATATCACTAAATGCGTAATTTATTTAACTGACCAAATACCAACATTTTAATGCTTGACCTAATTGGACAGCTAGCTGATAAGTGGTGTTCACACGGTACTATAACGGCAATTTAGGAATTTAATAAAAATAATACTTTTGGTTTCAACAGGGGTAATTACGTCATACAAACTTCACGACAGAATATTTTAAATACATTTCTTGTTTACATTAATTGATAAGGAAACAGTAATTTTTAGTTTCATGTTCGTAAATCTAGTATTTGATCTCTATTTTCATTGCAATGAATATAGTATACATGTATGGTGGCTCAGTCAAACTGTAGATAAATGTAAAAGAACATGAAAGAAGAAAAAATGGACTTTCTGCTCGTAGCTCGTCACACTTTGACCGAATATTAACTGTTATTTGATCTATGACGTCAATAACATCATCCACGTGTTCGTGTATCACGTTTAGCTTTAAATAACATAACACAACATAATCTTTATTAGGCATTGCGTGCATATCACATTGATACATAGCCATTACCAAATATATGAGTAAATGGTCCATATACTAGTATCATGTTATCAAGTCAGATGATGCGAAAATATATAACTGATAATCAAATCAGAATGTCTACAAGTAGAGTTTCGAATGTTTGACTTAAGAAATTTTGCTATGAACTGTATTCTGCCAACTTTTAATGCGCTTGAAATATGATAGTGATCTTCGTTAATACACAGACCTTTTGAATAATAGTTCCATTACCGTATTCACCGATTTCTCTTTGACACGATCGTACAGAGAATCCGATATCGATTCGTCCGCTAATGTATATTTTTCAGACGAAATAATCTTTTTTTTGGTCTAAAGACTGTTTTGGTAATGCGTGACAAACTCAACGTCAGACAAATTTCTGCAATTTCAAGCTTTCTGTTTTACTCGCGTATTTATGTTGTTTATGTTCTCGCGTGATGGACAAATGCTAGGGGCTTATCGAAAGTGTATCTGTTTAGATTTCTTTCCCCTCAAATTCACTTAAGTTAGTTTATTTTTATGTTTTAGGCGCAATCTTTCGAAGCTGTTACATTTTATGATCTTATTATATCTCTTTTTTCATCGGGTTTTACGACATTTTCAACATTATTTCTGTCCTATCTTGGCGGGCAGTTATCCTAACCAGCTCTCCTGGAATTCATTTAGGCCTTAACCAGTATTAACCACATTCTATAGGCAAGCTTCTGACAAGCTACCCCACATAATTTAGAGGTGGAGGACATTCTAATATAGCGGATGTTATATCTTCAGTCAAATTTGTCACGGACAGTGTGAGCCTCCCCCGGGGTTCGAACACACAACTTCTCGATCAACAGACAAATGCTCTAACCACTGAGCTAGTCGGGCGGGCTTATTATATGTCTTTGTTAACGAAAGTATTAATCGCGCAACCCAAGTATAAGAACTAAGGTAAAACATAGTTTTGACGAATGAAATAACAGCTGTGAGTTTCTTACAGCGACGTTTAAAGCAGAAATTTACGTATTCGCATCTACAATGCAACCTCTCCAACACCCTTTGGGGGTAGAAAAATAAGTTGCTCTAGAGATGTTTAATTGGTAGTTAAACTGTGCAGTGAGGAAGAATCAAGCTGAAGGAAGGTTGTTGCTCAAGAGAGGGACACTTTAGAGAGGTTGTACTGTAGATGCTATTGCATCATAATTCAGTTCTTTGCGGGTTTAAAACTGGTATAATCCTAAATTTTACAATATTCTTGTCTCGTAGTATCATCTATTATATTGTATCAATATATTTTATCCAACTTTTATCATTCTACAACTACAATAAATACTGCGACTTTTTCATATTCAGATCCATTCGTAAAGGTCACATTGGTGCATTTTGAGAAGCCGGTTAAGACGAGGAAAACGACATTCAAAAAGAACACACTGGACCCAGTTTTCAATGAGTCAATAAGTTTCAACATCACCCCCCAACAACTTGAGACAGCCAGTCTGGTTATATCGGTCTGGGATTATAATTCCAAAAGTAAAGATGATTTCGTTGGTCGCATTGTTCTAGGAAAATACTCCACCGGCCCACATGAAACAAGCCATTGGATGCGCATGCTCCAGTCTCATCGAGTTCCGGTTGCGCAGTGGCACTCACTGCGCACGAGGCAGGATTCAGATCAAGTTTCACCGGCATCTATTGCAGTGCCATGAGCTATATTAAACTGATTTACCTATGAACATAAACGGAAAAAGACTGTAAAATTCGGATGATAATAATTTCATTCGGCCTACTTAAAACGCTTAACCTTCGCGTAAGCGAAACCCTATACTACAAGTAATGATGTCACACGGTACATTGCACATATAGACGTGGTTGTGAGTTACCCGCCCTTGTTTTGCCGTTATAATTTGTAAATACGTATATCATGTACAGATTTATCCAAGGTATATCGCCGAGACTATTGCTAAAATAGATTCATTTTATTGTAGTGTAATGGATACAAGTCTCATGTCATAGGCTTGCCAATCCTGATTGGTTTAAGTTAACAGAACACAAAATGTTGATTGGCTTAAACTTTGTCAAAATTTACAACTGGTGGCAATTGGCTCAAAAAGAAAAGAAATAGCCAGTATTTTGACTGGCTTTTATATTATTAACTGTTAAACAATTTTGCAATTAACTACAAATTTTTCAAAGCTGATTATTTAAAATGTATAGACATCAGTGATAGACAATGAAGTCAAGAGTGTTTCCATGCATTTTTAAGTCCCACGCTTGTATACAAAATCGTAAAAATGCTTTGTTAAATTCTACCACCGTATCGATTGTTCAGTTATAAATGTTTATTTTTCATTATTTTCCCGCATCCAATTTTCATAATGATTAATATACTTCGTGAAAATCATTCATTGACCCTTTTCTTTTATACTAAATAAATACTTAGCTTATCAGAAGGCCATCAGTGACGCATTGCTTGATTTGAGAATTATGAAAAAGCCGACATTGCCAAAATTATTTTACTGTAATGTGTAAATATGTACTGTGCAGAGAAGTGGCGAAAATCGAGTCGTTTGTAAACTATAGTCCTGGCGATGACGTCTTGATTATTTCATTACGGATACACTTACTGCACGGCTTCGTTGAATTCCGGGAAGCGACAAATATGTCATAGTAAAGGGAAGTTACTGATTCATTAGGTTACGCGTACATTGACACATACATCCCATTATAAATAAATACTTAATGTCATTTTTCACATATTGTTTAGTTCGTATTTTGAGAAATTTATTAATAATCAATCTTCATCTTCTTCTATACATAACGACATGAAAATAAAAACAAAATAAAATCAGACTTCACGGGGACAAACTCGTCTTGAAAAAACTCGATATTTTTTCACAAAACAAAAAAATCGAAAATAACAATCTTATTAAAAAGAATATCGCATTTATGAATGGGAGAGTCGCATGTTGCACAAAAAAACATCGCATTTTTACATTGCGACCATTTTTAGTTCGTTTGTCCACATCACAGTGTTAACTTTTTAAGGGAAATTCGTGTTTGCGACCGTGAATTTGTGTAATTCTAATAAATATGTCATAGTTTTTTGAAAAACCACCACATATCTGTACTTAAACTAAATTACAAATACATGTACCAACTTTTGATTCGAGGAAATTCTTGAATATTTATGTATCTCGTCGAACTAAATTGGGCTTAATTAAATACAATGGTACGTTTTTTCATACAAGTTTTTCAACGCTCACACTTACGCAAGCGTGTAGACGTCCCCTGTTTTGCTGGTGTTTTAAATGCTCGACGTTCGATGAACCAGATGCATCAAACTTACGTAGACATGTTTTTATAATTATTGTGATTTAGCATCAGGTGGGGAAATGCTTGGATATAAAGTAGTTTTGGTCTTCTATGAAACTACATCATTTTGCGGTTTTAAATACAAACTTTACATTACTTGTCAATGCCATTTTCATATATCACGGCGTGGTTGTATACAGGCGTTCGGTATTGTCCGGTAGAATAAAATGTGGACAGAAACTTCCTTTGGGAGTTATTGCTTTAGAGATGATCACTGTATAGAGGTTGCGCTGTACACACGTGTTATCGTTGTATCCATCTGATATTTGTCTTGAATCGTCCAATACAGTTATACCTCCATTTGAGATTAATATCTTCGGAACTTTAAGGAAACTTGTCTTTACATTGAACATATCTCAATATCCAGTTGACGGGTAGATATTTGATTTACCGGTCCGAAATAGGACGCTTTAAAAACTAGTCTTGATACAGAAGTGGTCTCTAAATAAGGTTTTCTTGATAGATTACATTAAGCTGTTTGTGTTCATGTTCGGATTTCTAGCCTTAATTTAATAAAAAAAATAATTCCTGTTGGAGGTTAAAACTTGACCAATTGTAAGATTGCATTATGGGAGGGGTACGAGCTAATTATTACAACACTGTATCATAACTTGACAACCCAGTCAGTAAAATACATTTAATGGACAACGCAACTTTCAGGTTTTTCAATTTGTTGGTTTTTCGTTCAAATCATAAAAAAGTAATTATGTTTAGTTTTTGTTGAATTGTACAAAAAGTTATGTGAATATTTTCATTAGATAAACAAAAAATGACTTTTATATTCTAAAATTAACTATTTGATATTTAATTATAAAATCAACTTTTTCAGTCGATTTTACAATTAGAAACTTTCTAATTTCGGAATTTACTTTTTAAAAAAAATAGCGAATTGATTTTAAATCACAGATATTTTGATTTAGAATATCATTTTCAATTTGTCATCGACTGTTTAGGTTGAACACCATTTTTTTAGACTATAATCTTCTTTATTTTTTTATTTCTATTTTAACAATCACCATTTAACTTAAAACGCCGCCAAAGTTTCAAATATAAGTGGACAATCAAGACAGTTAGTTAGCAAGGGTTTGATATTAAGTACCATATTTATGTTGCTTTCATGTCGATTCATGGTAATGCTTTTGTATTTTATACGATTTGAGTTAAAAGTACAGATTTGTCTATAACTATTGATATTCTATTTTCAGAGGCGTATATTAAATTTAGTAAGCCTTTTAACGAATACATAATTTAACATGTTACATTATGTTTTGAAATAGTTCAGTTTGGCGATCAAATTTGTGTGTTAACAGATTGTTGGAACTCGCCTTTATCGAATATTAAATTTGTTGCTTAGCAACCGTTTTCCGACTGAGTATAAATTCCTGGACACTTTATGGTAAATTTATGAATAAATAAAACAAACCATCTCTAACATTCATTGACACAACGTGAGCACTTTGACGTGAGAATATTACTAAATTCTTGTATTTATGTCCATTTTCTTTTATTCAATTGCTCCTTTTTGGTATTTATGATTACTTTTTGGTATTTATGATTACTTTTTGGTATTATATATTCTTGTTCCTTATAATACTGTCTTGAGTACCTTTTAATTTAAAATTTATTTCTATTCTATTTCGATGCGATATTACGCCCTCTCGTAACATACTGTGACTGATTTTCTGTTTGCCCAAAGTAACGGAATGGCTAGTCTGCATATTCTAGACGTTTGCATTTACGATCAACCCCCGAGCATATATACGTAAAAAAAAACAAGCGTCTGGATCATACAGACTTCCGGTTTATTTACCCAGTTTTTATTATTTCCGAATTGAGTCCATTCGTACTGCGGACCTATGTTTTAGTCTGATATAAGTGGTTCGCTCCCTCTGTGACAACTTTGATCTCTTCTTAGGTCTAAACAATTATTTGCTTCTGGTTACAAAATTATTAAAACTAGGGTCGTGACTGTTTGCCTAGGGTAAGTCGTGACTGTTTGCCTAGGGTAAGTCGTGACTGTTTGCCTAGGGTAAGTCGTGACTGTTTGCCTAGGGTAAGTCGTGACTGTTTGCCTAGGGTAAGTCGTGACTGTTTGCCTAGGGTAAGTCGTGACTGTTTGCCTAGGGTAAGTCGTGACTGTTTGCCTAGGGTAAGTCGTGACTGTTTGCCCTTGAAAGCGTGTGGAAAGGTTACAAAATGAGAAAGTGTTTTCGGTACTAAAATGGGTCGGGGAGAAATAAGAATAGCTCGGGTCACTAGAAGCTAATTAGTTTTTACACCTTACTAGTATAAGATTTTATTTGTTGGTGTTATTTTTGTCATCATGTCCCCTTCTGAAGAAAATGAGTTATATTGCTTTGCACATGTCGGTCGGTCCGTCCGTAACCAAACTTTGTCCGACCAATAACTACAGAACGATTTGGCCTAAACTTGGTTTGGAGGTTGGTCATCACATGTAAATGACCCCTATTGATTTTGAGGTCAGTACGTCAAAGTTCAAGGTCACACAAATACTCCTTGTTTATTCATGTATCTAGGAAATTTTAATGAAGTCGACTGATTATCTTAATAATTGTTATTCATAACTTTATATTAATTATAATGTTATAATATAACAAATTCAAATAGTTTCCTAGAGTTTGCTGATTTTCAAATTTTCAGTGTCTCCTTCATAAGATTAATACTTTATTATTGGTAGTATTTTTATACTTCCCCTTCCCTAAAAAAAGAGAGATGTCAAACGTTTTTGCAGTGCCAAACTATTCTCATGTGTGTGTTAAAGCATTCCGCGGCTGACTATGAGTATAAAAATCTCATATTTGATACCACTCTCAGGGTACTTATTTCTGATTGGATGGTCTAAATAGGTTCTGTGGGAAAACTGACCAATGATATTGTGCTACAAAAACGAGGACACATACATTTCAGCTCCCTGTCAAGTATTATTACACGAATGCCAAAGCTTTGTTGTCAGAATTCAGCGCCGTGAGGGCGTTGGACTTATAAAATGTTGTTTTGTACTAACTTTTAATGCGTTCCGTTCCATTCAGTTATAACCAAAATCATATAAAACGTAGAAGTATCAGTCTAAATCTTAATGTGCAAAAAATAGTATTTTTGATTCCGTATACTTTTGTCAATCAAATCAAGACAAATAGATGGTTTTTAACCAATTTATTAAAGCAAGGTCATATATACGAACTTGAATTCGCAACTTCTAAAAATAGCTGAAACGTTATCGAGAACATTCCACAATTCATTGCTATATTCGACAGATGTACATAATCGGGTGTTTATGGACTTTCAGGAAATTAGTTTGACTGTAACAAGCTTCATACAATTAAATTAAAAATACACACCTGCAAGCATATACATTGAAAAAAGGGCATCGGTCAGGCATTTCAAAAAGCCCATCTGTCGCTTCAGCTTCCACGATGGCGAATATTTAGTAATTATTCTTTCGTCTTAGGAAAATTCTCCGCAACTGAACATTTGTAACCATTTGGCCCATCACGGATAGTTTTCCGCTGTTGTAAACAATGGGCATGCGCAGTGGAACAAGGTTATGGTTGAAATCCCGTTGGTTCACGTCGCTTCTACTTCTAACAGTAAATAGGGAAGTTGTGGATCCATGTGTGGATACAAGTCCTTGATTATATAGGCTACATTACACAGTTTATTTTACGATAAAAATGTGCTATTTAGATTTGTCATAAATTTACCTTTTGTTATCCAAATAGTTTCCAACATTTGTATAATTCATCTAAAATTATGTACAATGTATCATCTCACTATTTGTTATTGTTGATGCTTTGTTTCGAAGTACAGTTTTTGTAATAATTATTCTTGTTTTTATAAATCTTCAATCGGAACAACTCATTAAAATCCGTGTAATTTCGTGAGAGTAATATTCGTTAATTTTTAGCGACGTAAACATTATTTAACGCAGAAAAAGACATTTGCTTTCTTGGAAATGAATTTGCATTCAATAATAACATAAAAAATTAACATCAATATTTATTCCGTGAAAGATCGTGTGATTCCGTATAAACACGGATGTTTTCGAGTAGTTCCGATTGTATATTTATCTATACCATACTGAATAGATAACGTTCTTATTTGTGTATATAAAACATTGTTATTCTTGTTACAAAATATTTTGTCTGTGATGTGCTGATCGATATATTTTTGAAATGTCCGGAAAGATTAAATTAATAAAACGTTTTCTATAAAAGAATAACTTCCGTTTTCTTTAAGTCCTTTGGTTTCATTGGTTACTACGATTCTCGAGCCTGCGAGTTTTCGTGCGAAACCGAGCAACACCATACTACTTTTTCCTTCCATGCCAATTTTTCAAGACACCTTCAAACACTAAACATATGAAAGTTCCAGAAAATAACTATTGAACTATTGACCCATAGTGAAGTTGGCAGCCCAGTAGCCTAGCAGCGTGAAGTTGGCAGCACAGCAGCCTAGAGCGTGAAGTTGGCAGCGCGAAGTTGGCAGCCCAGCAGCCTGGCAGCGCGAAGTGTTTAGCATGATTTCTTGTGCAATTTATCTGTAGAAATATATTAGACTGCTGGGCTGCCAACTTCACGCTGCTGTGAAATAATTCCTGTGATTTAATTCCTACCAAGCTGTATGAAATCGAGACCAATCTATGATATTAACTTGGTCACACCGTATACCCCGAAGAGCCAAACACAGTTGCTCAGGCGAACACAATTGCCGATAAATTTTACAGTTTCGAACGGAAAATAAGTATCGGCTTAATTGATTTGTATATTGAAGGATTCGAACAAAACAAATCGTGTACATTTATTAGCTATTGAAAAAGGAACAAATACTCGAAATTGAGAGGAAAGTCGTGCATTTTTCAATGAGAAATCGTTAGAAATGTCTGCAATGTTTCAAAGAAAACGCATCATTTGATAGATCCATATCCATAAAGGCATTTTTCACAAAAGTGAACTTTTTTAAAGTTACCATCATTAACTCCAATCTACTTTCTCTCAATATGCGAAATTCCAGCTTTCCATTCCCATTTTCCGCAGAAATATTGATACATACAGTCGACCTGCCCTCGTATTTTTGAGAACGTCAAGCACAGTTTATTGTAAGAAGTTGCGAACCTTGAGTACAGTTAGAACGTTAGATGTGATAACGCTTAACACAGTCGCCATATACTTCTTACCGCACCCTTTTGAGACTTTTAAACTTGTAGATTATCTCTGTGTTATACGTACATACATTTTACAAAGTGGATATAATACTGTCGACCTAAGTTCAAATGAAGGGCGACTTTTATTGTGTTTGTCTAATACGTTGTGTGAATAAACATTTTTTTTTATAGAAAAACTATATGAAAACTACCTTAGATACTATTAGTCATATACGTCCATGCGTCTTGAAAGCTGAGTATATACGTAGTCGCTGAATTATCCGTCCTTCTGTCCGGGCGAACATATACATGTGTATAGATGCCGTCATAGCGAACGGATGGATATTAGATGGCAATAGATAGGCACAACTCAGTAAAAATGTTCGTCTGGCCGTCACAGTCTGTCTGTTCGTCCGTCCGACTGCATCGAGTACTGAAACTACGAGAACCAGCAGGCAAAATAGTATACTGGTTCTCATGTGTTCAATGCGCGGTGCATTCAAATACTACGAACAAGCCGGGAACAATGTCGAAAGTATTGTATCTTATGCAAAATATTGACAATTTTGCTAATTGTTTTGTATATTTTGGTGTTAATGTTGAGGTTGAAACTTAAACTTGACAACAATTGTGAAGAATAATGTGTACTGCATCGACAGTAGAGATGTTTCTGAACCATCGAAAGAAAACCGGAAGCAGAACTAGTTTTACATAAACATGATAACTATGAATTTAACAACCTCCCTTCAACAACAACTATATTCCCACTGTACGAGATAACTATGAATTTATAACCTCTCTAGAGCAACAACCTCCCTTCAACAAACAGCATGGTTTTTTCCTACTGCACCATTTAACTGCTAATTTAACCTCTCTAGAGGAACAGCCTCTCTTCAACAGTAACATAATTTTGTTACTACCATAGGATGTCGCTTTAGAGAGGGTGCGCTGCATATCATGACTAACTTTATTAAATATCAGATACCATATAGCCAGGTCGCTTAGGGAGAGCACATTGTATTTAGGCCTTTGGTGTATTAGTTCGAACTGCTCATTGAGAACATGGTAAAATGTCGCTTAACAGTCTTCTACGAAAGCGTCTAATATACAATGTGTAGGAAGAATGTTCAAACTTATCAAATGAAACACAAAATATCTGTTAGTTTGTCTGAAATTTGTGTCAAATTATTATAATAGTGATTTTAAATGTGTGATGTAGTTAATGATATGTAATCTCTGTGCAATTCGTAACAATTTCGTAAGTTTTTAATAGATATGGCATTTCTACCGTAAATAGCGACTGCGTCATAGTCTTAAAACAGAAATTTAGCTTATCTTATCTCGATGTCCCAAATGTTTTACAACAGCGCCATCTGTCGTCTGTCCCGTTTACTGCCACAATTAATTCACTTATAGAACGCACACTAGCAGCCATGCTGAAGTTATTGTGTATTTTAATCGTTGCTTCAGCGACCAGAGCAGCTCGTGGTAAGTAAACTTATTCTTTGAGTTTAAATAATTTCACCGAATGTTAAACAAAGTTGGCTATTGGTACTAATATAATAAAATTTTAATCCAGTATACACGCCCAAGTCCTTGAAAGTCTACAGGAAGAGCGAAGGAAAATTACATGTGAGGTTGCAGACTCGAGTACCGGGCATGGCAGGTTCCATAGAGCCACACTGTTTTACGCCTCCTTAATTAATGAATAGTTGAGAACAAGAATGATCAAGTACTAGCATTCCTGTAGCACCGCTTTGGTAAATATCTTATAATACATGGATGGCGCTAATACAGAACAGACATAATTACATGTAGGCATTTTCATTACTCCGCGGCTACCCTTAAATGTGTTGTACTGAGGATACTCGAGCAAAGACTGTTTAAAATGGGAAGGTTAGTAAATATTTAAAACATTTGTTTGTACGGCAAAGACAAACTTAATGACAATATTGAAATCGCGAAAACGTTTTCCAACATTTTTTAATAATAAATAACACAAAATGAGGGATTTTGATATTATTCAGATAGAGGAAAACTTTTATTATCTCAGGCCTATAATCATTGTGTTATATTGACCACTTATTCCCTGGCCGAGAACTTTACTTGGAAATTCTGAGGTCAAATAACTCACACACACGTGGACGACATTTAGAATCTTCAGTCTTCACCAAGGTGACGCCACAATGTGATAAAATTATATCATTGTTGTTTTTTAAAATGGACTTTTTGGTGTTCTAGATTGAACGCAAGGCGCACTCGATACCTGCCTAAGCAGTGAAAAACGTTTGTTGAACAGTAATTATCAACAACCTATTTTCGTTCTTACTGGCGTGCGAAATAACAGAAATTAAAAACCTGTGTGGCACATTGGTCCTCAAATTTGCGTCAACCATATCTACACGTCAATCACATGGATCTTAAACTAGATTTGAGCGTGATCGACTGTTTGTTTTATAGTTCACGTTTGTTTTCTACATAACATGTTTGACCGGAGCCTCTAGGCAGAACACGAGATCTTGTCTACACAAAATTACGTAAACATGATATACACGTGTACTTAATATAAGTTACTAGTACATTGCGTTTGTTTTGCTGACAGAATATCTGGTTTCCGTGAGATTCTCATTTTATTATTAGTTTTATAGACGAACAAGTGAGAGGGTTAAATTTCGAAATTGAATTCTGGAATGTTGAGATACCCGACGTGTTGTAACCGCATTAATACAATCCTACACGTTTGCGTGGTTCACGAGTTTTTTTGACACTGTCGTATGAAAATAATCGACCAAGCGACACTCAAGTTCACATTGGTCGTATCTGAATAAACGCTTTCTACGATTTCATAGTCCGTTAAGCCCGATAGGCGGAGACAGAATATTGGGCGCGGCCCAAATCTGTAAGTACTGAAGCACATGAGGAATTACATGTACTCAGGTCATCCGACCTCCAGCGCTGATTATTCATGTGAAGGAATTGGCATAACTAGGTCAGTACTAGGATAGAATCGGGTGAAATTGGTTATATTTGTATCAGTAACGTCTATATATATGGTGTTTGTACCTTATTTTCCTTCTGTGCCATTTGGTGCTGTGAGTGTGAGGATAGTCTTTGAATCCTTGAGTTAAGGATTCAAAAGTGAAACAAAGACTGAATTAGTCTAAAGTGTCTGTAGTTGTCGCGATAAATTACTTTGACAAAATATAGGCGGAATGTTGCAATATATGGTACATATCATTAGTATAAATAGATTGGCTGTGATTGTCCACAGACATTTGTTTAGTCCAAATTCAAGCTAATCCATAACGGTCGCTCACTTCACTATCAATGCATCCTGTATAGAAGAATAAAGATAACCAGCTCGAAAACGAAAGTAGAAAATATTTTTTTTTTTTTTAAAAATGAGCAAGCAAAACTTACAGTCGACTCCTGTCTAGCTTATTTTAAACTTCTTTTGTCTTTTGGCTGAAATGCTTTCCGTTACCTTCTTAGCTGAATATCTGAGAATTCCAACTTTTACATGTTTTGTACAGCGGGGGCTGTTGCGTTCGAACATTGACACGGTCATGTAACGATAGTGTCATATATGCTATGAGCACATACCCCGGCATATTGGTTTTGTGTTAACGTGTCATTTGCAATCACACATTTGTAACCATATTTTCTCTGTTTTGTGTAATATTTCACCATACTTAGTAAAAGTCAAGCGTATTTTTATACGGCTGTTATAGCAGGACACAATAATACGCTGAATGGCCAGGATGGAGTGGAAAATCTTACGCATTGAAAAAAGTGCTCAAGACATGACCACTCATTGTAGAACTGCCACATTATGCATCACATATATAGAAGTATTAATAAGGAATTTAATGAAATACTTATCAAGACGCACAATACTTCGAATTCCACATTTTACACAAAATACTGTCCAAAACAGAAATTTGATTTTGACACCAAATTGTAAAGGAACGACAACTCTGCATAGAGATTGACCATTTATACGTGTCACTAGACCACGGCGGAAGCGTGTTCAAATGTCTAAAATAGTATTTCTCAAATACAGCAGCTACCGCGACTAAATACATTGGAAATCGTCAGAATTCACACTTGTATGCGTATGTTTTGGTGTGAGAACGGTGTCAATTGAACAGAAAAAGATAGAATCGTGCATAGAGGCCAGAAATTATGACGAAAGTACTTGTATAGAGGACAGAGAATGTCAGTACTCGTATAGAGGACAGAGAATGTCAGTACTCGTATAAAGGACAGAGAATGTTAGTACTCGTATAGAGGACAGAGAATGTCAGTACTTGTATAGAGGACAGAGAATGTCAGTACTTGTATAGAGGACAGAGAATGTCAGTACTCGTATAGAGGACAGAGAATGTCAGTACTTGTATAGAGGACAGAGAATGTCAGTACTTGTATAGAGGACAGAGAATGCCAGTACTCGTATAGAGGACAGAGAATGTCAGTACTTGTATAGAGGACAGAGAATGTCAGTACTTGTATAGAGGACAGAGAATGTCAGTACTTGTATAGAGGACAGAGAATGTCAGTACTCGTATAGAGGACAGAGAATGTCAGTACCCGTATAGAGGACAGAGAATGTCAGTACTCGTATAGAGGACAGAGAATGTCAGTACTCGTATAGAGGACAGAGAATGTCAGTACTCGTATAGAGGACAGAGAATGTCAGTACTCGTATAGAGGACAGAGAATGTCAGTACTCGTATAGAGGACAGAGAATGTCAGTACTCGTATAGAGGACAGAGAATGTCAGTACTTGTATAGAGGACAGAGAATGTCAGTACTTGTATAGAGGACAGAGAATGTCAGTACTTGTATAGAGGACAGAGAATGTCAGTACTTGTATAGAGGACAGAGAATGTCAGTACTTGTATAGAGGACAGAGAATGTCAGTACTTGTATAGAGGACAGAGAATGTCAGTACTTGTATAGAGGACAGAGAATGCCAGTACTTGTATAGAGGACAGAGAATGTCAGTACTTGTATAGAGGACAGAGAATATCAGTACTTGTATAGAGGACAGAGAATGTCAGTACTCGTATAGAGGCAGAGAATGCCAGTACATGTACTTGTATAGAGGACAGAGAATGTCAGTACTTTTATAGAGGACAGAAAATGTCAGTACATGTAAAGAGGACAGAAAATGTCAATACTTGTAAAGAGGACAGAGAATGTCAGTACTCGTAAAGAGGACAGAAAATATCAGTACTTGTATAGAGGACAGAAAATGTCAGTACATGTACTTGTATAGAGGACAGAAAATGTCAGTACATGTACTTGTATAGAGGACAGAAAATGTCAGTACATGTACTTGTATAGAGGACAGAAAATGTCAGTAAAACTATCCAATTTTAATCTTAGTAGGATAAATGCATAATATATTCATTGCATTTGAAATCACGTGACTTGTCTTCCGATTGTAACCTAGATTTGGTACATGATTGTGCAGTTATAATACATTTCCTACAGTCATGGCCAAAGCGTGGTTAGGTGATAACCTACATAATTATATTACTGAGTGTTTTAGTCCAAAACTATACCACAGACAGAAGTAACGGACCTGTCATGGTAAAATTGTGAACAATTCTACATAAAACTAAATAACTTAAGGTGAATCAAAGTTGTGACAAAATGGCTATCTGACATTTAGCTATGCATCCTAAAGAAGTGGCATTGTTCAATAATTACTGAAAGTACATAACTGAAATGAGTATTTATCAATAGCTAATGATTAAATTTCTGCACCAGTAAAATAATATTTGATGACTAACAAGTATCTATAATTCTCACCCGAACTTATGCTAATTCCATTTGTCAAAATAATGTGTTATAATCAAAATTAATTTAAACTACAATGTCCAACAATAACTTCAATATGTCATTGAGGGTTCCCATATTTTAAATGTTCATTATTAAATGTTTTTCCATGTTTATTTTCAATTCTTAACACTAATTGTCCTAAAATTTGACCCCATTCATGGTATTCAACTGGTGTATATACTATAAAAAGGCGTATACATGTATACGACGACCATGGATCATGTGTAAAAATATATGATGGCCCTTTACTCGCTCATCTCAGTGAAGACTGCGACTTCTTTTATGTTATTGCAATTTCTGTCAAATCAATGTTTAACTAGGAGAGCCTAACACTTCCCTACAAAGTATGAAGACAGACATTCTAATCAACTTTTATTAAGACTTCATAGATTAAAGAACAAGATATTAGAATTGAAAATCTTGGCAGAGGTTTACTACACGATCTTTCATGTCATTTATCTGACCCCTAGCCTTTGCAGTTTCAGAGAGGTAGATTTTTCGTCATACATACAAGGAAAACCCATAACACCCTGGGGCGGGGTCTTCCTTGACCACAAGGCCATAATTTGAACATTCTTGGTAGAGGTCTTCTACACTTTATTTCATGCCAAATATTATACAGTTATTGACTAGTGAGCGATAAAATTTCCCGGGGGTTGAGACAAAAATTGCCCGGGGGTCGGGAGAAAATGCCCGGGGGTCTGGATATTATTTGTTTGAAGGATCGGGACAAAAATTGCCCGGGGGTCGGCCGAAATGTCCGGGGGGTCGGCTGGAATGCCCGGGGTCGGGGTAAATGCCCGGGGTCTGGATAATATTCGAAGGACCGGTACAAAAATTGCCCGGGGGATGGGGAAATGCCCGGGGATTTGTAAAAAAATGGGACAAAAACTGCCCGGGGATCGGGGGAAATGCCCGGGGGTTGGGGAAATACGGTGGGGACATAAACTGCCCGGTTTGTTTCCATCCCCCGACACGGAGTGACGATAGAACAAAATACGCAATGCGTCTATCTTTTGTGTGATGAATATTGACCTGGTTCTATTTTTAGAATTGGAAATTCCGAAATATCCATTAAATATCAAGTTTCACCGTTGAATATGACATTTATGTTAGATGATGGATCAGGCTTTAAGCCAATCAAAATGTGTTTATTTATAGATCATATAATAAACTATATTATTTAAGCTCTAGCCTTAACGGTTTCAGAGATTATTGTTTTATTTTGATTATAAGTTTTAACCATATATATAAAGGGAAAACACATGACCTCCCGGGGCCGGGCCATTTGACCCCGGGGCTATACTTCGAAAAACAATTTGGTAGAGGTGCACTAGACAGTATTTCTTGCCAAATATCTTAGCTCTAGCAGTTTTTGAAGATTTTTCCTTTCCATTGCAACCAGAGTTCTGCATGGAATGGGCTTTTAAAAGAGCTTTGAAAGAGCTTCATGCCTGAAACATTTCTAACATTGGCCAAGCGAGTTCATGAGATGTCGTTTGAAGCAAATTGTTGACGATACACGTCGGCGGACAGTCACCAACCACTTTAGCTCGCCATGAACTAATAAATAAACAATTTAAATTTGAAATATAAGTATGAAAGTGTTTGTTGAAAAGTGAAAGATATAAGAAATAATTCTCTTCGGCCTTAATGCAATGAAATTATCGGCAAATGGTAATCTCACAAAATGTTCATGCAATAAACTAACGTGAAAATTATGTAATTGAAAATGTAAGAAGACACTTTTTGAACAGCTCTACTGGGGGTATAATCATATACAATTGTTTATTCAGCCTTGGTTTACCTTGATGGAATTATTACGTTCGTATTTTAGAAATGATTATATACAAAAAAAAACTCTTCGTGAATATTTCCTATTCATTACTATAATTGTTCATACTAAACATCAATGTACTTTCTGTTTGCTATAGAAATCACATTGAGACCACCTCAAAGTCAAGCCCAGTATTTTGGTTCCAAGGTGATCGTTATAGTGAGGTTTAACTAAGGCCACACCAATTTAAAAACTTGTTCATCGGATTTTTTTTCTGAAAAGAGCAAGCGAGCGAGCGAAATATTTTTATTAATATTATTTTTTACTTTTCCAATTTGACCGAGCGAGCGAGCGAAAAAATAATTTATTTTTTATTTTCCTTCTTTCAAACAAGCGAGCGAACAAGCGAATAAAAGTCTAAAAAGCTTTTCTATTTCAAACAAGCATGTGATCAAGCAAATAAAGAATCTGTATTTTTATTAGTTTCAATAACCCTTAGGTTTACCAGTGAAAACACTTTTAATGTCTTTATTCTATTCTTTTTTATATGAAAATTGATAAATCACCCATAAAGAAACACAGAAAAAATAGATTAAACTTACAGAACAATACAATGTATACCATATTCTTGTTACAATTACTTAAATAAAACGACATAATATTGTATACTAGGTCTATCACTGAAATGACACTGTACACAACTTGGACACAAGATATAATGTTTAATTTTGGAGACATTTTTTAAAAGAATTTACCCTTAATTCTATCAGGTAGTTGTATATACAACTACCTGATTCTATATAAACTAGAACCAGGAGTGAAGGATAGACCCACACCAAATATTCTAAGATATCTTCAGTATACTGGTATACTTAAATCGATAGAAATAACAATAATCTGTGTGAATGTGCCATAAAATTCTGTGTTAAAAGTCAAATTTTTAATACGGAACTTAAAATTTTACTTTGCTTGTTAATTTGACTACTGATAACCGATGTCAACGTACTTTAGCCACTCCGTGTACAACTACCGTCTGAACAGTGCTATTCTAAATCGTTCTTTATAATGGGTACCGTGGGCTAACGAAAATTGGTTTAAGTTTAACTTGTCAACGTTTCGGTGACGTGTCATGTAAACTCAGATTATTTGAAAAGCGAATTTTCGAGAATAGGCGATTTTTACCATGACACCGGCAGTTATTCTTGCACTAGTTTCGTTTTCGTTTTAATGTGTGATTTTTCCACACACAACAAATTAAATAATCAGTTTTTGAAGGCTGGGCAAAATCGAAAGAGTCTCGCCGTCACAAACAGTTGGATTAGGCCACGAGCGCTACCATCTTGGGAACTAACGTCACCCGTATTCCTATTCCTCGCTTCTTATATTTTCTATGGTCTTATCTACGATAATCGACGTGTTTCTGAATGTCTATGATATCGCGTGCAGTTAACATTCTTCTTAGGTTTAAACATTCGGAATTACCGAATAAATTCCATTTAAAAAATCAGCTAAGATATTATACTATCTCGGTATCGTAAAGAGAGCCGCATATATAATGAAGCAACACCGCAGAATACAATTTTGTAGTGATAAAATCCGGGACACCGTACCGTTCCGGATTTTTTTAAAGATGTCGGCACGAGCAAGCGGTCGGAAGCAAAAAAAAAAAAATAATATTATTTTTCTAATTTTGATAAAATGACCTTCGAATAAAATTCACCTGTCAATAAAGACCATATTTTGTCATTTCCAAGGTTGGCCTTTATTCCCAGGTTTGACTGTAGTTGTAAGGTAGGTCGTACTGTGTCTATCTTCCAGTCAAACCTGTAAACAAAGGTAAGTCGTACTGTATCTATCTTACAGTCAAACCTGTAAACAAAAGTAAGTCGTACTGTACCCATCTTACAGTCAAACCTGTAAACAAAGGTAAGTCGTACTGTATCTATCTTACAGTCAAACCTGTAAACAAAGGTAAGTCGTACTGTATCTATCTTACAGTCAAACCTGTAAACAAAAGTAAGTCGTACTGTATCTATCTTACAGTCAAACCTGTGAACAAAGACTACTCTTGGTAAAGACCAATTGAGGTCTGTTATTGTGTCTGTTATTGTGTCTGTTATTGTGTCTGTTATTGAGGTCTGTTATTGAGGTCTGTTATTGTGTCTGTTGTTGTGTCTGTTATTGAGGTCTGTTATTGAGGTCTGTTATTGTGTCTGTTATTGTGTCTGTTATTGAGGTCTGTTATTGAGGTCTGTTATTGTGTCTGTTATTGTGTCTGTTATTGAGGTCTGTTATTGTGTCTGTTATTGAGGTCTGTTATTGTGTCTGTTATTGAGGTCTCTTATTGTGTCTGTTATTGTGTCTGTTATTGAGGTCTGTTATTGGGGTCTGTTATTGAGGTATGTTATTGTGTCTGTTATTGTGTCTGTTATTGAGGTCTGTTATTGTGTCTGTTATTGAGGTCTGTTATTGAGGTCTGTTATTGTGTCTGTTATTTTGTCTGTTATTGAGGTCTGTTATTTTGTCTGTTATTGAGGTCTGTTATTGTGTCTGTTATTGAGGTCTCTTATTGTGTCTGTTATTGTGTCTGTTATTGAGGTCTGTTATTGGGGTCTGTTATTGAGGTATGTTATTGTGTCTGTTATTGTGTCTGTTATTGAGGTCTGTTATTGAGGTATGTTATTGGGGTCTGTTATTGAGGTATGTTATTGTGTCTGTTATTGAGGTCTGTTATTGTGTCTGTTATTGAGGTCTGTCATTGTGTCTGTTTTTGTGTCTGTTATTTTGTCTGTTATTGAGGTCTGTTATTGAGGTCTGTTATTGAGGTCTGTTATTGTGTCTGTTATTGTGTCTGTTATTGAAGTATGTTATTGTGTCTGTTATTGAGGTCTGTTATTGAGGTCTGTTATTGTGTCGTTATTGAGGTCTGTTATTGAGGTCTGTTATTGAGGTCTGTTATTGTGTCTGTTATTGAGGTCTGTTATTGTGTCTGTTATTGAGGTCTGTTATTGTGTCTGTTATTGTGTCTGTTATTGAGTCTGTTATTGAGTCTGTTATTGTGTCTGTTATTGTGTCTGTTATTGTGTCTGTTATTGTGTCTGTTATTGAGGTCTGTTATTGAGGTATGTTATTGTGTCTGTTATTGTGTCTGTTATTGTGTCTGTTATTGTGTCTGTTATTAAGGTCTGTTATTGAGGTCTGTTATTGTGTCTGTTATTGAGGTCTGTTATTGAAGTATGTTATTGTGTCTGTTATTGAGGTCTGTTATTGACAGGTAGTTTTTATTCGATCTCGTTTTGCTCTTAATAATCAATGGCGATCTTTTGAAAGAATGGTCTCCATTCAATGGGTGGCCTTTATTCGGAGGTTGCGCAAACACAGTTTCGACAGTAATTATGTTTTATATTCTATTAACAGTTCCACGCGCCTTCACTTGTGGGAACCAAGCTTACTATACCCAGAACAATGGCGTCATCAACAGTCACTCGGGTATTGATGCTGGTCATCATTATGGAAAGAATATGAACTGTGAATGGAGAATTGAAGCCCCAGCAAATATGAATGTCGAACTCGTAGCCCAACAATTTCACATTGAATTCGACAGCGCGTGAGTATGAAATACTGTCAGACTACGGCGACAAATATATGACATTTTATCATTAATTTTAATGTATCAAATTATTACTGTTAAACCTGACAGTCTGTTATTGGCGTGATAAGTTTTTGTATGTGATTAAAGACGTACATCACATAAATATAAAGATTAATCCTTTCCTACCACAAAAACAAATGGAAAAATATAGGTCTCCATGCTCGTTTGTAAGTTATGCCCCTATAAGACCATCAGTTTGAACGGATTATCAAAAGAACATGTATATAATGGCTGGTACAACCGTATTTTTTCATCAACAACCGTTTTGATTGGAATAGAGTGCAAATATTGTTATTCCTGCTTACCGGCAAAAATGGTTCCCGCAGTACCAATTTGTAACGGCAAAAGTCACGTGGGTTGTCCACACTGTTTAAGAGCGACCTCTAAATTGTGATAAGCAACTATACACAAAAATGAAAGGGAGATAATTTGGAAATTAAAACTCAAACATTATCAATGCTTTATCATATTTTTATTATTTTTTTCAAAGCAAAAAAACATTGTATTTTATATTTTATTGTGCAAATGAGTGGGGCATGTTTGAATTAATAATAAGAAAACTGTTGGAAACAGAAAATAGTTCTTCTGTTGGTATATATAGTCTCATTATCTATTTGAATTATACAGTAAATAGTAAAAGCCTTATTATGTGGTGGTCTGGATATTGAAAAAGTTGTAAAGCGGGGTTTTACTACGTTCTATTTTTCTTAGTTCACCTGAGTGCTTTATTGATTTTAGCACTCTAGACAAAGATAAGTAAAGTGAATTAGCCGCACAATCGAAAGATGAACTCCCCCACCCACCCTGAATATTGCGGTCATTATTCCAATCTCTAATCACGATGTAACCATAATGTTGCAAAATATATTGTCGTTCGAATAAAGTCACATATTATGTGAGAGAACAGACAGACAATGCGGCTCTGTGAACGCCCACATGTATTTTTTATCATTTTATGTCTACGCTAATTAGTCTTCGATTTTCCTGATATTCCCTTACTAGATCTGAAAGTTCTTACTTGTGTTAGAATGCTGTTGTTTATCAGAAGAAGCATTAATGTAAAACTCTTGTTAGCTTGTTTATTGGTCTACCATTATTTATCTAAAACACATCTTAGATATGGAGATATTCGTTTATATTGGTATATAAAGAATTTATGAAATCACACGATGCATTTTCATACTGTACAACCTCTCTAGAGCGGCCTGGTCTCGAGCAATAACCTCCCCCCAAACACCATGACTCCCCCAACTGCACGATTTAACTACTAATTCAATTTCTCTAGAGCAACAACATCTCAACAACAACCTAATTTTGCTACCCCTATTAATCTCAACAAAAAGTCAACATTCTGAAAGACGCCAAGCAATAAAACATCTTGACCTGACACAGCACTCAGATAAAAAAAGTAATTGTTTGTTTACGGAATATGTAGTTAATGCAGATTTTTTAAATCAATATTTTAGCTTAAACAACAAAAAATAAAATCAAAAAGAAAATATAGAAAAGAAGATGGGAAAAAATAGAATCGCTAATTGCAAACTGCGTTACAACTTTATACATTCAACCGGTGTAAATCTTGACTGATGCGATTTTCAAATGTAAGCAATGCAGATAATCCTATAAAAAGGGATCACCGCAGAAAGTAGAACGTTTAATAGTTATGCAAAGCTGTGCACTTATTTAGAAGTTAGTACGTAACTTAACGTAACGTCCGTTTGTCCATGATCTCAGATTACATGTCACAATATTTTGACTGTGTGTAGGGTTGTATTCCTTGTTAATATTATTATGATGTCCTAACATACTGGCAGCGAAAAGCTGGAAATAAGGTCGGAAGATGATTTGTGACTGTCAACTGTCTGGGGTGGTGGATTTCTAAATAGGTAATTGGGAAATAAAACTATTTTGTTGAATAATGTTTTGAGATTTTGAACTGTTAGTGAAGTATGTGTTCTATATATAAAGGGGAAGGTTTGCTTTAGACCTAAAATGGCTCAGTATCAGAATAACTAGATATGTTGTACTAAAAATGTGTTTCAAACGGTTCTGACGTAAGCATTGTCGCCATAGCAACGAGATCAATCGATATTTCATGTCTCTTTTAATGTTTTCAGTTGCTCATTTGACTTCGTTGAGCTTTATGATGGCAATGACACCCATTCCCCCAGCTTAGGTAAATTTTGTGGACAAAACAATTTCAACCCAATTTCATCCACACAACGATATTTGACCATCAAGTTCGTCACGGATGACAGCGATCAACAAAGTGGATTCAAATTTTTCTACAATTTCACGTCGGAAGTTGTTAGTAAGTACTTTGTAGTTATCCAGATGTAAAACTTACAAATACGGCGGCCTATTAATTTCTTACAATTTTCTTATTGTTATTTAGTATGTATTTTTGAATTCAAAGTAATTCTATTACACTGCTTAAACTGAAGTCTGTGTTACGATGTCGGTTATATTCTACCAGCAGTAATTCTGTGTCCGTGTCATGAATATAAAGCGTATTCCAATAATACTACTGTACAGTAGTCTGGTGAACTGGTTCCCGGTCTATGTAGCAGTTCAGAAAAGTCAACGGGTACCAGTTTAAGTAGTCTGCCTCCCTGCCTAATATTCCTTCGATCAAGTATTGTCTGGGGCACGTTATCCAGACTATCATATACAGTCGGTATACATGTAGTAGGAAAAAAGGCCGTGGCGTTCCGAATTAGAACATGCGTATATCGATTTAGGAATATCACGTATACAATTATAATTATATAGTCTCAACGTCATAACTTAGTGTGAATAATTTTAGTTATAGTTGTTCCTTAATGTAGGTGTCACGTTCAATTATTCTAATGATTAATTAAGAAAATAATTGATCTGATATGTTTACTTTTCTCTTTAACGAACGAAATTTTCTAAATTGGTAAAACGATAAGGTCAGTTTCAGCAGGAAATTAGACCAACAGAGAAAATAAATGACCACGTATACAAAATTTACAATGATGTTAATATACGCACGTTATTTGGAATTCCATGACACTTGAAATGAAGCAGGAAATTATGAATTCAACAAGCTGATTTCCGAAGTTGTAAAACTTTAGTTTATTAATTTATTAATACGAGATTCTCACTAGACGTCAACAGTTGAGGAATAGAAATGACACCAACTGATTTTTTTAAAGTCAACTGCATTTGTAATAATGAAATAGTAAGTTTGATCCTCTGATATCAATCATCAAGAGTCAAATCCTTTATTTTGTTTATTTTTAAGAGTAAACAATGCCACATTAAGAGTTAAATTAGATCCCTGTTAACAGCTAAAAGAAACTAAAGATCTAACATGAGGGTGTTTCTGAGCTCACACTCAAACTGACCAATAGCAAGACTGGAATCCGAATTTTCAGCAGCATTTGAAATAACATCAGTGACGGACTGATGATAACTAACCAGACATCAGAACCTTGGACTAAGGAGGCCTCTTAAGATGGTATCTTAACCTTAACTTTGCTGGGGTCGCAGCCGTACCCTTCTTCTTATAATAATTTTCCTTTATACGAGGGGAACTTGCCGGCTCCTTGTAAAAGATAAGTCAGTATTGGTTAGAATACAGGAAAACTGGCTAGGTGAAACGGCTGCTGTATATAACTGACATATCGTTGAAAAGGGACTTTTAAGCCACAAAAACGAATATAAGCTTAGCTTGATTTGCATACTGTTTCATACAGACATTTGTGGCAGCAACCAGTTTAAGTGTGCCAATGGAAAATGTATTGCTAATACTTACCGCTGCGACAACGATGATGACTGTGGTGACGACAGCGATGAACAGCAATGTAGCGGTAATCCTGGTGGACCAAGCACAGGAGGAAACTGTAAGTATTTTTATAAAGCTAGTTCCAGTTGTTTCCTCAAGCGCTTGATGTTCTGCATCCATGCAATGGGTACCAGCTTCGAAACAAACAGCTAACTTCTATCATTGTCATTCAAACCAAGACCTTTGTGCGCAGCATTCGGACTGCTGAACGTAATTACATCGAGCTGCGTTTAATTAGAAAACAGTCCAGTAAAACGTGTAAGGTGAATCGGAAAACTGAAACATTGTTGAAAAGAGACCGGAAAGGGAAGTTACTTATATATATAATCTTTAAGTAATATTATACATGTATATGAATGTTATATGCTTTGAAATATATTTAAAAAAAAAATATATACATGTATATTTTCTGTCATGAACCCATGGTCATTAAATTAATAGTGCCACTTATAAACTAGTATAGCATTTTTTCACGCCAAAATACTGACAGAGAGTAAATGTTGGATAGTTCAGCTTTCCATAGTCATCACTCGCTCGGCGCGCATAATTTTTATACGGACCTAAGTGCTACGTTTATCTACATCCGCCATGGAAAACTAGTTCCCATTTCATGTTGCAGTGCACGTCTATGTAAGTTCTGTTTTTTGCCTGACCTATATTTTGTGATATTCAAGGTGCGTCCGATGAATTTAGCTGCAAAAATGACGGGTCGTGTGTCTCAAACTCCTGGTTATGTGACGGTGACAACGATTGTGGTGATAACTCAGATGAACAACCTGCAGTGTGTCAAAGTAAGATTAAAATCTGTAGTCATGTGATATGAACTATGTATAAGGGCTGAAAAGTCACACATAATCTATCTCCAAAAGTATTAGGGACTGAGTAATGAAATTATACATATATGTTTATCAGCATATGAAGGTTTTTAATTCTCTCAGTGTGAAGACTCTGGGGTTATCCGCCATGGAATTTGTATTTTGGTACTACATAAATAAAAATCTTGTGTCACACTTGGTGTACCACGACCAGAACATCAATATGGAGACATATGTGTCATATGGACACATTTCTAGTTAAAGACAGGGTCTGTAGTCTGCAAGTAAATAACTAATACATAATTAAGGGGACACAATTTCTGACAATTATCTAAAGCGGGTGGGGTATGGTAATAATTAAAAAGTAAGAATAGGCTTACATATCAGTAAAAGAAATCAATGTAATTTCAAGTCATATATTTGCATTGAAAGGAATGTTGACAAGAATGGAGAAAAAAGAGATAAAATGTCAAAGCTAATGTGGATATAAGAACAAATTCTCTCGTACATTCAAACACAAATATTAATTCATATTTCAAAAAAGTAATATGCACTACACAATGTCAAAACATTTATTAATGTTGTACGAGTGAAATTTATTTGAAATAATGAGAATTAACACTGCTAACTTCATTTTATTACACACACTACCAGGTAAAAACAAGATATGTTTTGCTCATAAAGTAGTACAGATTAAAAGGTATGGTGGTCAAAAGTGCCATGTAACAAAACAGTCAATAGTTAGAATTTCCCCTTGTCATTTAAAGTGTATCATATTTTCTGATAAATTTCATTTTAAGCTTATTGAGCCAGTTCTGTAACTTATCAAAATACATGTCAGTTACAATAATCACAAATTCAATATTCGTTTATAGTATTTATATATTAAGGATCAATAAAATAACAATAAACAAGAGGGGCAAGATGGTCCTATAATCGTTTACTAGAAAAAAGAAGTTTAAAAAACTATTTGATACTTGATCACAGTAGTTCGGTGAAAGTTTGGTCGAAGTCCCTTCAGAATTGAAGGAGTTGCGTCCAGTAGAGTATTTCCCTATATACTGTATATATCACATAGGCTATGCACACAATAAAACACGAGGTCATAGATCGGCCAAAAGGGATCATATCACAAAATCCCTAAAATGCATAGGGGTACTCAGTCAAAATAGTTATGTGTAAAAGTTTGGTTGAAATCCCTTCAGAATTGTAGGAGAAGTTGCGTCCAGAAGAAATTGTGGAAGCTCGCCCTGCAACACGCCCGCCTGTCCGTGCGCCGACATTCGCCAATAAAATAGCATTTGGAAAACCTGGTTAAACATATAAAAAAATCAAAAAAGTTACCAGAGATAACAAGACACTTTATACATTATGATAGCGACTAATACTGAACTTTACGCATAATATTATTTCCTACAGTATCCCTTCACAGACACCATACTATTTACTGATATCTCAAGAACGCTTTGCACGGGATTTCGATAAATCGGGTCAGTACGATAGTAAAATCACACATTCCATGCACTTACCTTTATAAAGTTGAAGACATGGCATGTGCCTACGACAAAAAGTAAATAAATAAAAGCACAAGTTAAATGTTTGTACGGCGCAAAATCGCATCCGGCGATTCAATACTAGAATGTGGCCTATGTAACATTTTTTATCAGGATGTGCGAAGTTTCAGATCAAACGAATTTGTTATTTTGACTTAACTGATCCCGAAACTAAAGTGATCATCTACTCCATCAAAAATACAAGCCGTTGATGTTTCATGAATCTCATGAATCTGGTCATATGGTTCTACAGTTCACAAGGTACTCTATATAATGTAGTCTCTGTTTCCACCCTAAAATTAAAACCAGGGGAAACTATCTCCTCGATGTATCAGACGTTGCAATATCTGCTGGAATGCATATAAAATATTTAAATAAAGTCTCCAAAAATAATATACTCCGTTGTCTGAGGGTACGTTGTCGTAAAAACCTGGTATAACGGTCCCAAACATAGATTTTCAACTTTAAAGTGACCATCTATATCGAACCATAAAGTGACCGTCTATGTCGAACCAATTAAGTCATCATTTCTCACCTGATCGGACATTTTTTGTATTGAGCTCCGAAATCGATATTTAATTAACGACAATTGCGTAAATAAGTCCTTTGATATAAAGAGTTTCGGCTGCATTTATTGACAGATGGGCAGATTCATTCCCGTCGTTGTTTATCGAGCTCGCTCCATTCTTAGACTATAAATAGCGGCTGCGTCATCAAGCTAACACTAGTTGGTGTGAGTAACACGTGACCTCGCTCTATTTCTGTTTTGTTTATATCACGTGATGACCATTGCGGATTTTTCGGAATATTTCGGGCACTGTCACTAATCTGCTTCGCGCAAGAAGTGGCGATTTTGCATTGCCACTTAAAAATAAGCATACCAGAGTGTACGGCGGGCTTCCGCCGCCGTACAATAATGTTTTGGTATTAATTCTTACTTTGATCTGCGTACTGATTACTCATTATCGCAATTTTTGTCTCCTTATTTGTTTTGTTTACTTTTCGTAACTTATAGCGGAAGTGCTTCACAACTGAAAACGGAAAATGTCTACAATCGGAAACATAGTCCATTGTTCAATTATTTTTCCCCTAAGCGAATAAAACTTCTAATCTTTACTCGGATATAAGTATATTTTCTAATGTTGGTAAATAAACGATATTCTTTCAAAAATCCTTGTCATTTAATAAAAAAAATATGCACGTGTTGCGACCTGTTTAGTATAATTCGAGTTACCGTTCCTTTCGCCGGTGAATTATTTTCTGTGAATCAGTCAGAAGCCATGGGAAAATGAAAGTGATAGTAAACATTCTACAATTAACCATAATTCAAATAGAAAGAACAAGAAATCAAAGAAGTGTTTTAATGGAGAATACCATACGTCTTAGGTACATTATGCATTACTTATCATGTGTTGTCACAGCTTTAAATTTCTAATAGCACAGCTAGCTATTTGTTTTGTTTACATTTTAATGAATGAAAAAATGGCGTCCTGTCGAAATTTATGTCTCATGTCGAATGTTTTTTTGGTCGTTTCGGTAAACGCGATTATGTCAACCAATAAATAGATTCGTACAACGTTCATTGTTACTCCGTATTATTTAAAAACTAATTTGATTCACGAACTGTTCGTTACATTTTGAGTTTGAATGTACTTTCATAAACCGTTTTTAATGGTATTGTTTTCTTGATTAATCAGTGGTAGCTAGCCTATAACCTTCAAATAGAGAATATAATATGTCTACACTAATGTTTTAACAACTTACCAATATTTTTGTATAGACTCCCCGAGTAATTATTTCAACTGGCCATGTGACTATTTTCTATGTTTTATTTTGAAAGTTGAGATTTGTGTCCCTTTAACGTCGAATCATGAAAATAAACTCGACAAATCAAAACTAAAATCTGTAGTCTTGCATGCTTTAACTCTCTTATTGCCTGTTAATTCCTGAATCAGGAACAAATCTACCCCTTGACCCCCACTCTAGCAATATGTTTACCATTTCAGCTCAGAGTCATTGTGGGGCCAGTAATATCACTGGGGCATCGGGAACAATTACAAGCCCTAACTATCCATCCGTGTACCCATCAAACACTCATTGTTCTTGGTTCATTGCTGCTCCTTCAGGCGCAAAGGTTTGTATATCGAAGTTTCTTTCAGTTGAAAATAATAAGTTCCTATATTTTTGTCAGATAATATTAAGTTGGCAGCAGCGTGAAGTTGGCAACCCAGCAGCCTAGCTGCCCAGCAGCGTGAAGTTGGCAGCCCAGCAGCCTAGCAGCACAGAGCGTGAAGTAATCAGCCCAGCAGCCTAGCAACCTAATATATTTCTACAGTTAAACTGCGCAACAAATCATGCAAAAACTTAAAAACGCATGAAGTAATAACATTATGTTGCAGTCATGTTTAGTAGAAGAAAAAAATACGTTTTTATCGATTTTTTTAATCTGGCAGTGTAGCAGCAGCATAGCGGACTATTATAGTCAAACATATAAAATGCACAAGAATTCCGGCTAAACACTTACGAATCGATGATATAACGTTAAAGGAATAGAATCGAATTATATCATCGATTCGTAAGTGTTTAGCCGGATTTCTTGTGCTTTTTATATGTTTGACTATAATAGTCCGCTATGCGGCCGCCACACTGCCAGATTCACAAAATCGATAAAAACGTATTTTTTTCTTCTAATAAACATGACAGCAACATAATGCTATTACTTCATGCGTTTTTAAGTTTATGCATGATTTGTTGTGCAGTTTAACTGTAGAAATATATTAGGCTGCTGGACTGCTAACTTCACGCTGCTAGGCTGCTGGGCTGCTGGGCTGCTAACTTCACGCTGCTAGGCTGCTGGGCTGCTAACTTCACGCTGCTGGGCTGCTGGGCTGCCAACGTCACGCTGCTGGGCTGCCAACTTCACGGACATATGAATGATGTTTCAATCAGTTTTCAGTAGGTTTTACGCCTGGATGGTATTCTAAACCATGCGGAACATTGACGCTATTTTCCTATGAAAAGACAACTCCTGTCGTTATTGATTTTTTACCTGTGTGATAAACTAGTTGTTTCCCTTTACGCCGAAAAAAACCCAATAAGTGGTCAGTATTGATTTGAGCAAGTTAACCTTATCGAATATGGATTATTTAGCGTTAAACCGAGATCTATATCTCCTGGTCGTTTTTGTGCGATCCGAGTTTAGGGAGTTTGAGAGTATTATTTATCTCACGAGGGGGAAGGATCATGGTCTTCAACACAATAATTAAAAGAAAAAGGTCATATTTTTGTTTTTTGAAATACATAATTCCATATTTTAATGTTGATCTTTAAATGAATATTGATGTGAATAACATTGACAAACCAGCAGTAAACTGATGTTGTTTGATTCCAATTTAATGACTTTATATAAGATCAAGGGAAGTACATATTAGATGAAATATTACAGCAGTAATATATTTTGATTTTTCGGAATCAAACACCTTACAGAACACAGTTCTATACGTGTATATATATTCATTTCACACAGGGATATAATATTATAGCATCCCTGTTTCACACTACTAAAGGAAATAATTATATGAACGTATAATTCAAAAATTCAATCGTTCGGCAAAAAAATATGTTGAGTTTTTCCACGGGCACGGTTAATTTTTCAACTAAGTTCACATTTCTAAAAAATGCATGTTTTTACACAGTTCGGGACAAGTCAAACTGACATTGTGATTCTTATTGCCCGACCAGATCCAAGTCGTTGTTGGGATACGATCTCTAATGAATGTGCTAAGTAAGGCAAACAAGATATTGGAAACCCTGAAAATATTTTTTTTTTCAATTATATCAGTATTCAATATAATTTGTTGTATGTGCTATGAAAACAACAAACGTTTTTCATAAACTAATTATCACTTTAACTTTTTAAACCAGACACTAAGCTGACCGTGACCAGACATGATTAGACAGATAAGGGACAATTAAACAATTAAGAGAATAGACCTCCTATTGCTTTTGGGGTCACTTAAATAGGAGCTGTTCAATGTCTTTAAATTTAGATATTTATTGGTTAATGTCCTAGTAGAACTGTATTAGTAAAACTTTTGGGACTTTTAAAAGTTAAAACGGCACGTTCAATAATAATATTGATAACAATAAATTGACATTTAATTTGAAATGGCGTATATCAAACATTGCATGTCAATTTTAACACCCGGCCGATACTGCATGAATGAGCAATATGTCGATAAAATCAATAAACATTACGTAACATCCTGTTAATTGTATATCATCAGTCATAAAAGTGGTCAGAGGCTTTAGCCATATCGGTATCAGATAATAAAACGTATACACACGAATGCACACGAATGCATTTTCTTAATATTCTTTTCAATCAAAAAGTACATAATTATAGAAATATAGCACGGTATTTTTTCAATGAAATTGCAAAGAAATAAGAAAAAGCATTTGACAACATTTTTACTAGATGAGACTAAAAAGGCTTTGTGTAAAATATTGTTGTACATCGATATTGGTTCAAATAAAATATATTTCTTATATTTAATTATCAATTAATCTATTGTTTTGAATTACTACATTCAAAATCAATTGGGCTTTAAAGAATAATTGGAATATTCTTCTGAGTTTATAAAATCACTTAATCTATGTTTCTGACCCAGCAAGCTCACGACTGGAAAGTTGAAACAAATCCTAGTTTTATAAAGTGTGATAAATAACAAGGACTTATACATACATATTTTCTGAAGATAATCCTTTTTACAGAATATGCTTCCGGTAAAACATGCTCGAGAAAATCATTTAATTTCACCTTCATCAGGTGGTTATCTCAATAAAACTGTCGGCCTTCATTCATTAATTTGTAACAAATATATTTATATTCACAGGGTGACCGTAAAGTAGCCATGGTTATATTTTGAGTTTTTGGACCCGTTTATATAAACCTGAATAAGAAAATAAATATGTATCGAGTTATTGAATTATCGAACAGTTTGCTAAAAATTAGCATTTTTTTGTAACATGGTAAAAATATACCGACTTAAATTATACACCTGCTAAAGCAATTTAATAATTAGTCACGTGTTAAATGTATGAAAGGTCATAATAACAACAACTAATTCGGTAGTTGCTACATCGACTACTGTACATGTACAATGTACTGTACTTATTAGAATATTGATACGGAAACGCGCGCTTGAGCGCGAATATCTCCATTTTCAAACTAAATTGGAAGCAATTTCCATATTTTCAAATTTCTTAAAAAATATATTGTAATAAAGCTTGGACACCACAGAATACTTCACGAGGTTATAAAAAATGTCATTTTAGTAAAAAACAACTTTATGGCCAGTCAAAAACGAGGTTTAAGAGTATTTTGACAGTTTTCATATAGAATTATGAACAAACAATAGCCACTAACTTCAAACGAAAATGGAAGCAATAAGTTCACATACCACATTAATAAAAATTATATTGAAATAAAGTGCACAGAATGAAGATTACTTCACGAGGTTATAAAATTTTCTCATTTAATGTTATAAACAAGTTATTAGTGTTAAACCATACAGCTCCTATATAAATCTATAGTAAATCAGTTTATCGATAAACGTTATCGGAGTGATCGATAAGACGTTTTCAAGGGAGACAATTTTGCCGATAAGACCGACCAAGTTACAGAAATGTTCCGCATGAGTACTAACTTATCCTGGACGGTATTCTAAACAGTACTAACTTATCCTGGACGGTATTCTAAACAGTACTTACTTATCCTGGACGGTATTCTAAACAGTACTAACTTATCATGGACGGTATTCTAAACAGTACTAACTTATCATGGACGGTATTCTAAACAGTACTTACTTATCCTGAACGGTATTCTAAACAGTACTTACTTATCCTGGACGGTATTCTAAACAGTACTAACTTAACCTGGACGGTATTCTAAACAGTACTAACTTAACCTGGACGGTATTCTAAACAGTACTAACTTACCCTGGACGGTATTCTAAACAGTACTAACTTACCCTGGACGGTATTCTAAACAGTACTAACTTATCCTGGACGGTATTCTAAACAGTACTAACTTATCCTGGACGGTATTCTAAACAGTACTAACTTATCCTGGACGGTATTCTAAACAGTACTAACTTATCCTGGACGGTATTCTAAACAGTACTAACTTATCCTGGACGGTATTCTAAACAGTACTAACTTATCATGGACGGTATTCTAAACAGTACTAACTTATCCTGGACGGTATTCTAAACAGTACTAACTTATCCTGGACGGTATTCTAAACAGTACTAACTTAACCTGGACGGTATTCTAAACAGTACTAACTTATCCTGGACGGTATTCTAAACAGTACTAACTTACCCTGGACGGTATTCTAAACAGTACTAACTTATCCTGGACGGTATTCTAAACAGTACTAACTTACCCTGGACGGTATTCTAAACAGTACTAACTTACCCTGGACTGTATTCTAAACAGTACTAACTTACCCTTGACGGTATTCTAAACAGTACTAACTTACCCTGGACGGTATTCTAAACAGTACTAACTTACCCTGGACGGTATTCTAAACAGTACCAACTTATCCTGGACGGTATTCTAAACAGTACTAACTTACCTTGGACGGTATTCTAAACAGTACTAACTTACCCTGGACTGTATTCTAAACAGTACTAACTTACCTTGGACGGTATTCTAAACAGTACTAACTTACCCTGGACGGTATTCTAAACAGTACTAACTTACCCTGGACGGTATTCTAAACAGTACTAACTTATCCTGGACGGTATTCTAAACAGTACTAACTTACCCTGGACGGTATTCTAAACAGTACTAACTTATCATGGACGGTATTCTAAACAGTACTAACTTACCCTGGACGGTATTCTAAACAGTACTAACTTATCATGGACGGTATTCTAAACAGTACTAACTTACCCTGGACGGTATTCTAAACAGTACTAACTTACCCTGGACGGTATTCTAAACAGTACTAACTTATCATGGACGGTATTCTAAACAGTACTAACTTATCCTGGACGGTATTCTAAACAGTACTAACTTATCATGGACGGTATTCTAAACAGTACTAACTTATCCTGGACGGTATTCTAAACAGTACTAACTTATCCTGGACGGTATTCTAAACAGTACTAACTTATCCTGGACGGTATTCTAAACAGTACTAACTTATCCTGGACGGTATTCTAAACAGTACTAACTTATCCTTCCCCAAGGAGCAGGTGACTCCTCATAATTATGGAGAAAAATAGATTGTTTGCAAGATTCAAATTCATGGTTAGTAGCACGAGTAAGCCTAATATGATATATCTATCATTTCGATTCTACCCACTAAATTCATATATATGCTTCCACCCCATTAAATACAAGAAATACAAATTCAGTGGGTTCAAAGATTTCGATCCTGTGTTGAAGAACTTTTTGGTCATGGTGACGAGTTACATAAAACATCCAATTGTATTTTATCGTATAATACTTGATTGATGTACTTATTTATATTTACAATCTAAGAGATTGTATGCGAATTAAAACATCATTCATTGGTTCGTATTTCACCAACGCCATCCCTTGTGTTAAACAGTGTCTCCAATTTTTCTATAAGCTTTTTATATGAGGTTCATGGGTATGCGTTTGAATGAATCCCCAGTTGTATATTAGAGCGTTGATCTACTGATCAAGAGGTTGTGATCGAGGCTCACAGTGTCCGTGACTAAAGGCATGAATCCTATGTTAAATAGTTCTCCACCTTTTAATTATGTGAGGTAGCTTGGCAGTAGCTTGTGGACAGAATGTGGTAAGTACTGGTTAAGGCCTAAATGGAATCCATGGAAACTGGTTAGGAGAACTACCGGCCACGATATGACTGAATGTTGAACATGTCGTTAACTACTATGAAACAAATCAATCAATGTTTTGAATGCAATATTTTCCATTGTTTTGTCACAGAAAATCTGACCACACACTCAGTTAATGTATGTATTAGTTTTGTTCATTATCTCAAATTCTCTTACAGTCCATCTCCTTCAAGTTTGATGTTAATTTCAACATTGAAGATGACGCCGCTTGCGCTTATGACTTCGTTCAACTGTCCATGAATGGAAGTAGCTTCAGTCATGGTAAATTTGTCCTTATCATCATTGCTTTCATTTTTATTGTTGTTAAACCTCTTAACAACACCATCGTCGTAACTTAAGCGACAGCGACATCAAGGAAAGAGAAGCAACACCATTATCACTATCATGATCAATAAAAGCATCTACACTACAACTTAACACTATTATCACTATCATGATCAATAAAAGCATCTACACTACAACTTAACACCATTATCACTATCATGATCAATAAAAGCATCTACACTACAACTTAACACCATTATCACTATCATGATCAATAAAAGCATCTACACTACAACTTAACACCATTATCACTATCATGATCAATAAAAGCATCTACACTACAACTTAACACCATTATCACTATCATGATCAATAAAAGCATCTACACTACAACTTAACACCATTATCACTATCATGATCAATAAAAGCATCTACACTACAACTTAACACCATTATCACTATCATGATCAATAAAAGCATCTACACTACAACTTAAACTGTATCATAATCATAAAATGTCAATGTAATCGTCATCAACAGTTGCGTCTAGACTTACAGTAACAACATCAGAAGCTTGTTCTATATCGTATTAATTGTTTAATACATGCATTCCGATCTTTTCTCAATATTTATTCAATTTTATGATCAGTCCTTATTGATGTAACTGTTCCATCATTTTCTACAGGTCCCTATTGTGGTTCAACATCTCCGGGTACCATTACGGTACCAGGGAACCAGGCCTATGTGGTGTTCACTTCTGACGGTTCCGATGAGTATACAGGCTTTAGGCTAGACTGGCAGGCTCTTGAATTCTAATTGTTTTCATAACTTAAAGAATAAAAGAAAGAAAAACGAAATATTTGTATAAATGCCTTAGTTGTTAAAAACCACTTTGATAAAAACACAATAAGGCCAGTATTAAAAAAAATATTTTTAAAACACGGTAACGCCTTTCTTCAAAAGTTGTTGCTAAAATACGACAAGTCCTTCGCTTTGCAGTAATGCCTTCGACTCAATTAAAAATCATCTATTAAGCAATTTTGTCAAATATGTTTGTTCCTTAGTCCATTTTTTTTGGTTATCTTATGTTACCAAACAATGCTTGCCCAGGTGACATTAAACGTTTGGATACTGTGAGCGAAAGCGAACATGAGACGAATCTTACGTGATTTTTTTAAAGCATCAATATATTTAACATCTCTTGTAATTGATATGGACCTTAGACATGCATACCTTGTTGATTGTTGATACGCAACTGTTTGAGCAAAGGTGTGATATCTTGATCCATGCGCTGCTAACAGGTACAAATGTGCGTGCAAGAATAAATAAGGGTTATGGGTCTTTTTAGAATAATGAACACATATCGAATGTTCGTTTATCAACTTTTTAAAGAGATATTGTGTTCAACGACCAATTGTCGAAGTTTCGGATGCTTCAAACGTACATAAAGTAGGTTTGTGCGCTTGTAATCTAAAAGCAAATCGTTTTACTAAGGTAGGTAATTCTATACAAACGTATCATTTACATACGATAATGGTTACCTCCCTTAGTAAGGATGACTCGTCTTAAACTGAAATGCAAAACTTACCTCCATCGTAATAAAAGATATGACCGATTACCGTCTTCTCCTTGGAACTATTTTTTTGGCGTTTGGTGATGAACTTCTTCATTGGTTGTGATAGGCGAAGCCAATCTATTTTTAGATTCTGCTACAGGTTTTGATTCTGTGAGCGTCGAAAACTGGTAGTAACCAAGAACAAGGTTGCAAGCAACCCTGTTCAAAAATGCTTTCTTAAATGTGACACATAGAGTATTTTACTGGACACGACATCATTTTTTAAATAATGGACAAAATGTCATTATACTGAAATCATATTACAAGTTACAGTCCGTGTGACATGAGAATGATTGTAAATTAATGATAAAACAACAACAAACAGGATCTTATCTCAATATCTATTTGAACATTGTGAAGAGTCGTAAATGGACCCTTCACGCAGGCTTGCCCATCTTGAATTATACAAACATTTCAATAATATTTCATGGATTTGCAATAGTAACTTACCACGTAGTGCATCGAATTAAAGAATTTATATTTTGACCATACTTGTTTTACATACACACTTAAATTAAAGTAACATGGCGAGTTAACATAATGTATTATCACCCCTCACTTTTTTCGTAATGTTAATTTCCCATAGGCAAACAGGTAATATTTTTACTGTTACATTCATGCTACCATGTGACTAAACATTTTTTACTGTCACAGGGTAACAGTATTTTTTTATAGTATTTTTTACTGTCACGTAGGTGTTAGGTTCATAAGTATTTTCTTAGAAAAAGTTTTGGGTAATAAAATAAATAACACATAACCTACGTTGTAGGTTCGGCCGAGTGTAACAGTACTTTCCGAGGGCTGACATTTTTATACTGTTACCCACAAAGCTATGTGTTATTTATATACTGTACAATTGACCAGTCGCCAGATACAGGAATGCTCCGCCCACTCAATCGCGTGGTGTGGCAACGCGAAACCTTCGACAAGCTAAATCCAAGATGGCGGACAGATTAATGTATAAATCCCTCAGGCAGGTGTAAAATACAACGATTTTTAAAATATATATTGGCTATTTCGGTTGATTATTATACAATTATTGACTAGTGAGCCATTAAATATGATGTGATATTCACCGGCAGAATGTCATATTGACCTCGGCTACGCCTCGGTCAATATGGTATTCTGCCGGTGAATATCACATAATATTTTTTGGCACACTAGTCAACAACTGTTTTATTATATGAAAAGTTGATGTGAAACCATTGAGGATAATATTCTGATTCATTTAGTAATTTATTGCATTACTTGATAAACAGAAATGTGTATCATATCAATTATAAAGAAAGATGAATATATCACAAATAACAACTTATAATTCTGGTGGATGAATATTGACCTGGTTCTATTTTTAGAATTGGAAATTCCAAAATATCCATTAAATATCAAGTTTCACCGTTGAATATGACATTTATGTTAGATGATGGATCAGGCTGTAAGCCAATCAAAATGTGTTTATTTATAGATCATATAATAAAACAGATTATACAATCAATAAACATTCATGACGCTTCGTATCTGCCATGGATACAAATTTGAGTTTTAGAAAGCGACAAGAAATACACAGACAGTGACCGATACTTAGGGATTCAGTATATTACAGTCCCTGAGATACTTAAAATTATGATGACTGAATCATGTTGATGTTAACTGGATGTTAATGCAGTTTGAAATTGTTAATCTATCATGTGAATTTCTCAGTAGTAATTAGAATTGAAGAAAAAGTATCCGTAACGCGCGACAAGTATAACTGATAACGTGAACTTCTTATAATCATAGGCATTATAATCATGTTCATTTCGACCATGATAATACAAATCTTTGATTATTTAGAAAATTTATAAATCTGATCAATTAACCTTCTTGACTTGTACATTATTATTTATATAATATTATAGTATTCATGACACATAGTGCACATTTTGTAAATACATTCATACACGACCGTGACAATATATGCATGTAATACGACAGTAATAATACTTTATGATGATAAAAAATAATATTTCAATGAAAATGATAAAGACTTATATGTCATAATGTTAAATTCTATCCGAATACAGCAAGGGAAATTACCAATAAACTCTCTTGACGCTCCGTTGAAAAATGGAGATATGAGAGCAACACGAAATACGCTCGAATGTGTATGTCAGAAGTATGAATATTGTAAATTCATATGGATAAATATAAGTCTTTACATATACCTTATAATATACCAACAAAACTTATAATCTCAAACATCTATGACTTATTTAAAGACATTGAACCAGGAATGCGAGGCATGTGCTTTACGGACCAGCAGTCCTCTGTATTCCACAGTAGGGGGTAATAAAACTGAAAGGGACATTGCTAGACGTGCTTTTGTTTACATAATCAGTTACTGTACGCTTATAAAAACAACAGGAAGTTAGCTGATCGTGACCGATATAAGGGGCAATAAAAATTAGGAATTTAGACCTCATGTAGACTTTGGGGGTCACTTGTATATATGAACCGTTCAATACGTGTACCAAATTATAGTGTTTAAATTGACAAGACTTCATGTCGATCAAATTTTTCATGTAGCTTCTACAGAGAGACCGTACGTGTAAGTTTAGTACGACAGCGCTATTGAAATTAAATTTTAAGCGTCCTGTAACAATGAATAATTGTTATAATTAATTAAAAATGTTGCCCTAACTTGCAATCAAGCATAATTATGGTAATTCCGTTAATTTTGTTGACATTAAGGATGACCGTACGCTTACATTTTTTTCAAGATTCCTTAATTTTCATAACATGACAGTAAAGTACGGGAGGAGCAGTGGTGTAGGGAGGTATAGAGCGTCAGACTCCTTACCCGGAAGTTGCGGGTTCGAATCCCATCAGTGGCGGAATTTGACCGGAACCTTCGCAATCCTCTCAGTCGTCGAAGTACTGGTCAGAACCCAGGAAGCTGTCATCTAGATAATAATTATAGGTATAGTAAGAACTTGCTCTACAATCGATGTAAAATAAATAAGTTTAAACTAAACTACGTGTTATCTATAGCAAGCAGTACGAGTTTCTTGTCATTTGCATAGCTATTTGATACAGCAAGTGTCTTGTTATCAGCCGAAAAACAAAGTGTACATGGATAGATTATGTCAAGAGGGTAGCTCCCGATAAGTTCACCATAACGAGACAGTTGTACCAAAGTATTTGTTCCTTTGCTGCACACAAACACACAGTTATTTGGTCCAAAGGCAACACCTCGCGGCTCAATAATGTTTTCATTTTTCACCCTAACTTCATGTCGAATCTGTGTGTCATAGATATAAACACAATTATCGAATCTGTCCGACAGCGCAAGCAGTTTATTCTGTCTGTCATAAGCACACCTACTTGAGTCAATTTTCCAGTGTTTTTGTGGAAATTCAATACTCCATTCCGATTCACTTCCGGTCATGGATATAATCCGAACCGGATTCTGAGTCCGGTACGTTCCAACTACAAAATGTTCTTGATCTAGTATTGATATAGAAAACGGACAAGATTCAACCCCTAATGTTCCAGCCGGTGTGAATCCTCCATTGGTGTCAACCACAACTCTTTCCATTCGTTTAGAACCGGTGACATATATTATCCCATTAGAAATTTCCACAACATCAAACACGTGTGAAGAAAATTGGAACACACCTTTTAAGTTTAACCTCGCACTAAGAACTTCACATTTCCAATTGGCATTGTCCACAACAAGCAGGTCTCCGTTAGATAGGAACACCATACCACTGTACAAAGGTTGTTTCTCGTCATTAGGGGAAGTATTGACAGATATTGATGCTATATTTTTGAAACGTACTTTCCTGTAATCCTGTAAACTTTCAGTTTTAAGCGCCTCCTCTTTTATATCAAGTTCACCTAGCTTCAGATCCACTTCCAAAAACTGATTCACTGCATCGCTAGTTTTGAACGATATGTCCATGAGTTTAGTTTGCGAGATTTGATCATCCACTTCGATTTGTAATCCTTTCATTTTAGACTGAATTTTGTGCAGATCTATAAATAATTGTGAGGGAGTCTTGTACTGTATAGCTTCATTTAGTAAATCTGTTGCTTCCTCCAGAGTCGCTATCGCAGCCCCACATCTACTTCTTTGTGCATGCAATTTATTTACACAATCCTTACCAAGAACAGTCAACTCTGATACTACCTCCCCTCTAGCATGTTCTAACTTTTTTATAATCTTATCTTGTAATGTATTCATCTCTATTTGTAAACCGTCTACGTTCATTTCCAATTCTTCCTCAGTTTTATTCAAAAACACTTTGATATTGTTAGCTTTTAGATTGAGATCATGCATTTGTTTCTGTAAGGGCTGAGCTAAAGACCGGTTTTCTTCCCAAGCAATCTCACTGATTTCTACGACTTCTTTTCCCTCTTTGACTTTATTCAATGCGCATGCGCTGCAACAGAGAGATTTCTCATCCCGACAATAAAATTCGATGACTTTATTATGTGTCAAACACAGATCAACCGTTTCTTTCAATTTAGTATCAACTCTTAGTGTTTCCAGAACATCTTGCAATGCAAAGTTACTCGGTATTCTCTTAGACCACATCTCCGGTGGCGTATCTTTATAATTCACCTTAGTCAACTTCCTGCAAAGTGGACATTCTATTCCATTACAAATACTTTTTTCGCCTTTCTGTTTCATCACAATATCATGAACACAACTTTCACAGAATGTATGTAAACACGCTAATGACCTTGGGTCCTCGTATTGATCCAAACAAATAGCACAGCACAGACCGGAACTTTCTTCATTAACTTCCGGTCTAAGCATAGGCGCCGCCATTTCTTTATCCGAAATTCACACATACACATGAAGAGTAGATTGTTAAGCGTCTAAAAAACTTGTAGATCTAGATTCTTTATCTGAACTCTTAAACTACGTGACGATCACATAAATACAGTCTCGTTGACAGACACACTACACACATGTATATGTTTAATGTTATCAAAGCTGACGATATATCTGAACAAACACTGAACGACATAAATATGGATTTTGTATTGATTGTAATGCGCTTAAGAGATTTAGATACGTATAGTACATTCAAGATTTATACTTGTGTATAAAAACTACCAAACATTTACCCGTCAATATCCGTAGAATATTTGATTGACTAAACTAACATAGTATTACACTCATTGTCGCTATTTCAACTGTACATATTATATTTTGTATCTACGCGTGCATTGTATATTTTTTTATAAATTTTAATTAATTAAAATGTTCATGACGCTACATAAAGAAATGACTAAACAATATTTGACGCTAACTATCAGGGAGTCCCTACTTCATGAAATCAATGAGCGAGTGTTTCTTAGTTCAGAATATTTAACACAAATTATTTATCATTTAGTAAATTCAGTGACGTAGTTTTGGGGCAGAATATCTCCATTCTTTTATCATTATTGCAAAAATACTTATTTACAATCGCGAAATAATGTATTGTGACACTCTAACAAGCCTTAAAACTTTCCTTGTAACCCAATATCCGGGGATTACACGAACACACAATTTTCTGTTACCAAGTTTTATAGGAATTGAAAATGTACGAAGTTAGAGATATAAAGGTAAACGATCTAGTTTTTGTAATCAAGTAATGTAGTGTCAACTCTACCTATCATTCCGCCGACAAACTATTCGCTAAAGTCATACTTAGTAAAATTCATTTAATAATTATTTTGGCTTTTTTTCAATATGGATTTAAGATTTTGTATGGTATACGTGGTGCTATTCGTCAGTGAAACTCTAGCTGGTAAGTTTACAGAATTAATTATTTTTAATATTATATAAGTTAAAGTTAATTTTCTTTTCGGCAAAATGCCGGAAACAAAAAAACATTCCTATGTACTCGCCTAGATAATACTAGTGACTATATTTACTGTAAAAATGCCCACAATTCGTCTGCGGTTCTAAATTATAGTATTAACAAATCAAAGGGATTTAACCCACGTTTGGTGTCGGACAATCAAACAATTTAACGCTTACAAAAGTTATCGCAGTAAACAAAGCTAAGTATTAATAATGTTGATTAATATTATTACTCATTTGACACTGACAGATACATGTATTGTCCAGTTTATGGATTAAGCGACTTACTGTTACAAAAGACTGAAACTGAAATATTTTATTTTTCAGGAGTTTCCAACACACGACATCGTAGATTTGTAGGTATGTAATTTTGTTATAATGATTTGTAGGTATGTAATTTTGTTATAATGATTTATAGGTATGTAATTTCGTTATAATGATTTGAAGGTATGTAATTTTGTTATAATGATTTGTAGGTATGTAATTTCGTTATAATGATTTGAAGGTATGTAATTTTGTTATAATGATTTGTAGGTATGTAATTTTGTTATGTAGATTTGTAGGTATGTAATTTTGTTATGTAGATTTGTAGGTATGTAATTTTGTTATGTAGATTTGAAGGTATGTAATTTTGTTATAATGATTTGTAGGTATGTAATTTTGTTATGTAGATTTGTAGGTATGTAATTTTGTTATGTAGATTTGTAGGTATGTAATTTTGTTATGTAGATTTGTAGGTATGTAATTTTGTTATGTAGATTTGTAGGTATGTAATCTTGTAATGTAGATTTGTAGGTATGTAATTTTGTTATGTAGATTTGTAGGTATGTAATTTTGTTATAATGACTTGAAGGTATGTAATTTCGTTATAATGACTTGAAGGTATGTAATTTTGTTATAATGATTTGAAGGCATGTAATTTTGTTATGTAGATTTGAAGGTATGTAATTTTGTTATAATGATTTGTAGGTATGTAATTTTGTTATAATGATTTGTAGGTATGTAATTTTGTTATGTAGATTTGTAGGTATGTAATTTTGTTATGTAGATTTGTAGGTATGTAATTTTGTTATGTAGATTTGAAGGTATGCAATTTTGTTATAATGATTTGTAGGTATGTAATTTTGTTATGTAGATTTGTAGGTATGTAATGTTGTTATGTAGATTTGTAGGTATGTAATTTTGTTATGTAGATTTGTAGGTATGTAATTTTGTTATGTAGATTTGTAGGTATGTAATTTTGTTATGTAGATTTGTAGGTATGTAATCTTGTAATGTAGATTTGTAGGTATGTAATTTTGTTATGTAAATTTGTAGGTATGTAATTTTGTTTTGTAAATTTGTAGGTATGTAATTTTGTTATGAAAATTTGTAGGTATGTAATTTTGTTATGTAGATTTGTAGGTATGTAATTTTGTTATGTAAATTTGTAGGTATGTAATTTTGTTATGTAAATTTGTAGGTATGTAATTTTGTTATGTAGATTTGTAGGTATGTAATTTTGTTATTTAAATTTGTAGGTATGTAATTTTGTTATGTAAATTTGTAGGTATGTAATTTTGTTATGTAAATTTGTAGGTATGTAATTTTGTTATGTAAATTTGTAGGTATGTAATTTTGTTATGTAAATTTGTAGGTATGTAATTTTGTTATGACATTAAATGAATGAAAACTATTACAAGAGAGAAGAACATCGCTACTAATACTCGTACATCTGTAGGATTATCTTGTAATTCATTTCTTGGACTGTATACTGAACCTAGAGAGGCGTGTATCGGTGCTTACACCGGGCACGATAAAAAACAAGAAAAAGTGTTTGATGTAAATGCCGAGTTCACCTGTATCTCCCCCTCCCCGGCCCTGAAATAACCGCTATGGTTAAATGCGCCTTAAACATGTACATGTGGCGTATGAGATTATTATAATTATTAGAAACATAAAAACATGAAAATGTGTCACGGTGATTTCTCTATTTTGGTTAATTGAAGAGGTTGGAATTGTTTCTTCTGTTAGCGTTTAGAATACGTTTCTTTTCACTACATGTCTACGGGTGACACGTTGGTATACATTAACTATAAGATAGCATACATGATAAGTTAACGGCTGGTTACGTTATTAACACATATATAGGTACGTTCACAATAGTAAATATGACAAACTTTGGAACGATTAAAATTAATTGTCTCTTCAATTATGTTTGTATACGTTTCAACACATTTTAGGCGCATTACGAATTACTATATATACGTCCGCTCATACTTGATGTCAATTTTAAAAGGCTAAGTTAGCGAGAGACCGGTCGGACTGTGGAATTAGTGGTTGAAATTACTTGTCAGTATCAATTGATGGGTTATTGATACATGCTGACGGTGATTTTATTGATTGACAATCATTTTTTTTTCAGACAGTCCCGACAATGTTTGTAAATACACTCTGGATGGTTCAACAAATGGTACGATTTTGTCCCCGCAGTTCGGACAAGCTACATATCCCCCTAACACAATCTGCACGTGGCTAATACTGGCTCCAGAAGGAGAAACTATTCGAATCAGTTTTAATTCGTTCAGGTACGTTACTTTGTCCCGGTTTGTTCGGTCGAACGTTCGTCCGTCTGTTCGTCCAGTCTCCACCAACCGACAACCGTTTGTATTGAATTTGGTCAGTCCATCAATAGATTTTGTGTCATGTACTGACAAAACGTTAATCTAAAATCTCATACAACACTAGCAGTCAATTTCGATTGTCAAAAGGATCGCTCAACCGAAAGAAAATGAAAACTGAATGAATACTGATAGTCTATATTATCTCTTTTATTTGTTAACTTTATATATAAGCTGTTAATACAGTCTACTCAGTCCTATTGTCGGAACGAGTGTTTGTTACCAATGTGTTTTCATACAACAGTATGATAACCGGTCAAAACAACGTATTCTACCTAGTACAAGCGATCCATGAAAAAGAATGCGCTTAGTTGTGCCAGCATTTTCATTATTTTTACAATAATAGATTGACTAAATATTATGTTCGACTAGAACATTATTAAAAAAGAGCAAAACCCAACAAACATGCCTTATCAACATGTTTTGCTCCGGTATTGATAGATCAGGGCTAAAATATTGTCTGTCTGTCTATCTGTCTGTATGTACTTCAACCTTGCGTATATAACACGTGTTGTTGTTGTTTTAACTGTATTGTAACCTTGCGTATAAAATCAAAACACTTAAACCTGCAATCAACAAACTTTATATATTGGTTCCACGTGACAACCTCTACATGACTTGTGCATTTTCAGGTCAATATATCTAAGGCCTATGTCACAATGAAGGGACATTGTGTTTTAATGATTAAAGAGGATATTATTGCTTCCTTTGTAGGACAGACAACACCAGAGGTTGCAGAGGAGACTACTTGCGTATATTTGACGGTATAAACGAATTCGCTAACACGATTGGTCGATTTTGTGGTGAGGTCATACCACCTGATCTTGTATCCACTAGCAACCAAATGCTCCTATTCTTTCGTTCCGACAACCAGGCCCAATATGAAGGCTTCAATATTTCCTACAGTTTAAACGTTGAAACAGGTAACTTAACCATAGTTCAGCTTTTCATAGCCGTCACTCGCTCGACGCGCATGAATTTTCATGCGAGGCAAAGTACTACATCCGTCATGTAATTGTTAAACTTGTTCCCGTTCCTTGTAGCAGTGCAAGTATATGTAAGTTCAGTTTTCATGAGTACTTTAATTTGTATATTGTTTCTTTAAACAACACGTCGATGATGTTTTGATTTCGAATTGTTTTTATTTTGACTCATTGCGTTATAATCATAGACTCGTATATTCGAACAAGGTAAATACTAAAGCGGTGCCTTGAACAAGGTAAATACATGGCAGTGCTTTGAAAAAGGTAAATACAAGGCAGTGCTTTGAGAAAGGTAAATACAAGGCAGTGCATTGACCAAGGTAAATACATGGCAGTGCTTTGAAAAAGGTAAATACAAGGCAGTGCTTTGAGAAAGGTAAATACAAGGCAGTGCTTTGAAAAAGGTAAATACATGGCAGTGCTTTGAAAAAGGTAAATACATGACAGTGCTTTGTAAAAGGTAAATACATGGCAGTTCTTTGAAAAAGGTAAATACATGGTGGTGCTTTGAGCAAGGTAAATACTAAAGCGGTGCCTTGAACAAGGTAAATACATGGCAGTGCTTTGAAAAAGGTAAATACAAGGCAGTTCTTTGAAAAAGGTAAATACATGGTGGTGCTTTGAGCAAGGTAAATACTAAAGCGATGCCTTGAATAAGGTAAATACATGGTGGTGCTTTGAAAAATGTAAATACAAGGACAGTGCATGATGGGAAATCAGCACCATGTTGTTTTTAAACAAGGAGTATCACACAAAACATAAACAAGTTACTAGTCTTGGCTTTGTGCCAATATTTCCAACAAATATACACGCCATACACTACTCTAACAAGTCTTTGCTCTTATTGCTTTTATTCTAGTTACCGTAGTGGAACCTAAAGTTGAAGGATGTGACGGAGATGTTAAATATCTAAATGAAACAAGTGGATCTATAACATCACCAGGTTATGACGGACATTCTTGGTATAAAAATGATATCGAATGTAACTGGGTTATAGAGGCAACAGCTGGACATATCATTCGGCTTAGTTTTCAGGTAAGTGTATGTACACAAAATGAAACCTCTACAGTGAGGTCAAGTAAGGGACCGTTTCTATCCGTCCTTATCTTAGGGCGATCTAATCATAAAGTTGAAAACCGCACAGTGGTCGGTGGCTAACTAAGGTTTATTACTTGTTTACTTTTATTAATTCGGGTTTAAGGCCGTTTTTCAAAAAAAAAAGAATTCATTTATGTACGACCGCCAATTCACATTACAAGTTTTCCTGGACGGAATTCTAACTAATACTAATTTATCCTTCCACTAGAACACGGCAATTTCTCCACATGTGGAGGAATATGGACACTATTGTCAAATTATCATGGAAGCCGCGACCAGGAATCAAACCTTTGTATACGAGTATATGAATCACTGTAAAACACATTTGTCATCCAGGCCTAGGAGTTCATCATTAACAGTCTTCAAAAAAAATGAATTACAGGATAAATCTCTGTTTATCTGAGTTAAAGAAACGTTATACAACGGTAATGTGGTTCTTAAAGGATCGTCGTTTTGTATCTAGAATTTGATAACATTCAGCTAAACAATACACTAGGCTGGTTATATTTTACTGACAGCACAATATACACTTCTCAACTTTAATACTAGATCCACATGGTCTTTCTGAATATTTGTTAGGAGAATTAAAACTTTCTATTGATACTTTACACATACATAAAGAGTGTACATTGACTGAATTAAAATCTGTGAACATAATGTTACCTTTATTGACAGGTGGCCTTTATTTGGAGGTCATTTTGCTCTAAGTAAGCAATGTCGGTTTTTCATAGAGTGACCTTTATTCACAGAGTAGTCTTTATTCAGAGGTGGCCGCTAACACAGGTTTTACTGCACTCAGATCTAAAATACACTATTCAATATGTCACCTTTGAGCTGTGTAATTCTTTATCTTGAGAGAGTGATTAAATGTTTCAGGATTTTCTTACTGAGCGTATTGATGGCTGCTCCTATGACTATCTTGCTATTTATGACGGGGACAATAACGCATCAACAAATATTGCACAACTTTGCGGTCTCCTTTTTCCAGACGATATTTTCTCCTCCAGATCATCGCTGTTCCTGAAATTTATTACGGGTTTGTTTGATCAAACATTTTGAGATGTCATTAGTCAAAATCAATAAACCAGTAGAACCTGTATGTAAATGAATGAATTGTACGGTACTGAGTTAAAAGTGCTCGCCTTTATGAGAATATCCCGTTGACAGCCAGGATAAACAAACTCAATAACTTAAGTTATAATGTTTTATAACACTTCTAACCCAATACACCCTCGATTACTGTTTGTATAGTATCGCGAAAATTTTCTTTTAATTGTAAAAGTCACTGTAAATAAATCAAGATATATAAGAATCATAATATTATGTTCCAAGACCAGGATGATTTAACATTCAAACAATGTTTTCCAAAAACGTGTGACATCATAAATGTGAACATTATTTATTAATTTCGGTTTACCGCAGTTTTTTCAGCAATGTTTCAGTTATATACGCGGCTGTCGAATCACCTTACAAGTTTTCGTGAACCAGTACTAACTTACTCTTCCAGAAGGTACCGACAACTTCTCCATGTGTGGAGGGAAAATCGACATTGTTGTCAAATTGTCATGGAAGTGTATGACCTTGCCGCGAGCGGGAATCGGATCACAGAACATTCAATAGAACATTTGGTGAACTTTTTTATGTCAGTCAATATCGATCTCTTATAATGAAATATGAAGATTATTTTATTCTGATTTTCAGATGCCGATGTAGCGGCAACAGGCTTCAATTTGACATACGACATCCTGCCTGCATCTGGTGAGTAAATCTTCTGTTTTCTTCAGTTGTCTATCATAACATTAAAACAAGAGCGCCGCGAGCGGTGCCAATGCTCATCTGTCCACTGCCTCAGTGAGATCTATCCATCTATGAAGTTTCATGTTGCTACCTCTTTATGAGCTACATTAAAGTTTTTGCACAAACACAGATGCTGACCCTAACCCTGCAGTAATCACAAAACAGGCTAAAATCCTTTTAAGATCATAAGCACCTTGATTTTCTGTTCTCTGATTTCAGAAACGTGTAACAAATTTAGATGCGGAGATGGAAGTTGTATTTTTGATCAGTTTGTTTGCAATAATTTCACGGAGTGTCCCGATGCATCGGACGAAGCCGTATGTGGTAGGTAAGCGGTGGGCTAATTTAGTTCCATCAAATATATTTCTTTCGGTACATACAACAACTCATTTGGGGTCATTTTGATACAAGGGCTACCCCGCAATAACGACCCCCTATTTTAGGCCCGGTTGTAAATACAGTACAACCTCTCAGGAGTGGCCCTCTCTTGAGCAACAACTTCCCTTCAATAACAGTATGACTTTTCCCACTGTACGATTTACTAATTAATTTAACCTCACTAGAGAAACAATAACAACGTAATTTTGCTACTCAAAAAGAGTGTTTCTTCTGATCTACACAGTTATACTAGAAGCAAGCAACTCAAACATTGTATTAAAAGACTTCTTGAATTGATCATACAGATGGTCCGTATTACGTCTTCGTTTCACTCTATGATAATTCCTGTTCTGAGATAAATGCTACAATTATAACTTAAATATTAATTTACACATTTTTCAAAATTGTCAACGTTAAGGTATTGCTGGTTCTTTCATACCTGTTCCCACCAACTTAGAGATGTACATATTAACAGTAAAATTATGATAAAAAATGGAAAATATTTAGTAAGAAAAATAATGTACATGCATTTGGATTTTTCTTTCAATTGTGTTCGTTTTATTAAATACTTAATAATGCAAAGTTTTGTTATAAATCTGTGTTAATTAGTTTCCTGCTTGTGATCTTATTTGGATACGTTTTAATGATTTTAATTGATTGTATTCTTTTCAGTTACTGACACATGCGGACGCCCAGCGATCCCCCCAGTGGAATCAAATTTTAAAATTGTTGGAGGTCGTGCGGCGCTTGCCCATAGTTGGCCCTGGATGATGTCGCTTCGTATAAACAATAATCATATTTGTGGTGGAACTTTAATACACAAAAACTGGATTTTAACAGCGGCTCATTGCTTTGAAGGGTAAATCAGATTATGCAACACCTGAATACAATTTTAATAATTGGGGTCAATTTTAAAGTCATACCTAAACACGTGTAAAAAGTGAAATTTGTACGTCCTTATAATTCAATGCAATATCTAAAAGTATAAGAACACGTCTGACTTATCGTTGAAATAATGTTTATATTATGTACTGTATTGGTAGCCTAGATACATAACTTCAAGCGTTTTTAATTAATTAATGTTCAACTCTTCCTTAATCCTTGGAGAAAAACAACACGTATATGTGTACAGTATCATTCTTCATTCAAGCGAATACGTTATTCATGGTCTTGTGAAATCTAACCTGATCATTGTCAAATTACTTCTTAATTTGCGTATATTACGTAAAAGATCAATTTCAAAATGAATTCCAGTAAAATACGTCTACTGGTTACAGTGGATACGTATTACTTAAAGATATGATAAAGTATTTCAAGTTAAAGTGAAGTCACTAACTGTTAGTAAATGCATAGGTTTTAAATAATCTTTACTAGTTAGCAAAGGTGCAACTAAAGCAATTCGACGTCAATAGCGTTTATTATTTCAGCAACCGGCATACAATAGAATGGACGGCCGCAGCAGGCAAACAAAGTATGGTTAAAACCGACACCACGGAACAAATACGTCAAATTGAGAGGATCATTGTGCATTCCAATTATAAATCTCTGTCCAGCATCAATGATATTGCTTTAGTTAAAGTAGAGAGACCTTTTGATGTTAATACATATGTTAGTACAGTATGTTTACCGGAAGCGGAACCAACGCCTGGTGAAAATGGTTTTGTAACAGGATGGGGCGAGGTGCATGGTAAACTACACTATATTTGACTCTAATAAAACATGTACACTCACAAAATCATCAGACTTTTAATAATTGTTTGTTTATTCCAGGTAACCACAAAGACAGTATAATGAAACAACAAAACAGAACAGAACAGAACATATACTTTATTAACTTGTACAACATGTACATTGTTATAACATATATACAGAATATACATACACAAAATCATACATATTAATCTCTACACATTAACATAAACACACTAAATAACTAAAGGAGAAAGTATATGCACGTCAATATAACAGTGCAGTTAATGATAAAACGATTGTTTTGATAACATGTGATGTGTTTTAAGTGAATGAAAGCTGTCATATACCAAACCATCGTTATTTAGTATATCAAGTATCAATGCAGAAAATTATGTCTTTTTGTACGTTGGTCAGTGTATTGAATCCGAATAAGTTTATAAGTGACGTGTTGACCAGCTTACTTCAAACGTTGACGACCAAACAGTAAGGTACGATTAAAGTGAACTGGAATAAAAGGAATTTGTCAATTTGATAATTGTTTCGCAAGTTATCATATACAATAAGTTTGAGAACTTATATAATCGTAAGAAAAATCGTCTGTCTGGACGTATTTTAGACGCAGTATAGTGATGAAAAAACGTAAAATGTACTTTTGTAACCTTCGCGGTAATGCATGTATGTTATACTATGTATTCATACATGTATATGTTGCGCGTTTCGTATTACTAAGACATGCTAATAAAATCGTCAAACAATATCGCTTTTTCTTCTTTCGCATCTTTATTGATATAAATTGACAGATGTTCTTTATCAATTATCTCTGTGTTAAGACACTGGTATGATTTAATTTTGCATCTTTGCATCAAACATAGCCGCTGATAATTATGAGAACGCTTCACATTTGATACTCAATTGCACAAAGTGGGAAATACTTACAAACATCGATTGGGATATCGATTGGGATCACAATTTAACATAAATTATAATTCAACATTACACCAATCAACCAATCAAATGATCGTTGTTGTAAGCTCCGCCCAATGTTCCAATTTTAACCTGACTAAATTGAGCATAACACAAGTATGCCGTAATATACTTTTTTTGTAAACAAAATTACTATTAGTTGCCATAATAGTATGCGTCATTGATCATTAATATATCTAAAGGAAAAATCGTCAAGAACATACAAACATCACATATCAGTGGTAAATATATTGATGAATTTATACATTATCGCATTTCGTCGGTGTCGCGGAAACAGGTGACAATTCATATTTATAAGCACTTCGAGCGGTTAATCGATTAACCCATTAGTAAAATCTTGACGAATTGACGTCTCTGTTATTAACCCCGATACGTCTCACTGTATTGAATTGTTAAATAAAAACAAATTGGTATAACGAAGAAACAATTTGAATATCAACATACTTCCACTTTCACTGTTTTCTTTTGTATGTAATTTGGTGACACAACAACCGTTTCATCATTATCTGAAACTACAATGTTAAAAATTCGCTTCTAAAGAAATATGTATCTTATTTCAGGTACCTGCTGCCCAGATGTATTGAAACAGGTATCAATACCAGTGGTTAACAGGACTACATGTATATCCCCAGACCACCTGGGTAACCAAGTAACTGATGACATGTTTTGTGCAGGTTTAGAACAAGGTGGATTAGATGCTTGTCAGGTAAATAAATTATCTGGGAAATTTCATGATTTAATAGGCAGTGGTTCTTGACCCAATGTTTCTTGTGTTCGAAGCCCATCAGAGAAGGTTACAGTCCATGCCTTTACAATCCCTACAGGAGGTAAGTACTAGTATGTTACCCACAAAGCAATTATCCAGCGTGGTTTGTGTAATGTGTAGTGTTTTGTTTCAGGGCGATTTTAGCCCCTATTAGTTTTAATGGTGGATGGAGTCCGTAGACTTGCACCCTGTTAGAACCACCGACCTTCCATAAACTATCTTGGCTGCTTCTTACATGGTTATTCTGTCTTAGCTGGTATTCGAACTCACAGCGATGAGGGCCAAGTGAATGCTAGATACAGCCCAACCTCTCAAATCAACACCTTTTGAGGGTAGCAAACTTATGCTGTTGTTGAGAGGTTGTTGCTCTAGAGAGGTTAAATTAATAATTAAATCATGCAGTGGGAATATATCATGCTGTTGAAAGTAGGTTGTTGTTCAATAGAGGGCCGCTGTGGAGAGATTGCACTGTATATAATTTCACAGTCGTACGTGTTATAAATCAGGTGATATCAGCGAGTGGAGTGGAATTTAATTGAACTGAATGTGTCTTTTTGGTAAATTACAGGGTGACAGTGGTGGACCTTTCGTCATGAAGAAGAACGGTGTATGGAGTGTCCAGGGAATTACTTCATTCGGATCCTTGTGTGCAGGTACTTCATCAGTTTTATCTAATAAAACATTTCACATGATATATGAGTCATCTTACCAGTTTACATGTTATTGTATATGTTGCACTTTATCAGCATTTTAAGACTGATGATACACATCGAACGTTAAAAATTAAATGTACACACTTAGCGAGTCCATTTCCGTGAAAGATTTCTTAGTTTTCCTAAATGTATGTTTTACTTTCATGAAAATATTTTATTGTTCTTTTAATAAGTGGGTTAGGGTTCCAAAAAATTCCTAAAAATGTCTTCGTTTTTCATGAAAATCTGGTAGATTTGTTTGCGAAATTAATTTGAGTGTATCTTAAGTATGCTGAAATATGCCACGATACAAATACATTAAAATATTCAGATATCTTTTTTTGTATTGGGCACAATTAGGATGATAATTATGCGCTTTTTGGAGATAAATATAAATTCCCTTGTCGCACTGTGGTGCACTGTTACATCACTAATCTTTTTACTTTTCTGACACAATGATACACAAAAATACTAATATTACAAAAATGGTATTGCCCAATTATCATTATTTTTTATAGTTACTTATGATTCAACTTATTTTTATGATGCATTTCCTTTTATGTACCTTTATATACCTTTTGTTGCACTTGTTGGAAAATATTAATTTAATCATATATTGCATGTTGACCTATATGTTTTTTATCGAAGTAGATTGATACTGTTTTATAACTTCTTCTTACCATGAGTTTTCACTAAAAAAGGGTACTCTTATTTCTTTAATCTTAGAAAAATGGGTTACACTCATAGACTTCTATACAGCTTTAAAGGGAAAATTGCTCAAAGGAATATCATCACTTTTTAAAAAAATATCTTTGTAAATCATATTCTAGCATGGAAACCTATTAATGTTATAAACATTTACAAAATCTGTCCTACCCATTCTGAGATAAAAAACATTTAAAAAGATTTTAATATTCTTTTCTTTCAGCACCCAAGTCTCCCGGGGTCTACACCAAAGTGTTTCATTACATCGACTGGATCAGGCGGAAAGTTGCTGAACATTTTTGATGCGTTTGAATTTTTTGTATTTAATTAGTATTTCAAAGAGACTGGAATAGTTTTTTTTATTTCCGAATCTGTAAAATCATTTCATGTGAAAATGAGCGAATTAAAAAGTAAAATACATGTGTATCACTTTATCATGACTAATATACTAATGTATTTTAAAAAATAAGCTTTTTTATCATAGTTCCGAAGAAATAAGTTTAATTTGAGCTACGTTTCAGTTTTGTATTTAATATATAAAATAAACAAAATGTACACTGCTCAACTTGTTAAATCGGTCATTAATAGGTCTATTCTAAATATTCAATGAGAAGGTACATCGCTTACTGTACAGATGCAGCGTGTAATGTCGTTTGATTTTATCGAAAACGTACAACTAATGGATATACGGATGATCTATATCACATTGGTAGTGCGTTTTTTTTAAATCTGATAGTTTGAAATAATTAATGTTGTCTTATACAAGTATTTATAAAATATTCAAAATCAAATTGGCCGATTATATAATATTATGTAGTATAGTTTTTTCCTGTCACCTTTCAAAATGATCTTGATTTTGTGTTAAAATTCAGGAATGGTGTCCCTTTTACTGGACCATACACTCACTTCTATTTCTCCGAACTACCTAGTAAAGTTACCTTGATTTAGACTAATGATAATGGCTTATAAAGCTTTTATTCATTAAGTCAAGTACTTATACATACATGGATTCGCAACTGCTAAAATAGCTCAAACGATATCTAGAGACTATCCCACAATGCATAGTTATATACTCGACAATGTACGACAGCTTTAATCGGGTGTTTACGAATTTAATCAAAGCCCTTACAGCGCTGGAAAAACAGGGTTTGGTCCTGAGGCTAGACAGTTGTATTAACAGCCATACAGTGCCACACACACAGCCACGACCTCGGTCCAGGGATTGGTGCATTGGATTTGTACCTTTGGACCAAAGTCGTTTTTACATGGTATAAACCATGGACAGTGTAAACCAGATAAGACTGGTAGTAAAACCAAGAACAAGGATGCCTTGCAACCCTGCTCAAATATACTAAATATGCTATACTCTGGCAATTGGGCACCGGAAATTGGTTGTGGTGTAACAAATTTCATAAGTTATTAAGATACACTTAAAATCTACAACTGTATTAAGTGTATGCACTGAAAAAAGCATCAGTCGAGCATTTTAAATTCCAAGATGGCGGATCATCACGGATATTTTCACTGTTGTAAACATTCGGATCATCACGGATATTTTCACTGTTGTAAACATTCGAATCATCACGGATATTTTCACTGTTGTAAACATTCGGATCATCACGGATATTTTCACTGTTGTAAACATTCGGATCATTACTGATATTTTCGTATTTTTGCTATTGTAAACAGGAGCATGGAATCCCGTTGATTCACGCGTCACTTCCGCGGGATTTAATTTCTTCTAACTGTTAATACGGAAGTTGCGAATCCATGTATGTATATAAGTCCTTGTATATAAGACCTTGTATATAAGACCTTGTATATAAGTCCTTGATAATGTCAATTATTTCATGACAAAACTACATTTGGATAGTTTTTAGGCACATATATAAAATTCGTGTTCTGAACAGATAGATAAGGTGTCCCATTTAACGATACTACAACGGTGTCAACTTATACGTGTTATTGTTTTAGTTCAAATATGTACGTGAAACTATTCCTTCGGTTTATTGCTTTTACATCGATAATTACCCTTTGTGGTAAGTAGATTTAAATCACATTATTTTTTTGAAATAAATAAGTACTTACTAATGTTGCTAAGTTTGTTATTGATTGTCGATTGCTTTGTCAACTTCACAAACATCCAGAATTCCTCGAATAAAAGTCTGTAAATACTGCGAAATTAGTTCTGGAATTTCGGTATCAAATCGCTACGAATTTCCGTTATGTGGGACAGGATTGTCAGCAAAACATTCAAATTCAAGGACAGATAACTCAAAAACGAGAGAAATTGACCGAACTCATACGAAGTAACGATGTTTTATTACATTGAGCTAGACAGACGCAGGGTAATTTTAACATACACAATACTCATACAAACACGCACATGGTATTTAGCTCATGTGGGATGTTCTAAATATTTTCGATACATACACTAGACCCGAGCACGAAATTATATTGATAACATAGGGCCGGTTTACAGGGGTTTCCAAATTCTATAGATCCCTCAAAATGGGATAGGTGTGTAATTACCACGTACCGTTGTCAATAGACATCACACAACAAAAGATAAATACACCTTTTATTAATAAGGGGTAGCAAGATACTTAGATTTAATAATGGCTATCCCCGCTAAGATATTTCAGACGGAACTCAGCAGTTCATATCAACGAATGTTTGTATATATATGTTTAAGCTACATCATGGTACATGATAACTATACTATTTTGTCTTTACTTATAGTTTCTGTCGCATGTCAAGATAAACATAATTGTTTAAACCTGTGCCAAGATGGCTATCATGCACAATGTCAGATGAACGTTTGCCATTGTCCACCACGTAAGTTTGATGTTGTCAGCTGAATTAGATACACGAATATCAATTGTACATTTTTCTTATATTTTTCATTATATTCCACATCAGACTTCGTGACAGATAAAAGGGAAAAACAACCCATCTGACATTGGTTGACTTTGTCAAGTAGCGATAACAACAATGACATTGACAACAACAACATCGTAAAAAACAAACATGAACGACAGATATTTCAACACCAACAACATGAACAAAAGCCACATCCTCAATAACTACATCAACATCAACAACAACATGAACATTTAATTTAGTTACATCAACAACAACATGAACATTAGTTACATCAACAACAACATGAACATTAGTTACATCAACAACAACATGAACATTAGTTACATCAACAACGACATGAACATTAGTTGCATCAACAACAACATGAACATTAGTTACATCAACAACGACATGAACATTAGTTACATCAACAACAACATGAACATTAGTTACATCAACAACGACATGAACATTAGTTACATCAACAACAACATGAACATTAGTTACATCAACAACAACATGAACATTGGTTACATCAACAACAACATGAACATTGGTTACATCAACAACAAGGCCAACACCAACATCGTTGATGACTGTCAATTAGCCTTCATAAAGCAATGATCTACTTATACAGATATCTTCTATGTAGAATCATATATATCGTACAAAGTATAATATTCCCTGTACTTATATATATTATTGATTAACCGTGCTAATTAAAGTTAACGATGTTGTGAATAAGACAATGCTAGTTTTGTGCACTGTTCATTTTATTCGAATATCAATTTAGCATATTCTAAATATATATAATATGTGCTGAACAGTGGCCTTGTCTTGTACGGTTGTGTTCATCACCAGTTTAACTTTATCTCAGGACTAACGCCCTCTCTAATTCGGAGCCCTGGAATCCAGACCACTCGAATCCGAGTCATCTAATCCTGACCAAACACATCAGTCCGGATAAACATTTTGAACCCGTTGCTTTAGTAATTATCTTTAAAAAAAGACTGTTTGAAATAAAAACCAAAAGACTCTCCCCAGGTTCGGACTTTTCCGGATTCCACTTTACGACAAATGCATTTCATATCACAGATCACTGTAACTTGAAGAGTGACTGTCCACAAGGACATGGGACCGGATGTCCACCTTTATGTGATGTTGCTTGTATGAACTACAACTGTAAATGCTCATGTCCAGCCGATGGTTGAATAAAATGTGTAATTTTACTAATTTGTATTGTAAACCGCATTAGAAATAAAATATCAAAAGTCACTTGTTGGGATACATTGACTTAAAAATTATTCATATAACAGTATTTTTATGCATTTTTAAAAATCGATTTTGAAGTTTCTCCCTAGTAATAGATATGATCGTGTTGAAAAATTGATACTTACCCCATAAATTGGTTGCAGTATAAAAATTTGCGTCAAACAGATCTATAATCAATGATGTCATAGTCTTAAGACAGTTAGTAACAATATAGAATCGCCAAGGGCACGGTCATTGTAAAACTTATAGTGCACCTCAGCGACCTAACAGTTACATAAAAGACAGCAATTAAAAGTCACACTGACCTAAACAGTCTTGGCAGGCTTGTGACTATATGTTAAATTTATCAAAGACGTCGTACAATATTTACATGCGTTATAGATCCGATTAAGTGACTATAAAAACGTGATACTAATTATACACTAGTATTCAATTAGCACGCATTTAGACTGAAAACAGTCAGCAAATACAATTCAGAGTTGAAATCAAATGATTATATACTTATAAACTTATTAATGTACTCCATAATGTATGAGATGTAAATACTTATTAAATTTTGTTGATTTTGGTTGTTTGGTACCACACCGTATATCCCGAAGAGCCGAACACAGTTGCCAATATTTTTCCATTTTCCGCAGAGATATTGATGCATAAAGTCTGTCCTCGTATTTTTGAGAACGTCAAGCACAGTTTATTGTAGAAGTTGCGAACCTTGAATACAGTTAGAACGTTAGATATGATAACGCTTAACACAGTCGCCATATACTTCTTACAGCATCCTTTTCTAATCGTGTAATGTTGTATGTATATTTACTGATATTGATTTAGTCCTAAAAGAAATACAATTACGTTACATATAGCATTTAGAAAAGGATTATTTTAAATATACGAATCAATTCAAGACTATTGCTAAGAATTGGTGAGACAACAACCCAATGACAAGACCTTTAAGAAGACCATAAATGATATTGACCTTCAATGTCCAAATATTGAATTTTGTTTGAATAGTTTTATTTAGATTGCCATTAATTTGGTTAATAAAAACTGATGGATTAGATAAATATTTGAACAAAACATCACATACGTTTTTAAAGCTACAAGCTTCTCCAGTTTCCATCACCACAACACAAATAAATAATTGAATGCACATTCCATACAATAAAAAATAACGCGATGCTTTACATGTCACCGAACACAACAAAAATGAAACTGTTCATAAGTTCATTAATAAAAACAACATTTACAGTATAGGATTTACAGCCTGACCATGCATTGTACAATTATGGCCCTGCACTTTCCTTCGCTGGTCTCATTCACTGTGATTTACGCTCAGTTTACATAAAATCTGCATACCAAACAGCTTCCATTAACCTTCCACCTACGAACTGGTTACATTTTTTTCAATTCAATGGCATAAATACACGTAAACGAGCAATACAAAACAGTCGTAAAAAATCTAAACAATCCTCTCCCTCGGATTACTACAATATTTTCTATCAGTACACACATTTCAAGGAAGGATGACGTCATAATCCTAGTGCTTTATATGCTAATTCAGTCTGGTTCCTAGATTCTATTGTAAACGTATAGAAGTCATCATTGAATTCATGAACGATGCGATGATAACTTGGTGCCAACCAGATATTTAAAAAAGTGATTCATCGGGAAATTGTAATCGATTAATTAAATGCTTATTACGTGTAACTTTTTCTTCGAGCATGTGTTCATGTATGATATATTACATTCTGCATAAGTTGAGTATACAAAGAGGCAGGTAATGTAGACTATATAATATTATGCTAATTGCTGAACTACTATTGGTGATCAGATGGAAAACATAAATCAAAGTACTGAAAGCTCATGGAACGGGAACAACTTTAACAACTGCATAGCGGGTGTAGAAAAGCGTTAGTAGTGCTTAAGTCTGCATCAAAATTCATGTGCGAACTATCGTTCGGATTCAAAAAATTCACCCTACAAAGAAGTTCACCTTTTGACTGCTTTGTAGTTCCGAACAACAGCAGAACCTTCAGAGCTTTGATTAAATATGTGTTGATTGTTAAAAAATGACTGCAGAATTGCATTACATTAATAATGTTTCGTTACAAATGGGTATAATGTGAAATACATCAGTTGATAAGATAGTTCAGCGACAAGCTGCCACATAATTTCTATTAGTAACCTTGCTGAGTTACATCCACTTGTTGTCATCATTTCTTATGTCATAAAATCCAACCTTATCCTATGCAGAAAACTATAAGACTCATTGTTCCATACCCAGTGAGCCAAGGAGTTTGTTTCTGCGGCTGTCATTGGATTTTCTGGATCAAAATAATGAGTGATGAACATGTCATCTACATAAACCTGAAATATAAGATACACAATGAATGATGATTGTGTAAGTAAGTTGCTTGCAGTCTCACTTAGTCATAAAACCTAATTGTTTCTGGTTATTCAAATTACCCCATTTTCCTCTGCAACTCAAGACTATCTATTAGGTCGGAGGAACGTAACAACCACCGTCGGACTTGTTTTCTTTTCGCACGCTCCCAAGTATAATAAAAGAAAAGAATAAAACAATTCCCGTCTTACACTATTTTATGAGCATGTAACCACAAACAAATATTTTTTTACGCCCTGGAGACTATTTCAGTTTCTACCTCTTATCATTTAATAATAATGAACTAGTGATAAACTCGTGTAATATTTCTTTTCATTATGCATAAACCATTAATGAAAGCTTAAATGGTACAGAACATGAAAAACTTAAGAAGGATGCGCAAATAATCACAGAGATTCCAGTTATTGAGGGAGGGGGGGGGGGGGGGTTAGAATTTTTACATGTAGTAATGATAACTGTAATTTAATATTTAATCGGCCTAATGGATATATGATAATATTAAGTATTAATAATTATGTGTTAGGAATAAAAACTTACGATTATCACGTAAATGAAATAAGATGAGAAAGTTGCTGGGAATAATAAAGGCAGTCTAGTTGAAGCGACCGATGATGACTGACTGACTTGTTGCGAAACTTATAGTAGCAGTCAAGTAGCTGCGATGGATGGTGACGATCATGATGCTGAGAATAATAAAGACAGTAAAGTGGCTGCAATCGATGATAATGGCCATGTTACTGAGACTTACAGTAGCAGTCAAGTAGCTGCAATCGATGGTAACGATCAAGTAGTAGCAATTGATGATGATGGTTATAATGCAAATACTGATGATGATGATAATGTGAATGAATTTGGAGACCATTGGTAGTAAAACATACCAAAATTGAAAACAGATACATTTGTATACTGTTAATACTAGTAGTAATTCGTTAAATCAAAATAACTACATTGTATATCAGTACTAATTTCCACTACTCAAAAGTGAAACTTAAAAATGTTTCACGTACAGATGTTTCAGATAATTCGAGATATACAGTATAAATTAATGTTGTTCCTGAAAGTGGTATTCTTGGTATAGATGAGACAATACAATACCAAATAAAGAATCAGGGCCGTTAAAATCCCATTCGCTGTACAATCATGTGTTTTACGCTATATAGTAATACCAATATACTCCCGCCATTGCTTGGTGTAAGCACGGAAAGCTGTGTTAACTATATAAGGAACGATTATGAAGTTTAATTTCCCTCGAGGTTAAGTGGTCAGTTATCCTGATGAAAGGTCTTTGTATGCACACGAGGGGTAGGAAAGAAATGTTTGAAGAATTGAAATAATTTTGGATGGGAAGTTTTTTAGTCGGAAGAGAGATTTGCAACGTGAACACGAATGGACGATTACTACCACATTAAAGAAGGTAAAAACTAATTAAAAACTAATTATCTTGTTACGTTTAAGAATATTTGCAAAAATAAGAATCAGTTTGAGTTTAATAAGCCGTGGCCGTGGTCCTGTGGTTTGTAACCCGGCGACCCAAGTTCGATTCCCGGTTGCGGCAGATCATACCCTTCGATGAAAATTTGACAACAATGTCGATTTGATTTTCCTCCCCATGTTGAGGAATTGCCGCCAGTTCATAGTAGATAGTGAGTTGATAACAGTTAGAATATGATCCAGGAACACTTAAAACACGGCGTTAAACCTAACATTGATATTATAAAACTCTGTGGTTGACATTATGGATAATATTGAGAGAGATAAGCAACAAAAGCTGATGATTTTTGTAAACGAGGCTGAGTCCGCAATTAAACATCGAAATAAAGTAAAAGGAATTTCGGATAACTCCATCCGAAGTCGGGCTACTATAAACATGTTCTAGGCCTTAGACCTCGCCAGTGATTCTGACGTCGAGTAGAAGATTAGGCGTTCTTTTCGTAACAGTCCAATGGCACCAGTATATTTATAAGGTGCGGTAAGGAAGGTAATTTCACCACGGGGTGTGTCACGTGAGTGTCAAATGGACAACAGGTGGAGCAGTGGCGTTGAGTAGAGCGTCGGTCTCCTAACTCTGAGGTTGCGTGTTCGATTCCCGTCAGTGGCGGAATTTGACCGGAACTTTCACAATCCCTTTCTTCGACGCAAGTACTGGTCAAATCTAGGAAGCATTCGTCAAGAGTAGTTAATATAAGTTGTAAGAACTTATTCTACAATCGATGTAAAATAAACAAGTTTAAATTAATAGTTTTCATTTATTGAGCATACGTATTAATGATTTCTATCAATGAAACCCTGATTCGTTCGAAATGGAAACAAATATATCTGTTATAATGGAACAAACACTTTCTACACATATTGACATATTTAAGATAAACGTTGTGTTCGAAGTTTCCAAGAAAATTTATAATACTAATCCACTGTCAGTTGCGATTAATTCAACCGCTTGATTCTGAATCTAAGTACTTTTGATAGATTTGTGCAGAAATAAAACTCATCAAACAACGCTAATCTGCCTAGAGAAATAGCTTTAATGTTCCGCTCTTAAGCGTATAAAAAACATCAAGGCAGTTCACTCGCCATCTTTTGATATCCGCAAATAAGCAGGTCCGGCATTCCGTCTAAAATTTGTGCGCTTTTCGCGAAACTATCTCGTTATTGTGTGCCAAATTTAACCGATTTTGTGAGTTTATTAAAAAATAACTTAACACAAACTTTCATCTAGTTTATAATGATGCCAAAACTAAAAGACCTTTGACCGCTAAGGTTTGTTTCATTAAGAAACAAATGTTTGATTTTCTTCCGACACTAAGGGACTAATCCGTAATACAGTGCAAACTCCCTAAACAGCCACAAATTGGAAGGACTAAAATGGCTATTTTAAGGGAGTGACTGTTTTTTAGAGAGTGAAAATAGAGTGAAACGTCAATTTTGGTTGCTAGTACATGCATACTGGCAGTTACAGGAAGGTAACCGTTCATGGAAGTTACACTGTAATAAAGACTAATTTAACAACCTTAACTCCGACATCTTGAACTTTGAATGTAAACTTTTGCATCTCATTGATGAGTAATTGAACATTACGAGTGTACTGCCATGCACAATTCGACGTTCCATTGTACAGACAGGTGATTCCGATCTTTGTCGCTTTATAGTCCACTGATACTGCCATGAATCGATTTTTATAGTCCTTTAACAAGACGAAGGATAACCTGAAAAACATAATTATACAATTATAACACTTCCCGTAGTGTCTTCACTAATGTTAAGATGGCCACATTGTAAAAAGAACACTTTTTTACAAACTATAAAATAGTTATTGCATCTTAACGGCTATTTATGTCAACTTAACAGTACAGTGCCATTTCTCCAAAGCTACACCCTTTGGGAATGGGAAAAGTATACCGGTTGCACTTACGAACTTGGAAAGCTTTGAAATAATGAAAGTACCGAACGTACTCATGGGTACTAAACATTGCAACATTACATGGGAATTAGTGTAACAATTGCATGGCCGATGTATATAGTACTTAGGTCCGCCGAGCAGTGACGGCCTTGGAAAGCTGACATATCGTTCATTTAACAGACAAACCACAAAATGAACTTTATCCCGCCCTTATAATTTGACAAAAAAGATCATCTATTGACGATACGCCAGAGCGAGTGTAGCCACGTCCCCTTGATTTCAGGGGGAGTAACTCTTGTTTAGTCCGTCAACAAAGAATTAAACAATACCAGGTAGTTGTATTTATTAATGTAACTACATGTACCTGACAATACACGGAAAACAACTTCCCTTACAAAATAGAAATTCATGTTTGTCTGTGAAATGCAAAGTTATATTAATAAGAAAACAATGTAATCATGCAATTTGTTCTTAACTCTCCATCATTATTATCCGTCTGATGCACATAATAGAAATATGTCTACTTTCATAATTATTGTAATGTCACATCAGTTGTATATATCTTATAGATCTGTTAACAATTAATACGAATTAATATTCCTGGTAAAAACATAATTCATTTTATCATATGTTTTTGAATTATACTAGTGTCTGACTTGTATATAAATTTGAACACATTTCTTGTCGAATTTAGCGTCTTAATTCTTATTTTAATGCAGCCGAAAAGACAGGCGTAAAAATGTCCGACAAAATATTAACGTAACTATATTGATACACGAACCTAATAAATACTAAACGCAAGTCGAATTATCAAGAATATATTGAAGAATGAAATATAAAACCATAGGGCCGTGGATTTTTTTTATTAATCTATACATGATGAATGCAATATTTTTTATGAGTCTATCTGAACGTCTGAAGTACTCAAAAACACCAATTCTCATTGTGATTACATATTTGTACATTTGAATTGTATTGTGAGATTTTACTATAATATGATATTATCAAAAATCAAAGGGTGTGGGCAATGGAAGTCAAACCCTAAAATGAGTACACTACATGAATATCACATAATAAAAGCATAATGATCCAACAATAAAAGCCATCCGAAGAAATATATGATGGAGTCGGAGAGTCCCAACATCGTTAACATTGATGTCAACTGAGACCAATTTACACATGTATGTTGGTTTGTATACATTTTCATACTGATCTCAGATGTCATTATGTTAGGGAAGAGAATTAGCGATGCATTAAACACATTGAGCCAGGAATGCGAGACATGTGAATTATGGACCACCAAGACACATGTTTCCACAGAAGAGGTAATAAAAGAGACAGTGTCATTGATAGACTAACTTCTGTTTACATAATTATATTCTATGCTTATAAAAACAACATGAATTTAGTCGGATACTTATCATCACCATAAATGAAAAAATACACTACTTTTTTACTAGGTGTCAAGTCTACAGTCATGACCAGAAATAGGGGCAATAAAACAATTAAAGAGATTAGACCTTATGTGGATTTGGGGGGTCACTTATATAGTAGCTATCACAGGTGTTTGACACGTTTTTATAGTGCCCCAACTGTTAGATATGTATAATATATTATATTATACATATCTAACTATAAAAACGTGCCAAACACCTGTGGTAGCTATTGGATGTCTTTAAATATAAAAGTGAGCAAGTTAAAACATGGACCAAGGTCATACTAGAATCATCATTATACGTATCCGTACGACGGACATGATCTAGTTATTTATATATTTCATTAGAAATGATACAATAACTGTAATTGAATAAATGTATATATAATTCATGTATTCATAAAGTGTTGTTTTTTCTCATTAAATCTAAGATATACGGGAGTTATACTCGTGTATGCAATTTTATAATTACAATGGGCCATGGCGTTTAAATCTGAACGATCGACTTATTCTGACTTCACACACTTTCGGAAAATTAATAAAAGCGTAAGCAATAATTTGGTAACACCCCTAATTATGTCAGATTTAAAAGTTCCCTGGCAACACTGTTTGACCGTTTTTAGGTCGTTTAATCATAATAATTATGAAACCTATCATGCGTATTCACCGTGGTCCGACAGAAGTTTGACGGACAAAATTATGACCGACAGTTTGGCTTATCAGTTCTGCGTTCTGATTGGTTGATTTAACCTGTCAATCAAAATAATCTGGCGTATCGTCAATTGTATGGCAAAGCTTTATGACCGGTATTTGTAAGTTTTGTTAATAAAAAAGGACACAAATAGTGGAATATGACCACCAAACGACTGTATTTCAATGTTACAAAAGTAAAACAATACAATTGGAAAACATAAATTATGATTTATATATTCGTTCATGTCATCGGATTTAACGCCATTTTCAACATTATTTCAGGTAAGTCGTGGCGGGCAGTTATCCTAACCAGCTTCCCTGGACTTTATTAAAGCATTAACCAGTACTAACCACATTCTATCCACAAGCTTACGCCAAGCTACCTCTCACATAAGTTAAAGGCGGGACAATTTTGTATAGAATGTAATACTAGTATGTTCAGTCAAATTTGTCACGGACAGTGTAAGTCTCGCCCGGGGTTCGACCTCACAACCTCTTGATCAGTAGACAAACGCCTTAACCACTGAGCTAACCAGTTGGAAAACAGCGTGTAGTATTTACCGTATACTTACTTGGTACTGGTTTGGTTTGTCGATGTGTACAAACTTAACGAGCTACCTGGGAGCATTTCTCCTGGAATGTTCGAAAAGTAATTCGACTTTTCACCATTCGACATCCACCAGACTGACATCTGTAAAGAGATACAATGTAGGAAAACAATCGAATCAATACCTCATCTTCAAGATACATTCACACAAGGCATCTTTAAAATTGCTACTATGCAATCATGCGATATACTTATTGAACGATACCCCGGCCCCATTACATCATAGCGATTTTAGCAAATCGTATTTTAATTCTTGATCCAGTCTCTTGTTTACACTACAAGTATACACATGTCAGAACCATTGTTTTACAAAAAAAAGATATACAATCATTCTCTCACCTCACCGATGTCAAAGTTCACGGGAGTGATCGGTGGACGAGCGGTAACGCACTGGACTACTAAACGAAACGTCGTGGGTTCGATTCTCGACTTTCCTTTCTAATTTTTCAGCGAGGCTTTTTTAGTGTCCCCATTCCAACTAACGAGCCAATAACAGGACAAAGGGCGAGGCGTGTATTAGTGTTTTATACCGGACATGATAAAGAACCAGGAAAAACTATTTGAAGAGAGTAGTGATATAAATGCCTGGTTCTCAAGTATTTACCTCCTCTCTCTGGGACGGTTCTCCAGTATTTACCTCCTCTCTCTGGGACGGTTCTCCAGTATTTACCTCCTCTCTCTGGGACGGTTCTCCAGTATTTACCTCCTCTCTCTGGGACGGTTCTCCAGTATTTACCTCCACTCTCTGGGACGGTTCTCCAGTATTTACCTCCACTCTCTGGGACGGTTCTCCAGTATTTACCTCCTCTCTCTGGTACGGTTCTCCAGGATTTACCTCCTCTCTCTGGGACGGTTCTCTAGTATTTACCTCCTCTCTCTGGGACGGTTCTCCAGTATTTACCTCCACTCTCTGGGACGGTTCTCCAGTATTTACCTCCTCTCTCTGGTACGGTTCTCCAGTATTTACATCCTCTCTCTGGGACGGTTCTCCAGTATTTACCACCTCTCTCTGGGACGGTTCTCCAGTATGTACCTTCTCTCTCTGGGACGGTTCTCCTGTATATACCTCCTCTCTCTGGGACGGTTCTCCAGTATTTACCTCCTCTCTCTGGGACGGTTCTCCAGTATTTACCTCCTCTCTCTGGGACGGTTCTCCAGTATTTACCTCCTCTCTCTGGGACGGTTCTCCAGTATTTACCTCCTCTCTCTGGGACGGTTCTCCAGTATTTACCTCCTCTCTCTGGGACGGTTCTCCAGTATTTACCTCCTCTCTCTGGGACGGTTCTCCAGTATTTACCTCCTCTCTCTGGTACGGTTCTCCAGTATGTACCTCCTCTCTCTGGTACGGTTCTCCAGTATGTACCTCCTCTCTCTGGTACGGTTCTCCAGTATTTACCTCCTCTCTCTGGGACGGTTCTCCAGTATTAACCTCCTCTCTCTGGGACGGTTCTCCTGTATTTACCTCCTCTCTCTAGGACGGTTCTCCTGTACATTTGTATTTACCTCCTCTCTCTGGGACGGTTCTCCAGTATTAACCTCCTCTCTCTGGGACGGTTCTCCTGTATTTACCTCCTCTTTCTAGGACGGTTCTCCTGTACATTTGTATTTACCTCCTCTCTCTGGGACGGTTCTCCAGTATTTACCTCCTCTCTCTGGGACGGTTCTCCAGTATTTACCTCCTCTCTCTGGGACGGTTCTCCTGTATTTACCCCCTCTCTCTGGGACGGTTCTCCTGTATTTACCTCCTCTCTCTGGGACGGTTCTCCAGTATTTACCTCCTCTCTCTGGGACGGTTCTCCTGTATTTACCTCCTCTCTCTGGGACGGTTCTCCAGTATTTACCTCCTCTCTCTGGGACGGTTCTCCAGTATGAACTCCTCCCTCTGGGACGGTTCTCTAGTATTTACCTCCTCTCTCTGGGACGGTTCTTCAGTATTAACCTCCTCTCTCTGGGACTGTTCTCCTGTATTTACCTCCTCTCTCTGGGACGGTTCTCCTGTACATTTGTATTTACCTCCTCTCTCTGGGACGGTTCTCCAGTATTTACCTCCTCTCTCTGGGACGGTTCTCCAGTATTTACCTCCTCTCTCTGGGACGGTTCTCCAGTATTTACCTCCTCTCTCTGGGACGGTTCTCCAGTATTTACCTCCTCTCTCTGGGACGGTTCTCCTGTATTTACCTCCTCTCTCTTGGACGGTTCTCCAGTATTTACCTCCTCTCTCTGGGACGGTTCTCCAGTATTTACCTCCTCTCTCTGGGACGGTTCTCCAGTATTTACCTCCTCTCTCTGGGACGGTTCTCCAGTATTTACCTCCTCTCTCTGGGACGGTTCTCCAGTATTTACCTCCACTCTCTGGTACGGTTCTCCAGTATTTACCTCCTCTCTCTGGTACGGTTCTCCAGGATTTACCTCCTCTCTCTGGGACGGTTCTCCAGTATTTACCTCCTCTCTCTGGGACGGTTCTCCAGTATTTACCTCCACTCTTAGGGACGGTTCTCCAGTATTTACCTCCTCTCTCTGGTACGGATCTCCAGTATGTACCTCCTCTCTCTGGGACGGTTCTCCAGTATTTACCTCCTCTCTCTGGGACGGTTCTCCAGTATGTACCTCCTCTCTCTGGGACGGTTCTCCAGTATTTACCTCCTCTCTCTGGGACGTATCTCCAGTATTTACCTCCTCTCTCTGGGACGGTTCTCCAGTATTTACCTCCTCTCTCTGGGACGGTTCTCCAGTATTTACCTCCTCTCTCTGGGACGGTTCTCCAGTATTTACCTCCTCTCTCTGGTACGGTTCTCCAGTATGTACCTCCTCTCTCTGGGACGGTTCTCCAGTATTTACCTCCTCTCTCTGGTACGGTTCTCCAGTATTTACCTCCTCTCTCTGGGACGGTTCTCCATTATTAACCTCCTCTCTCTGGGACGGTTCTCCAGTATGTACCTCCTCTCTCTGTGACGGTACTCCAGTATTTACCTCCTCTCTCTGGGACGGTTCTCCAGTATGTACCTCCTGTCTCTGGGACGGTTCTCCAGTATTTACCTCCTCTCTCTGGGACGGTTCTCCAGTATTTACCTCCTCTCTCTGGGACGGTTCTCCAGTATTTACCTCCTCTCTCTGGGACGGTTCTCCAGTATTTACCTCCTCTCTCTGAGACGATTCTCCTGTATTTATCTCCTCTCTCTGGGACGGTTCTCCAGTATTTACCTCCTCTCTCTGGGACGGTTCTCCAGTATTTACCTCCTCTCTCTGGGGCGGTTCTCCTGTATTTACCTCCTCTCTCTGGGACGGTTCTCCAGTATTTGCCTCCTCTCTCTGGGACGGTTCTCCAGTATGTACCTCCTCCCTCTGGGACGGTTCTCTAGTATTTACCTCCTCTCTCTGGGACGGTTCTCCAGTATTAACCTCCTCTATCTGGGACGGTTCTCCTGTATTTACCTCCTCTCTCTGGGACGGTTCTCCTGTACATTTGTATTTACCTCCTCTCTCTGGGACGGTTCTCCAGTATTTACCTCCTCTCTCTGGGACGGTTCTCCAGTATTTACCTCCTCTCTCTGGGACGGTTCTCCTGTATTTACCTCCTCTCTCTGGGACGGTTCTCCAGTATTTACCTCCTCTCTCTGGGACGGTTCTCCAGTATGTACCTCCTCTCTCTGGGACGGTTCTCCAGTATTTACCTCCTCTCTCTGGGACGGTTCTCCAGTATTTACCTCCTCTCTCTGGGACGGTTCTCCAGTATTTACCTCCTCTCTCTGGGACGGTTCTCCAGTATTTACCTCCTCTCTCTGAGACGATTCTCCTGTATTTATCTCCTCTCTCTGGGACGGTTCTCCAGTATTTACCTCCTCTCTCTGGGACGGTTCTCCAGTATTTACCTCCTCTCTCTGGGGCGGTTCTCCTGTATTTACCTCCTCTCTCTGGGACGGTTCTCCAGTATTTGCCTCCTCTCTCTGGGACGGTTCTCCAGTATGTACCTCCTCCCTCTGGGACGGTTCTCTAGTATTTACCTCCTCTCTCTGGGACGGTTCTCCAGTATTAACCTCCTCTCTCTGGGACGGTTCTCCTGTATTTACCTCCTCTCTCTGGGACGGTTCTCCTGTACATTTGTATTTACCTCCTCTCTCTGGGACGGTTCTCCAGTATTTACCTCCTCTCTCTGGGACGGTTCTCCAGTATTTACCTCCTCTCTCTGGGACGGTTCTCCATTATTAACCTCCTCTCTCTGGGACGGTTCTCCAGTATGTACCTCCTCTCTCTGTGACGGTTCTCCAGTATTTACCTCCTCTCTCTGGGACGGTTCTCCAGTATGTACCTCCTGTCTCTGGGACGGTTCTCCAGTATTTACCTCCTCTCTCTGGGACGGTTCTCCAGTATTTACCTCCTCTCTCTGGGACGGTTCTCCAGTATTTACCTCCTCTCTCTGGGACGGTTCTCCAGTATTTACCTCCTCTCTCTGAGACGATTCTCCTGTATTTATCTCCTCTCTCTGGGACGGTTCTCCAGTATTTACCTCCTCTCTCTGGGACGGTTCTCCAGTATTTACCTCCTCTCTCTGGGGCGGTTCTCCTGTATTTACCTCCTCTCTCTGGGACGGTTCTCCAGTATTTGCCTCCTCTCTCTGGGACGGTTCTCCAGTATGTACCTCCTCCCTCTGGGACGGTTCTCTAGTATTTACCTCCTCTCTCTGGGACGGTTCTCCAGTATTAACCTCCTCTATCTGGGACGGTTCTCCTGTATTTACCTCCTCTCTCTGGGACGGTTCTCCTGTACATTTGTATTTACCTCCTCTCTCTGGGACGGTTCTCCAGTATTTACCTCCTCTCTCTGGGACGGTTCTCCAGTATTTACCTCCTCTCTCTGGGACGGTTCTCCTGTATTTACCTCCTCTCTCTGGGACGGTTCTCCAGTATTTACCTCCTCTCTCTGGGACGGTTCTCCAGTATGTACCTCCTCTCTCTGGGACGGTTCTCCAGTATTTACCTCCTCTCTCTGGGACGGTTCTCCAGTATTTACCTCCTCTCTCTGGGACGGTTCTCCAGTATTTACCTCCTCTCTCTGGGACGGTTCTCCAGTATTTACCTCCTCTCTCTGAGACGATTCTCCTGTATTTATCTCCTCTCTCTGGGACGGTTCTCCAGTATTTACCTCCTCTCTCTGGGACGGTTCTCCAGTATTTACCTCCTCTCTCTGGGGCGGTTCTCCTGTATTTACCTCCTCTCTCTGGGACGGTTCTCCAGTATTTGCCTCCTCTCTCTGGGACGGTTCTCCAGTATGTACCTCCTCCCTCTGGGACGGTTCTCTAGTATTTACCTCCTCTCTCTGGGACGGTTCTCCAGTATTAACCTCCTCTCTCTGGGACGGTTCTCCTGTATTTACCTCCTCTCTCTGGGACGGTTCTCCTGTACATTTGTATTTACCTCCTCTCTCTGGGACGGTTCTCCAGTATTTACCTCCTCTCTCTGGGACGGTTCTCCAGTATTTACCTCCTCTCTCTGGGACGGTTCTCCTGTATTTACCTCCTCTCTCTGGGACGGTTCTCCAGTATTTACATCCTCTCTCTTGGACGGTTATCCTGTATTTACCTCCTCTCTCTGGGACGGTTCTCCTGTATTTACCTCCTCTCTCTGGGACGGTTCTCCAGTATAAACCTCCTCTCTCTGGGACGGTTCTCCTGTATTGACCTCCTCTCTCTTGGACGGTTCTCCTGTATTTACCTCCTCTCTCTGGGACGGTTCTCCAGTATTTACCTCCTCTCTCTGGGACGGTTCTCCTGTATTTACCTCCTCTCTCTGGGACGGTTCTCCAGTATTTACATCCTCTCTCTGGGACGGTTCTCCTGTATTTACCTCCTCTCTCTTGGACGGTTCTCCAGTATTTACCTCCTCTCTCTGGGACGGTTCTCCAGTATTTACCTCCTCTCTCTGGGACGGTTCTCCAGTATTTACCTCCTCTCTCTGGGACGGTTCTCCAGTATTTACCTCCTCTCTCTGGGACGGTTCTCCAGTATTTACCTCCACTCTCTGGTACGGTTCTCCAGTATTTACCTCCTCTCTCTGGTACGGTTCTCCAGGATTTACCTCCTCTCTCTGGGACGGTTCTCCAGTATTTACCTCCTCTCTCTGGGACGGTTCTCCAGTATTTACCTCCACTCTTAGGGACGGTTCTCCAGTATTTACCTCCTCTCTCTGGTACGGATCTCCAGTATGTACCTCCTCTCTCTGGGACGGTTCTCCAGTATTTACCTCCTCTCTCTGGGACGGTTCTCCAGTATGTACCTCCTCTCTCTGGGACGGTTCTCCAGTATTTACCTCCTCTCTCTGGGACGTATCTCCAGTATTTACCTCCTCTCTCTGGGACGGTTCTCCAGTATTTACCTCCTCTCTCTGGGACGGTTCTCCAGTATTTACCTCCTCTCTCTGGGACGGTTCTCCAGTATTTACCTCCTCTCTCTGGGACGGTTCTCCAGTATTTACCTCCTCTCTCTGGTACGGTTCTCCAGTATGTACCTCCTCTCTCTGGGACGGTTCTCCAGTATTTACCTCCTCTCTCTGGTACGGTTCTCCAGTATTTACCTCCTCTCTCTGGGACGGTTCTCCATTATTAACCTCCTCTCTCTGGGACGGTTCTCCAGTATGTACCTCCTCTCTCTGTGACGGTTCTCCAGTATTTACCTCCTCTCTCTGGGACGGTTCTCCAGTATGTACCTCCTGTCTCTGGGACGGTTCTCCAGTATTTACCTCCTCTCTCTGGGACGGTTCTCCAGTATTTACCTCCTCTCTCTGGGACGGTTCTCCAGTATTTACCTCCTCTCTCTGGGACGGTTCTCCAGTATTTACCTCCTCTCTCTGAGACGATTCTCCTGTATTTATCTCCTCTCTCTGGGACGGTTCTCCAGTATTTACCTCCTCTCTCTGGGACGGTTCTCCAGTATTTACCTCCTCTCTCTGGGGCGGTTCTCCTGTATTTACCTCCTCTCTCTGGGACGGTTCTCCAGTATTTGCCTCCTCTCTCTGGGACGGTTCTCCAGTATGTACCTCCTCCCTCTGGGACGGTTCTCTAGTATTTACCTCCTCTCTCTGGGACGGTTCTCCTGTATTAACCTCCTCTATCTGGGACGGTTCTCCTGTATTTACCTCCTCTCTCTGGGACGGTTCTCCTGTACATTTGTATTTACCTCCTCTCTCTGGGACGGTTCTCCAGTATTTACCTCCTCTCTCTGGGACGGTTCTCCAGTATTTACCTCCTCTCTCTGGGACGGTTCTCCTGTATTTACCTCCTCTCTCTGGGACGGTTCTCCAGTATTTACCTCCTCTCTCTGGGACGGTTCTCCAGTATGTACCTCCTCTCTCTGGGACGGTTCTCCAGTATTTACCTCCTCTCTCTGGGACGGTTCTCCAGTATTAACCTCCTCTCTCTGGGACGGTTCTCCAGTATTTACCTCCTCTCTCTGGGACGGTTCTCCAGTATTTACCTCCTCTCTCTGAGACGATTCTCCTGTATTTATCTCCTCTCTCTGGGACGGTTCTCCAGTATTTACCTCCTCTCTCTGGGACGGTTCTCCAGTATTTACCTCCTCTCTCTGGGGCGGTTCTCCTGTATTTACCTCCTCTCTCTGGGACGGTTCTCCAGTATTTGCCTCCTCTCTCTGGGACGGTTCTCCAGTATGTACCTCCTCCCTCTGGGACGGTTCTCTAGTATTTACCTCCTCTCTCTGGGACGGTTCTCCAGTATTAACCTCCTCTCTCTGGGACGGTTCTCCTGTATTTACCTCCTCTCTCTGGGACGGTTCTCCTGTACATTTGTATTTACCTCCTCTCTCTGGGACGGTTCTCCAGTATTTACCTCCTCTCTCTGGGACGGTTCTCCAGTATTTACCTCCTCTCTCTGGGACGGTTCTCCATTATTAACCTCCTCTCTCTGGGACGGTTCTCCAGTATGTACCTCCTCTCTCTGTGACGGTTCTCCAGTATTTACCTCCTCTCTCTGGGACGGTTCTCCAGTATGTACCTCCTGTCTCTGGGACGGTTCTCCAGTATTTACCTCCTCTCTCTGGGACGGTTCTCCAGTATTTACCTCCTCTCTCTGGGACGGTTCTCCAGTATTTACCTCCTCTCTCTGGGACGGTTCTCCAGTATTTACCTCCTCTCTCTGAGACGATTCTCCTGTATTTATCTCCTCTCTCTGGGACGGTTCTCCAGTATTTACCTCTTCTCTCTGGGACGGTTCTCCAGTATTTACCTCCTCTCTCTGGGGCGGTTCTCCTGTATTTACCTCCTCTCTCTGGGACGGTTCTCCAGTATTTGCCTCCTCTCTCTGGGACGGTTCTCCAGTATGTACCTCCTCCCTCTGGGACGGTTCTCTAGTATTTACCTCCTCTCTCTGGGACGGTTCTCCACTATTAACCTCCTCTATCTGGGACGGTTCTCCTGTATTTACCTCCTCTCTCTGGGACGGTTCTCCTGTACATTTGTATTTACCTCCTCTCTCTGGGACGGTTCTCCAGTATTTACCTCCTCTCTCTGGGACGGTTCTCCAGTATTTACCTCCTCTCTCTGGGACGGTTCTCCTGTATTTACCTCCTCTCTCTGGGACGGTTCTCCAGTATTTACCTCCTCTCTCTGGGACGGTTCTCCAGTATGTACCTCCTCTCTCTGGGACGGTTCTCCAGTATTTACCTCCTCTCTCTGGGACGGTTCTCCAGTATTTACCTCCTCTCTCTGGGACGGTTCTCCAGTATTTACCTCCTCTCTCTGGGACGGTTCTCCAGTATTTACCTCCTCTCTCTGAGACGATTCTCCTGTATTTATCTCCTCTCTCTGGGACGGTTCTCCAGTATTTACCTCCTCTCTCTGGGACGGTTCTCCAGTATTTACCTCCTCTCTCTGGGGCGGTTCTCCTGTATTTACCTCCTCTCTCTGGGACGGTTCTCCAGTATTTGCCTCCTCTCTCTGGGACGGTTCTCCAGTATGTACCTCCTCCCTCTGGGACGGTTCTCTAGTATTTACCTCCTCTCTCTGGGACGGTTCTCCAGTATTAACCTCCTCTCTCTGGGACGGTTCTCCTGTATTTACCTCCTCTCTCTGGGACGGTTCTCCTGTACATTTGTATTTACCTCCTCTCTCTGGGACGGTTCTCCAGTATTTACCTCCTCTCTCTGGGACGGTTCTCCAGTATTTACCTCCTCTCTCTGGGACGGTTCTCCTGTATTTACCTCCTCTCTCTGGGACGGTTCTCCAGTATTTACATCCTCTCTCTTGGACGGTTATCCTGTATTTACCTCCTCTCTCTGGGACGGTTCTCCTGTATTTACCTCCTCTCTCTGGGACGGTTCTCCAGTATAAACCTCCTCTCTCTGGGACGGTTCTCCTGTATTGACCTCCTCTCTCTTGGACGGTTCTCCTGTATTTACCTCCTCTCTCTGGGACGGTTCTCCAGTATTTACCTCCTCTCTCTGGGACGGTTCTCCTGTATTTACCTCCTCTCTCTGGGACGGTTCTCCAGTATTTACATCCTCTCTCTGGGACGGTTCTCCTGTATTTACCTCCTCTCTCTGGGACGGTTCTCCTGTATTTACCTCCTCTCTCTGGGACGGTTCTCCAGTATTTACATCCTCTCTCTGGGACGGTTCTCCTGTATTTACCTCCTCTCTCTGGGACGGTTCTCCTGTATTTACCTCCTTTCTCTGGGACGGTTCTCCAGTATTAACCTCCTCTCTCTGGGACGGTTCTCCTGTATTGACCTCCTCTCTCTTGGACGGTTCTCCTGTATTTACCTCCTCTCTCTGGGACGTTTCTCCAGTATTTACCTCCTCTCTCTGGGACGGTTCTCCAGTATTTACCTCCTCTCTCTGGGACGGTTCTCCTGTATTTACCTCCTCTCTCTGGGACGGTTCTCCTGTATTTACCTCCTCTCTCTGGGACGGTTCTCCAGTACATGTATTTACCTCCTCTCTCTGGGACGGTTCTCCTGTATTTACCTCCTCTCTCTGGGACGGTTCTCCAGTATTTACCTCCTCTCTCTGGGACGGTTCTCCAGTATTTACCTCCTCTCTCTGGGACGGTTCTCCAGTATTTACCTCCTCTCTCTGGGACGGTTCTCCAGTATTTACCTCCTCTCTCTGGGACGGTTCTCCAGTATTTACCTCCTCTCTCTGGGACGGTTCTCCAGTATTTACCTCCTCTCTCTGGTACGGTTCTCCAGTATGTACCTCCTCTCTCTGGTACGGTTCTCCAGTATGTACCTCCTCTCTCTGGTACGGTTCTCCAGTATTTACCTCCTCTCTCTGGGACGGTTCTCCAGTATTAACCTCCTCTCTCTGGGACGGTTCTCCTGTATTTACCTCCTCTCTCTAGGACGGTTCTCCTGTACATTTGTATTTACCTCCTCTCTCTGGGACGGTTCTCCAGTATTAACCTCCTCTCTCTGGGACGGTTCTCCTGTATTTACCTCCTCTTTCTAGGACGGTTCTCCTGTACATTTGTATTTACCTCCTCTCTCTGGGACGGTTCTCCAGTATTTACCTCCTCTCTCTGGGACGGTTCTCCAGTATTTACCTCCTCTCTCTGGGACGGTTCTCCTGTATTTACCCCCTCTCTCTGGGACGGTTCTCCTGTATTTACCTCCTCTCTCTGGGACGGTTCTCCAGTATTTACCTCCTCTCTCTGGGACGGTTCTCCTGTATTTACCTCCTCTCTCTGGGACGGTTCTCCAGTATTTACCTCCTCTCTCTGGGACGGTTCTCCAGTATGAACTCCTCCCTCTGGGACGGTTCTCTAGTATTTACCTCCTCTCTCTGGGACGGTTCTTCAGTATTAACCTCCTCTCTCTGGGACTGTTCTCCTGTATTTACCTCCTCTCTCTGGGACGGTTCTCCTGTACATTTGTATTTACCTCCTCTCTCTGGGACGGTTCTCCAGTATTTACCTCCTCTCTCTGGGACGGTTCTCCAGTATTTACCTCCTCTCTCTGGGACGGTTCTCCAGTATTTACCTCCTCTCTCTGGGACGGTTCTCCAGTATTTACATCCTCTCTCTGGGACGGTTCTCCTGTATTTACCTCCTCTCTCTTGGACGGTTCTCCAGTATTTACCTCCTCTCTCTGGGACGGTTCTCCAGTATTTACCTCCTCTCTCTGGGACGGTTCTCCAGTATTTACCTCCTCTCTCTGGGACGGTTCTCCAGTATTTACCTCCACTCTCTGGTACGGTTCTCCAGTATTTACCTCCTCTCTCTGGTACGGTTCTCCAGGATTTACCTCCTCTCTCTGGGACGGTTCTCCAGTATTTACCTCCTCTCTCTGGGACGGTTCTCCAGTATTTACCTCCACTCTTAGGGACGGTTCTCCAGTATTTACCTCCTCTCTCTGGTACGGATCTCCAGTATGTACCTCCTCTCTCTGGGACGGTTCTCCAGTATTTACCTCCTCTCTGTGGGACGGTTCTCCAGTATGTACCTCCTCTCTCTGGGACGGTTCTCCAGTATTTACCTCCTCTCTCTGGGACGTATCTCCAGTATTTACCTCCTCTCTCTGGGACGGTTCTCCAGTATTTACCTCCTCTCTCTGGGACGGTTCTCCAGTATTTACCTCCTCTCTCTGGGACGGTTCTCCAGTATTTACCTCCTCTCTCTGGGACGGTTCTCCAGTATTTACCTCCTCTCTCTGGTACGGTTCTCCAGTATGTACCTCCTCTCTCTGGGACGGTTCTCCAGTATTTACCTCCTCTCTCTGGTACGGTTCTCCAGTATTTACCTCCTCTCTCTGGGACGGTTCTCCATTATTAACCTCCTCTCTCTGGGACGGTTCTCCAGTATGTACCTCCTCTCTCTGGGACGGTTCTCCAGTATTTACCTCCTCTCTCTGGGACGGTTCTCCAGTATGTACCTCCTGTCTCTGGGACGGTTCTCCAGTATTTACCTCCTCTCTCTGGGACGGTTCTCCAGTATTTACCTCCTCTCTCTGGGACGGTTCTCCAGTATTTACCTCCTCTCTCTGGGACGGTTCTCCAGTATTTACCTCCTCTCTCTGAGACGATTCTCCTGTATTTATCTCCTCTCTCTGGGACGGTTCTCCAGTATTTACCTCCTCTCTCTGGGACGGTTCTCCAGTATTTACCTCCTCTCTCTGGGGCGGTTCTCCTGTATTTACCTCCTCTCTCTGGGACGGTTCTCCAGTATTTGCCTCCTCTCTCTGGGACGGTTCTCCAGTATGTACCTCCTCCCTCTGGGACGGTTCTCTAGTATTTACCTCCTCTCTCTGGGACGGTTCTCCAGTATTAACCTCCTCTATCTGGGACGGTTCTCCTGTATTTACCTCCTCTCTCTGGGACGGTTCTCCTGTACATTTGTATTTACCTCCTCTCTCTGGGACGTTTCTCCAGTATTTACCTCCTCTCTCTGGGACGGTTCTCCAGTATTTACCTCCTCTCTCTGGGACGGTTCTCCTGTATTTACCTCCTCTCTCTGGGACGGTTCTCCAGTATTTACCTCCTCTCTCTGGGACGGTTCTCCAGTATGTACCTCCTCTCTCTGGGACGGTTCTCCAGTATTTACCTCCTCTCTCTGGGACGGTTCTCCAGTATTTACCTCCTCTCTCTGGGACGGTTCTCCAGTATTTACCTCCTCTCTCTGGGACGGTTCTCCAGTATTTACCTCCTCTCTCTGAGACGATTCTCCTGTATTTATCTCCTCTCTCTGGGACGGTTCTCCAGTATTTACCTCCTCTCTCTGGGACGGTTCTCCAGTATTTACCTCCTCTCTCTGGGGCGGTTCTCCTGTATTTACCTCCTCTCTCTGGGACGGTTCTCCAGTATTTGCCTCCTCTCTCTGGGACGGTTCTCCAGTATGTACCTCCTCCCTCTGGGACGGTTCTCTAGTATTTACCTCCTCTCTCTGGGACGGTTCTCCAGTATTAACCTCCTCTCTCTGGGACGGTTCTCCTGTATTTACCTCCTCTCTCTGGGACGGTTCTCCTGTACATTTGTATTTACCTCCTCTCTCTGGGACGGTTCTCCAGTATTTACCTCCTCTCTCTGGGACGGTTCTCCAGTATTTACCTCCTCTCTCTGGGACGGTTCTCCTGTATTTACCTCCTCTCTCTGGGACGGTTCTCCAGTATTTACATCCTCTCTCTTGGACGGTTATCCTGTATTTACCTCCTCTCTCTGGGACGGTTCTCCTGTATTTACCTCCTCTCTCTGGGACGGTTCTCCAGTATAAACCTCCTCTCTCTGGGACGGTTCTCCTGTATTGACCTCCTCTCTCTTGGACGGTTCTCCTGTATTTACCTCCTCTCTCTGGGACGGTTCTCCAGTATTTACCTCCTCTCTCTGGGACGGTTCTCCTGTATTTACCTCCTCTCTCTGGGACGGTTCTCCAGTATTTACATCCTCTCTCTGGGACGGTTCTCCTGTATTTACCTCCTCTCTCTGGGACGGTTCTCCTGTATTTACCTCCTCTCTCTGGGACGGTTCTCCAGTATTTACATCCTCTCTCTGGGACGGTTCTCCTGTATTTACCTCCTCTCTCTGGGACGGTTCTCCTGTATTTACCTCCTTTCTCTGGGACGGTTCTCCAGTATTAACCTCCTCTCTCTGGGACGGTTCTCCTGTATTGACCTCCTCTCTCTTGGACGGTTCTCCTGTATTTACCTCCTCTCTCTGGGACGTTTCTCCAGTATTTACCTCCTCTCTCTGGGACGGTTCTCCAGTATTTACCTCCTCTCTCTGGGACGGTTCTCCTGTATTTACCTCCTCTCTCTGGGACGGTTCTCCTGTATTTACCTCCTCTCTCTGGGACGGTTCTCCAGTACATGTATTTACCTCCTCTCTCTGGGACGGTTCTCCAGTATTTACCTCCTCTCTCTGGGACGGTTCTCCAGTATTTACCTCCTCTCTCTGGGACGGTTCTCCTGTATTTACCTCCTCTCTCTGGGACGGTTCTCCAGTATTTACATCCTCTCTCTGGCACGGTTCTCCTGTATTTACCTCCTCTCTCTGGGACGGTTCTCCTGTATTTACCTCCTCTCTCTGGGACGGTTCTCCAGTATTAACCTCCTCTCTCTGGGACGGTTCTCCTGTATTGACCTCCTCTCTCTGGGACGGTTCTCCTGTATTTACCTCCTCTCTCTGGGACGGTTCTCCAGTACATGTATTTACCTCCTCTCTCTGGGACGGTTCTCCAGTATTTACCTCCTCTCTCTGGGACGGTTCTCCAGTGTTTACCTCCTCTCTCTGTGACGGTTCTCCAGTATTTACCTCCTCTCTCTGGGACGGTTCTCCTGTATTTACCTCCTCTCTCTGGGACGGTTCTCCAGTATTTACCTCCTCTCTCTGGGACGGTTCTCCAGTATTTACCTCCTCTCTCTGGGACGGTTCTCCAGTATTTACCTCCTCTCTCTGGGACGGTTCTCCTGTACATGTATTTACCTCCTCTCTCTGGGACGGTTCTCCTGTATTTACCTCCTCTCTCTGGGACGGTTCTGAAATGACCATATCTGTCGAATGGACTGTTTAACAACTGATAAATGAATCAGGTCACGTGAACGCAAACAAAAATTACTTGTTTTGTGGATTGACGAATCCAAAATCAACTTGGATATCAATGACGGGCGCTGACGCGTGGGGAGACAGAGAAACGTACGTTTCCGGGACTGCTGTGTGGCGGAGCATGACCGCTTCGGTGGAGGGTCAGTACTCGTTTGGTTGGGTATATCCAACGACGGGCGTATGGACTTCTGCGTGATCAGGAACGGGGCTCTGACTGGTGTAAGATACAGGGACGAAATCCTTAGCCATATCGTGCGCCCTTACGCCGGGGTTTATGGTCCAGGCTTCATCCTGATGGACGACAACGCTCGCCCGCCCGCATCGCACCAGGATGGTGGATCAGTACCTGTATCAGGAGAGTATCGAGCGGATGGACTGGCCAGCGAGGTCACCAGACCTTCATCCTATAGGACATGCCTGGGACATACCGCAACACCGGTTATCCGCTCATAATCGGTAACAAAGACCGTCCAGGAGCTGCAAAACATGCTAGTAGAAGGGTGGCTAAGGATCCCCATCGCAGACATCTGGAAGTTGATTCTCATCTTTCCTCAGAGGCGCCAGGAAGTCATTCATGCGCATGGTGGACACACACTAACTATAGCTTGTGGTGAGAACCAATCAGAGGTGACGTTTTGTTAAGTTTTGTGTTACCCCACCCACATTGACTGATATACAGATTGTTTAGGTTGGTTGATTTTGATGGATTATTGTGATATTTTATTCCAAGAATAGAATACTGTATGGCCTCGTTTCATCAATATATTCTTATCTTACTTAAGATTCTTTCCTACAAAGACACTTACGACAAAAGTTACGAAATTCTTAAACCGTTTTATCAACTCTTCTTATCTAAATGTGTAAAGACCGCGACACAGTCTACACGGGTAAGTCTATTCATCGGCCCTAGCTACGTAAATAAGAAAAATACAATTGATTCTATACATATATTATATAAAGAGTTTTATTTTACTTCTCAGCCGAATTTTGTAAATTATATACCAAATTAAAGTTGAAGCTCTCATCTTTCAGAAAATGTAAACTATTTGATATATCTTATCTGAAAATATGTTTTTTAAACAATGTGAACATTGGCTCATGATATTATGTGTTTTTGAGTCGCTCAAACTTGCACATAAATTTCCTTTATTCGCGCATCTATGTATGTTGGACAACCTAACCGTACCTTTTATGATTAATGCTGATATCAGATCAAATTAGTATCGTTTGAGCAATAAGATTTCACAGTGAGAATCAGAGAGGAACAGTTAATAAATACGAAAACTTCAGATGCATTTTAATACCTATTAGCTTTATTTTTCAATTTTTATCATGCAAATTTGTTTTATGGCTATTAAACGCACATACGATCTGTTAAAGAGAAATACCAAAAAGGTTTCTTTTGAAGATAAAAATATATTTACGGTCTTAAAATAAGTTTTAAAAATATCAGATTGCCAACAAGTTATTACATCAGCGATACGCACATACGCACGTGCGTAACGTTAATTTAAAAAGCGAACAATATAAAAATGCCATCTTCGTCGAAAGCTAATATCATGTCTAATTATCGTTAATCACGGTGTTTGAAATAAAATGCATTATTAAAAAGAATATATTTGACAGTGCTTCTAATCCCTGCAAATACAACTGAAAGTTCACCATTTTTAGTTCTAATTTAAGCTAGAAATGTGTCCGGAGGACACGAACGCCTCCCCGAGAGAAAATATTTGGATTTTAAGTGAAATCGAACTTGACCTGTATTTTGTTATTATATTCCTTCATGTAAAATATGAAAATATGAAACTAATTCTTGAAATATTTCTTGAATAAAATATCCTTAAAATATTTAATATATTTCGTTATTTATGTCGTTTTTGCTTCTTCATAAATAATTCTGCATCAGTTTCTGATTTTATCTATGAAGATTTGCTATGAATTGAAATGTTGTACTTTATATTCACAGATTCTTTTGAGGACTCCATAAAACAATTTATGGTGACATTAGTAAATACATATACCAGTGCCTAATGTTATTTTGATGTGATAAACATTTAGATAGATAAACATTGCTTTGCATGAATTTGGGTGCAAATATATTCAGCCACTGTTTTACTGTATTAATGTTTGATATGAACATGAAATCCAAGGACAACTGTATAATCTTAAATCTTTATTACCTTTTTTACATCTTGTTGTTAATGCACATATTGTGATAAAAAAATCCAGCTGAGAGCCCATGCATGCAAGTACTTCATTGTGACTTTAGTATATCATCACTTATAATTTATTTATTATTTTGTTCAGTTTGTTGAATAGAGCATGATACAGGTATAAGTTATTTAAAACTACCAGTATCCTTGACAACATAAATTCAGTGAAGCAAATGATATCAGTAAACTTTATAAAATGCATTTATATGAATTTGAAATAAATGATGCAGAACTGAAAGATGTTCTTAACCATTAATGTTCAGTTATGGATGAAATATTCTACAGCTATACTGAGCCTCTGTTGTTATAAAATCTAACTGTGAGTAATGATATGACAAGCAGAAATATATCTTACATCGCACTCAACAGACTTAAAATAAAAGGCTGTCTCATAATAATAAAGGCAGAAGCCGCGTTTTCTTATCTTTAAGAATGCCTATGAGCTATCGTAAAGTTAAGTAAGAATCTTTCCCAAACTTAAGAATTCGTAGCTAAGAAAATATTGATGAAACGTATTTTAACGCTAAGAAGGGAGATAAGACACTTCTTACTTAAAAAGTGGCGTAAGATGTTTGATGAAACGGGGCCTATATATTTATTTCATGCTGTTTAATTTCAACATGAGAAAACTCGAAATTTGAGTCAGAGAACATTTACCTTTCGATACAATACTCTCCGTGATTGTTTAACTTGAAATTTTATTTAGAAAATTACAAATCTCAGGATTTAAAGCTTTTCGAAGTATCCATTTTTATTCATCGTCCTAAAGAAGATGCGTCAGTTCGAAATGTATGGATCCACAACGCTTTTAACATAAGCTATCATTCATAGAAATGACGTTAATTTGTATGATTTGAACACTAGATAATGTTCGCGAATATTATAAAGCCTTCATACAACGATAGAATTAAAAAAAACATACTCACAGGCGTGCTGTAACGAATATCAAGTTTTGCCTTTGTCAAAACCTTTGTACCATCTGGGATGTTTTTCTGTGCAAGCCAAGTTCGCCCAAGATGTGTACACGTGTTTGTCTCGGTGTCAATTTGTGCACCAACGTATTCCATTGACGACGAGATATCGTTGAGGCATTTACTTACATGTTCTGTGTTTGATTCATTGAGGTTATTGCCAGCGTACTTATGGTATAGTACATTTATATGCTGACTTTCACAGAAAAAAACATCAAAGAATAGAAAACTGTTCAAAATCAAGAAAACTTCTCGACGTTCCATTGTGCAAATGTCGAGCTGCCAAGAATGCGCTGCTATTTTCTGCAAAACACTTTCTAAAATGTCCGTTTTATTTGAAACCGTTTAAGAGCAATCTAGAATTAAATATTTGCACTTATTAATGATCTCAATTATGCTGCGTACTTGGTACTTCTAAACCTATTATTACCCTATCAACTTCTATCAATTCTTTGATTGGGAAAAAACATGGCCACCTATAATTATGAAACGAGTAAACCATAAATGTTAATAACATACGAAGCAATGTTTATTCCTGACATGAATAATTAACATTTCTAGTTGAATAATTTCGGCGAGTAACGATACATCGATTAATTTTTAACAAACATTGATTAAAGGTTTCTGTGGTATAGCATGTTTACAAGGTAGACAAAGTTTACATTTTCTCAAAATGTCAAACACGACACGTTTTAATGAGTTTAGAACGCCACTCAATAAAAATTACTTTTTTGCAGCATTTTTACTAGACATTAATGATCTTTTTGTTCTATACTCGTTTTTGACTACATGCATATTTCGTTGAACTACCAGCTTACCCAATGTACCACAGACCAATGACTTAGTGTATGGTTTTATTGCAAGTCACATTTGAACTATTTTGACATTCAGGTATAAAGATATTCAGGTGGGGACGGATTAAGGAACAATTCAGTATTTTTTCATGGGCCTTCGTACAAGTATCCGGAATTCCAATTTAACACTTTTATATCGATTTCCTCTTGGACCGTTCGGGAATCAAACGTTTATGCAAATAAAACACTCTTCAAGTCTGCCACACACCCAAAAAAGAACTAAATACATTCCCTGTATGTGTGTACTAGCAACCACTTTCCGCTTTTCCAAGTATTTTGGCTAATGGTATGATTTGACGAAAAGGCTTGTTATGAGATGTTTCTTGGTTTTTTAGTTGCACATTTCGAACCAGATGAAACAAATTAGGCGTAATGCAATTCTCGGTTCTATAGATTTTTTCGTGAAAAATTATTTCAAAACATTTTAAATTTTAGTTGTATCAGCATTGCTTCAAAGTGACAAACCAACTGCAACAACAATCATACGAAAGTCGGTCATCAAAACATCCTAACATCAAAAGTTGCTAAATGACAAACTTATGATTTATAAAGTTTAACAATTGCATTTGAAGTGTTACCAACTGATCCGAGAAACACACATGTCGGATGGAATCATTAATTTGCCATACTTTATTTATCCGATGCCCCTTAATGTAACATTAACAAAATTTATCGTGTTATTAACTGATGTCCACGTTGGGTTCAACTCGTGCATCGTATCTTGTCAATTTTTAACATCTGGATTCCGTCACAATTTTAAATATGGACACCAAAGCTCTATTAATTAATTTTTAATTAAAATCACTAGTGTCTATGTCATATGAAACATTACCTCGCACTTAACGCTGTATTTCTACCCATCTTCACATTTAGAATCAATATTGATCAGTTCTATCCATAAATGTATTTTGCTCTTATATAATTTTATCCGTCATCGTATTTTTTATTATATCATTTTATCCATCATCGTATTTTTTATTATATAATTTTATCCACCGTGCATTGCGGTTTTGGGGGGGGGGGGCACAGACAATACATAATTATAACAAGAAAAACTATAACAACACGTTATAGGTAGACGAAGTTACAGGAAGCATAGGTTTATGTTTTTTTGTATGAAGTTGCTTTTTTCATGAAGGATATTGACTGTATATTTTATTCAATCCTCCATTATGGAGAGTATAACATATTTACATGTTATGAATAATACACATATTTACTGACAATCATGAGTATTTGACAATCAATAAATCATGTATATAGTTCACAAGCACATGGTAATATCATACCATACATCAATCAAATAGAATATACCCTAAATGCTAACATTTAAGTTTCTATTTCCCACAGATACCCATAAAATGTCTAATTTTGACCCTATCCTTATTTTGGCGCTCGTTACGCTCGAATGATTTAATGTATGGATTACATATTGCACGCATAATATGCAGGTATCTTTGAAAATAACTATAATGCATATCTTATGTAAAACAGACGATAATGACATACAGAACAAAAAGTGATCCTTATCAAATATTGAGTAGTATAATTATATACCCACAAACAACTAAAATAAATTTGTACCCTTGACTAAGATTCGTCTAGAAAAAGTGGGTTCTTTCTCTTGCTCAGTGCAAGATTTGTTTGTTATTAATGTCGTAGTTCAGTCCAGATTTGTAATAAAACTGGTTATTAAATTATTTAATTATCGTTGTATTCGCTAGTATGTCATTATTTCTTATTTAACATTCAATGTTTTATAATTTGTTAAATCTTTCCTTTCAGAAAGTGACAGAACATTGACAACGATGAGCTTGGAGGAATAATGATTTGAATATACATTAATTTATAAAACCACGACTTGAGAATAATGTGCATGGAAGTGAATAACTTTGATTATAAAGTCAACATAGATGATATGAACTCTCTCGATCTATGGTATAACCAACTCTGTTGTTCAGGGAGATACTGAATTTACTCTTATCCCAATGAAACCAATCTACTTAAAATACATCATTTGATGCTTTGATATGATAAAATTGTTTTACAGTTTTCATAGCAACTGTTTGTACAGTACCTCATTCAATCATTTAAATAAAGCAACCTTTTTTATTTCCCAAGAGTGGCCTTCGTTCACAGATTTGACTGTATAGTGAAATTTATCACTGTCTAGTTTTCTCAATCTTTATCCGCTGTGAACTTAAAATAAAAAATAATTCATTTGTGAACTGGAATTATTCTCCAGACGCATTCATTGTTACGAATATAAGGAATTTGGCATATGGTGAGATGGCTATCCAGTCCCCAGGCATATACCACGGTACTTGACATCTACTTGAATCTTTCCGATTCAACAGACCACCAAATTTGACCTCAGTTATTCTTTGGTCACAAAACAGCATACATATTGATACATTAATGCTTAATGATACTTTAATTAGAATGGAACTAATCGTCCCATAGAGTAGACATACATGATGTCTCGTGTCTAGAGATTATGTTACTAGACCACTGCATTAGCCTTGTTTTTTTCTGAGGAAGAACGCTGTTTTTCAACATCAAGTGCAGTTGGATTTCATGCAGAGGTTTATATACAGAAAGATTTAAATACAAAAGCTACACTGCAAAATATTATAGTAATTTTTGTATGTTCCTGTAATATGATTGAATCTATGATATATATACATAATACTAAGCCATTATTTGATCAAATAACGTGTGAGGATATTCCTTGTGATATTTTCTATGATTGTTAGTACTAAGTGTTATCATTACCTGTCTATGTCATATCATCAACACTCTATGTTATATCATCAACACTCTTTGCTATATCATCAACATTCTATGTCATATCATCAACACTCTATGTAATATCACCAACACTCTATGTCATATCATCAACACTCTATGTCATATCATCAACACTCTATGTTATATCATCAACACTCTATGTTATATCATCAACACTCTATGTTATATCATCAACACTCTTTGTTATATCATCAACACTCTATGTCATATCATCAACACTCTATGTCATATCATCAACACTATATGTTATATCATCAATACTCTTTGTTATATCATCAACACTATATGTTATATCATCAACACTCTTTGTTATATCATCAACACTATATGTTATATCATCAATACTCTTTGTTATATCATCAACACTATATGTTATATCATCAACACTCTTTGTTATATCATCAACACTATATGTTATATCATCAATACTCTTTGTTATATCATCAACACTATATGTTATATCATCAACACTCTTTGTTATATCATCAATACTCTTTGTTATATCATCAACACTAAGGGACCACAATGGAAGTAAGGATTTACCTCTAATTAAGCTATCCCTTGTGTTGATGTGCATGTCATGGTGACTATACTCATGTTGTGTTATGTTATGTTTCACTACAATCATGTTTTTATATTGACCATGTATGTACCTTTTGCCAAAATAAATCTTGTATTTTCTAATTTAAGTTTCATCAGAGGAAAATTCTAACACATTCGGTGTACGTTGTAATTAATAAGAACACAAGTACTTAGCTAATCTTTGATATATTACAGTAATTTGTGTATGTTCTTGTAATAGAATTGAATCTGTGAGAGTCTACTGTTAATTCTATGTGATAATGCATACTTAGTTAATGATTTATATTTTTTTAGATTTGTTAAAACATTAAAAAAATACGAATCTGTTGCTGATATCACTTTTTTAACAGACTTCAAGTTTGGTAATTTTGATAGAATTGATTTATATATTAGATGCTTCAAAGAGATGTTTTCCTTTTTTCTGATTTAAAAAAGTCAAATAAATTCGTATACATTTTAATAAGATTATACATTTTTTTTGTATTTCACTTTATGGTAAACTTTATCACTATCAGTAAAATAAAATTAATTTGTGTCGTTTAATTAAATACTGATATGTCTCCAATGAATTCCTTTTAATACCTAATGTTTTTGTTGTGGAAAGTAGAATTTGAGTGAATCCAAAGTTCTTATGTTTGTTAAATTCTCAAAATAGATAAATGGATTCTCTACAAAACGGTTACAGGAATGACAAAGATTTACGTTTCCTAGTTTGCGTATATTAAGGATTTGTAACATGAGTGATAAATACCCCTAAACACCGCATTAGGAACATACAAATGTAATGTTAAAATCTTAGGAATAAAACTGTTTCAGAAATGTTAGTGGCTTTTACTTAAAGATACGAACTTGATTTCTTTTGAGAAGCAGTTTTACCATGTGCTTAGTATGACATACTATATGTACAAGTTGGTGAACATTTCGGCCAAGTATTTTCGAAATCCATCAGTTGATGAATAATAACTGAGCGGTCATGAAGAAATAGATGACAAAATTACTGTCAATGTTTAACATTTAACCTCTTATGTTTGATCATAACTTTGGAGGTTAAGACATACATGTAGATCTGGGGCAAGAAACATCGCCACATTCTGGCAAGTATTTCCCAAGTCCTCCAACACATTAAAAGGTTTCTGAGCGGAAACAATTACATCTAAATATTTACCTTTAAAGGTGATCATGACCTCGGAGGTACGATCTTAGATAATGGCACATCTTCACATAGTGGTGAACATTTCTGTCTTGTATTTACAAAGTCCACCTTAGAGAGAGGACACGAATATAGACCAATTTTGTGAATTTTAACATAAACAGTGTCATTGACCCTAGAGGTAAGAAACTGAGTCGTAGCCACATATAAATGATTATTTCTGTTTCTTTTCATACTCCACCAATGGGCAATATAGTTATATACATGTAGTAGTAGTAATGGGCGGTACCCTGGGACCGGGTCATATAGAATATAGAGGGGGTGGGTCCCCAAAGTAAACAAAATTGTGACAAATTGGGACAAATTGGAAATCAATATTTGGTGCTCAAAATAGTATGAATTGAATTTTCGGAAACTTCTGGGACCATTGTTTGTGTGTGTGTGTGTGTGTGTGTGTAATAGACTAAGACAATGAGAGAATTTTCTTTCGAAAAGACATGGTGGCCCTGAAAAGGGCCGTTGGTGGTTGGTGGCCCTGAAAAGGGCCGTTGATAGTTTTTTTAAACTTTTAAACTATGCTGACTGATCTGGTTGGGTACATAGTTCGCATTGGCAGTCTGGTGGGGGATAGCAGAGCCTGCATGTTGGATCCCCACAGGACCATTCCTGTTCTGGTACTGGTGGTTGTTCCGTGTACTCAACTTGAGCGGTAGTGATGATGCGCCAATGCTCTTCTTCTTGTTGTTGTTCCCGTTGTCTATTGACTGTCCGTTCCCTGGCATCTCGCTGTCTTTCTTTGGCTTGATCTCGAAAATGCTCTCGCATTTGAGATAGTTCTTCTCTATGATGAAACCGATTTGATTCAATGGTATTCAAAGTCTCACCAATGGTTTGAAGATCTCGTTCCCTTTTTCTAACAATGCTAGCAGCTAAGCGACTGATTGAACGCCATACCCTATTCTGTTTTTCAGTAAGTTGTTTTGCTGTTTTGAGTTCATTTAATAAAGCCTCCATCTTGAGCGTTTGAGTTCTCAGAATGAAATGAGGCATTGTGTTATAAGACGGAGTATTTTTCTGTTGAAGCGCCGCCCACTCTCGTGGTTGGATGACGTCATATTGCTTGGATGACGTCACCCTATTGTTGGATGACGCCACGCGACGATGTACTGCATGTGCGGAGCATGATTGGTAATTTTATGAACTTAAGATAAAAAAAGACAACAGACGCCTAGTTTCAGTTTTTCTAAACTTTTATTTTTGTAACAAGAAACAACATGAAACAGTAACAAGAAAACAGTAACAAGGAACTACATGAAACAGTAACATTTTTATATTTAATCATCACCATAAAGAGTTGTATTTCTATGTATGATACTATGATACAAACGTCTGTGACCTTCTGGTCTAGAGTTACGTTGAGCACAACACTTTTGTCCACACTTGTTCACATATTGAGCATGCATGTAATAAGTACCATAATATTGATGAAACCAATGCGTCACATAAGTGTCATTTTTTCCATACATGTCCGGTTTGAATCGGGTTAACAGTATCTGGTTCAAGTCACATTCACGTGAGATAAAATCCAAAGCGAATAGACAATACACACCACACACCGGTAACATATCGCCTTGTATTCTCATGGCATTCCACAGATAAGTTTTGCTGGCATGTTTTTTCACAAAGGATAGAATCTCTTCGAAAGGAGGTAATCCATAGGAATCAAAATACACTGCTTTATTGTCTTTTAAATAAAGAGCCACCCAGTGTTCTCCAGGTTGATTCCCGTTATGGGTATTCACAATATAGGCTTTCACGTCATGCGGTTTCTCTGAAGGTAATTGATCTTTGGCACAAACACGTGCACGTAGTGGTTTTAATAACGGTGAATGATCTAATAGGTATTGTAGTTCATTCGTCTCCATAATGCCAATTTCTGTTGACACGTTCAGCCCAAACACTGATCCACTGATCAATGAACTGATTCTGAGTGAGTTCTTCTTTAAACTGAATCCATAATCGACACGCGTCTCCTTTTTCACTATCGGTCAACGTCACTAATTCAGGATACCACTTTTCCATGACCTTGAACACGTCCAAACGTTGAATCGCTTTTTGAATGTAAAGTTCTGTCCACTCTTCCGTATTCGTGTATAAGCAGAGTACATGTTGTACTTGACTAGGATGATTCACTCGACAACCATAACAGTCTTTATGCACTTGATTATAAATTAAAGATTGGAGTGCTTCTGTGACGTGATGATTCAAGCACTCTTGTAAAAAGTCCGTCCCTGAACTTGTACAACAAGGATACGCCAATAACTTCATTTCGTAATCTTGTCCTTTTTCCAGGTGTTCAATATCCATGTCTTCCATCTTAATAATCTAGAAGCACTTCTCTGAATTGACTGATTTCAATTTGATTGTCGTATTCCGCAAATACAATCACGTTGATGGCTCGATCAAGTGCTGTTCCAAAGTGAAATTCCAATCTCAGATTGCCCGTTTTTATAGGATGGAGTTGACCTTCCTCGCAACCTTGATCTGCTGTCAAGTCCAACCCCCAGAGTGTGTATCCGTACCGATAATCATGCATGCTCAATCCAAATGAACGATTGAGACCAAGAGCTCCTGTCGCTTGATAGAGTGACATGTAGGATCTTAGAGCTTCTCCCGTTTGAAAATTGGGTTGAAACGCTTTGTTATGAATACTTTTTCCGTCAATGCTGACTTCCAGATGATTCAGTGTAAAATGACGGAAATCAAAGGGGTTGGTAGCCATGTCTCCATTCATGTCTCCATTTCTTACCATACCGATGATAAGCCGTTTTGGCAATTGACCTTGAAATAAATGATCTTCAATCTTGGATCTTTGACCGTTAGGAATCGTAAATGTTTTTACTTCAGTTCGTCGGATGGGGATTTTCATGTTATGTTGAGCAATCTGTTGATTGAGTTGATTGGCTACCACTGGCAGTAAATCTACTGTTCTTACATTGAATCCTGCTTTTAGAAACTTGATTTTAGCCGGTGCGGCACCCATGAGACAGAATTGAGGTGACGCTTTGTTTAGTCTTAAGCGTATTTCCATACCATTGGGTAAATATTTATCTTGCATCATCAGATCCAAATGAAGTCGTCCACATAGTTCCACCACACGACTTTGATGGACACGAGCACGCCTCGCAATATAGCCCAGGTTATTCCCGTCATCTGCGTGGGTGTTCATATGACCAGGGGTGTCTGCAGCCCATAACTCTAACGCCTGAAGCTGAGTGTCTTTGCAGCTTGAGGTGAAGGAGAGTAAATTTTCTATGTAAGCCCGATAGGCATACGTGTCCGCATTGCTGGTGATCAGTTTATTATTCAGGTACACATCAATGCTTGAGAACATGCTGTGAAAGAGATTGTTGACGGTACCAATTTCACTGTCGGCTGCTAGGTCTGTACCATCTGCCTGTATAATTTTTAGTTTGAGGTACAGGTAAGATTGATTCAGATCAGTCCATTTTTCTGTCTGTGCAGGAATCACAAATTCAATCGGAGCATTATTGTCCAGGGCAGAAATGGGATAATGCTCAGTCCATTGACCTTCTTGCATGGCTGTCATGGTAGGTGGCACAACAGACACATCCAACTCTGTCTTACTACATTCACAGGAACCGTGTTGCATCATGATTAATCGAAAATATCAAGAGGTCTGGCCTGCTTAACTCGGCGATGATGAAGTTTCGAATGAGGTCTTTTCTTGACTGGTTTGCTCTTTATACGTCTTTTGGGGCTGGCCACAGCACGTAGCAAGGATTCACCCACATCTTTTAACACAGAGGCTCCGCGTTTTCGTATTACTTTTTTAGCATTTGATCCTGTCAAGATATCATTGATAGCGGCTCTTCCTTGCTGGAGTCCTTCTTTTTTCAAGGTGTGAACTCCAGATTTCACCAATGGATTCAGTAAAGGCATGATTCTTTTCATGGCTTTCTTAAACATGGATCCAAGTCCGTGTCCATATTGTCGAGGTTGACCTTGGTAAGTAGGTATCATTGTCTTTGACGTAGGTGTAGTTTCACCATAGACTTCCCATGAATAAACTGAATAGACTGGCCAGTGTCACCCCTTATATGGATGGCGATGGTGTCAAAGTCGGCTTTAGCCAGTGGTACATAGTGTAAATTCAAGAACTCGAAATGAATATGGGGGTTAGTTCCTGCTTTCGTTCTCGGATCAAATGGAGCTACACGTAAGATGGGGGCTTCTATGTTTCCGAAATAGGTATAAGACGCGAGGTCAGAATAAACAAACAAATGATTATGACCCATGTTAATATCTACGCCATGAGGAAACGGTTCCGGAGTGTCTTTAAAAAAGATGGTAGGAGAACTATCAGGGGCTCCACCCAGTTTAATAAACATGTGAGGATGAAACTGAATGCCTAGTTGATCCGAACTGTCCAGTTTTGCGCGTTTACTTTGTCCTGAAAAACCCATGGTAAATCGAAGGCCTTTCTGTCTAAATATTTTACCTAATTGATCTTTCACGGTAAAGTCAATCGTCTCGATCAAATGTTGGGGTGTGACATAAGTTCCTACAGGAATACAAAGTCGTACACCTTTTTCTTCTTTATTGGGGAGAGTACAATAGGTCTGAAAGTTTTCTAAGGCCTTACCCAGGACAGGATCGTGTGTGACAATGTAGAAATGTCTCTCTTCTTCAGTGACATTAATGACCTGACTAGGAACAATCATTTCCACTAAGGCAATTTCCCAATCTTGTTTATTGAGATGGATGGGTTTTGCCAGTTTGGTACGAAAACAACATTGCGTATTGTCTTGGAATAAATCCATAGAGCTATCACTCATGAGTGTAATGTAAAACGAACTCATGTTGATTTAGGTTTATTGAATTTCAAGGAGGGATTCGGTAGAATATAACCTAGAGAACTACTTAAAAGCAGAAGCCACAATTCTCGATCGGGTCGTTGAAAACACAAATTAAATAGCGATACGGTAATAATAATAAATACCACTACAATTTGTGACAAAAAAGTGACCTTATTTTTGGGTTCACACAATTTGGCTTGCTCTGAGGCAGTCACTTCCACACTGGCCGTATCAGTTTGAGACATGATGTATTTATTAACCAGTTCAAACTTCAAACGAGATGGGATTCGGGAATCCAACTGTGAACTTTCGAAGGATAGCCTTTCCAATGCACTTAAATTTCTCGTCTTCCGTCTACCTTTCTCTGGCGATGTGCGAGCACTGATTCAATTTCATAGATGGCATCATCTTTTATAACCTGTACTTCAGAGAAATAAAACGAACCCAATATGGGTTCTCCGTCTAAATCAGTCAATTTCACAGTAGCAGGAGAGGTCTTTTTGACCTGGATCACTTTAAACAGTTCAGTGGTCCAGTTGGGTAGATAACCTTTATCAAATGTACGTTTTGTTTTATTGATACGAACAATATCTCCCACATGAAGGGTCGTCGACGCTTTTTTTCTTGATTTTCCATACAAGGTCAAGGCCACTTGAGATTCGTTATTCTCATTTACGGATACGGGTGCCATGTGTATACTACGATGAACACGATGATTATAGGCATGCACGAGATCAGGCAATACCTGAATATACTTTCGTGTTTTATGATGCGTAAAGTATTTCCACATGCGTGGTTTTAATGTCCGTTGAAAACGTTCCACCACACAAGCCTTAGTTTCTGGGTTTTCAGTCGTAAAATAATGAATCCCTACTTTGTCTAAAAACTGTTGAAACCTTTGATTCTTGAATTCTGTTCCTTTATCTGTTTGCAACGCTTTAGGTTGTCTCGTTTTAAGAATAGAGCGAAACGCTTCCACCAATGTGAGCCCCGTTTTATCCTTGAGGGGAACTACCCAAGCATATTTTGAAAACACGTCAATGACACACAACAAATATCGATAAGGGGTGTTGTACTGAGCCAAGGATTGCATGTCTGCCAAATCAGCTTGCCATTGATGATCAATACCACCCACAATCGTTTTCCGTCTCGAGAATGCCCTACGGATAGGTTTGTGCAGGGTATAGGTCTTTTGCCCCTTCAACCAGGATCGCACTTGACTTGGCGTAATGGATTTCAGTTGAGTTCGAGCTGCTGTAGTAAGACGTTCTACCCCACCAAAACCAGCCGGATGATGGGGATCATAATAAATCTGATGTAACAGACTGTCTACCTTTATGTTAATGTTGTCTAGTAGGCTTCCCACTTAGGTTCTGCTTTAATCTGTTTGGCAGGTTTACTTATAGGTGAAGGAGGCTCAACAAAACTATCAAAGAATTCATCATCATCCTCCGAATCGTCTGCTTTTTGCATCCATGACCATCTCCGTTTATTTCCTATCACTTCTTGTGGTACATTGACATCTCTTAGTCCACTAGAAAACTGTTCCCATCCTCTAGGCTCCGACCCTTTTCTATGACGTATGACATCATTTACCAAATCAATAATGTTGGATCCTTGTATTGGTTTTCCATGATATTCCAACATCCCTTGATCATTCCATGACATGTGGGGATGATTTTGTAGAAAGTGTAATAAAAGTTGAGTTTTTCGACGCATGGTAGTAGGAACACTTTCAAGAATCCGATCCGTCATTGTAGCAGGAGCCGCTTGTGCCCCTTGTGCACCTTGAGCAGCTGGAACAACCGGTGCAGCCGGTGCAGCCGTTCCAGCCAGAGTAGCCGGTTCACGTGCTTTTTGATGAGACAGTTGAAACTTTTGCAAGACTTGCCCATAGTGTTGTGCTTTTTCTGATTCAGACAACGATTCATTTTGTAATACGTCTCCCATTTGTTTCTGTAAATCGGATGTTTGACTGACTTGCGGGGGAGGAGGTAAACGTGGTCGTTGTTCTGTTTTCCATCGATTCATCTCTTCTAGCATTTTGAACGGGACGATAGCCATTTTCTTCATATTTTTTTCACCAGTGTGGCAACACCTCCACTGAGTGCTCCTGCAGCAACAGCTTTAGCAATGATTGGAGCAAGAGCCAGTAATGGAAATAATCCTCCTTTTTTATTCAACACACGTTTCTTTTTTTTAATGGATACTCTTTTATCTGCTAAAGTGCGGAGATGTTGACGCTTGGACTTCAACCTTTGCTTTTGAGAGGGGGATAAGGCAACATTGCCTTTTAAAACATTCTGACAGCATTCTGCCACACATTGAATCATTTCTTTAGATGCTCCATGTATCATCTTTCTTCTTAACCCATCTGGGGCTTGAGTTAAACCCAAAACCAGATGTCCGTATTTATGCAGGAGTGGTCGCTTTGGTGCCATTATGTCAAATAATACCTGTTTTTACTTCTTCACAGCTTTTATAGTAAAGCATCAAAGGCTTGTCTTGAAGCTGGATTCATAGGGCCCTGTCTCATCAGGTGAATACGATGTCTCAAAAGGGGTTTCAAGACAGCCTGTCTTGATAAGGTAGATAAGGATAGGGGTAAAAAAACGGCACAATGGAGTGTCTGGTGAACTTCTAGAACTGTGAGATGATCTACTGGATGAACTGTTAGATGATCTATTGGATGAACTTCTAGAACTGTCAGATGAACTCAAACTGTTAGATGAGCTGAAGCTACTTGGCGAACTTCTAGATGAATTTTGAGATGAGCTAAAGCTACTTGGTCCACTTCTTGAAGAACTCAAGCTACTTGGCCCACTGCTTGAATAACTTCTAGATAAATTTCTTGATGAACTTCTAGATAAACTGCTTGGTCCACTTCTTGAAGAACTCAAACTGCTTGGCCCACTGCTTGAATAACTTCTAGATAAATTTCTTGATGAACTTCTAGATAAACTGCTTGGTCCACTTCTTGATAAACTGCTTGGTCCACTTCTAGATAAACTTCTGGATAAACTGCTTGGTCCACTTCTAGATAAACTTCTAGATGAACTTCTAGGTGAGCTTTTAGATGGATTCTGAGAAGTAAAACTTCTGTTTGATCCACTTCTAGAAGAACTCAAGCTCAAACTACTCACAGGACTGATTGGAGACCATTGTAACTTACTGATTGGAGTTACAGCTATAGAGGGTGTTGAAGTGGTTTGCTTTCGACGACGGAGAGTAATAAAACGTTCATTGATCTCGGCAGGCGATTTTCTGACTACTTTTTTAGTTGGAGATTTTCTAGCTGGTGCTTTTCTTGCTCTTTTAGCTGGAGATTTTCTGGCAGGCGCTTTTCTAGGTTTTTTAGCAGGCGCTTTTCTGGCTTTTTTAGCTGGAGATTTTACGAATTTACGAATAGTCTTTTGACCATTCCATCGGAGTAAACTTCGTATCATGACTCCACCAAGAAATCCACCTCCTCCTGGTTTCAATATGAGTTGACGTTTAGTATCCATGTCCACTTGATCATCTCCCAGCTGCTCTAATTCATGCTGATGTTTTTGCATAAAGTTTTGTGTTTGTTTAGGTAGCACAATTTTCTTTTTTAAAATCACCTTTGCTGCTAAGGTGAACCACTTGAGCATTTCTTTTAATCCAGACCGTAGCATTTGCTCCCGTACAGTAGGGTCTCGTTCCTGACCCAAATGTTCTAACGATTGAGCTATGGCTGTGGCTGACATGATGACTGAATGATCTCAAAACGAATACAGTGTCGTTTATATATACACAACTGGCCCACGTTTTTCTCCAGTGATGAAAAATATCTGTTCTTAACCGATAACTGTCTGGTGTTTGAGGGTGAAAGTCAATTACTAAATACCCATGAGGTGTAGAGATAGGATCTTGATAAGCGGGTAACAAGAGTGGCAATTGAATTTGATTCGCCAACACTTTGATTTGTCCTTTATCTCTTGTGTTTTGAAATAAGATCATGTAATGTGCATTTAAACTCAGGGTACGACTGGCTTTCGATTGTTGAAACATGTTTTGTGTAATGTAGATCACACTAGCATTACGATGGTGACCTTTTCGTGTAAACCATAATTTGATTTTCTCTTCATCTTTATCACCAAGCATGTCATCAAATATAATTAAATGAGGAATGGATGTGTCCTCTACTATCTCTTCATCCTCGTCAGGTATCCCCTGTATGAACCGAATACTAGGTTCTTGTTCTTGTAACTGTGCATAGGCTACTTGCCATTCTTTGTAACACAATACAATACGCTCAGGTACTACTTGAAACAAATCTGATTTGTATTCCAAAACCTTTTTTACAAATTGTGTTTTACCAGAGCCACTAGGGCCTGAGATAAACATATTGCAAGGATGCTTAAAAAGTAAACTGGACTCCATGACGTGAAAATCACAACTAACACTATTGGAAGAAAAACATTTTATTTATTTGTGTACAACATAAATAACAAGTTTATGTATGATTGAGTTCTTTACAATTTATCACAACAAGAACAACACATGTCATGTAATGGTAACAACAGTTTGTCAGAAAATTCAAACACACATTCTGAATGTCCAAATTGACTCAGAAATGTTAACACAGAGTCATTGTTCACCACCTGTTTGAACCAATCCGTTTCACTCAAGTCCATGGGTACTGATTGTTTATAAAATGAATTCATCACATGAAGTCCATGTTTCATTTCTTCAAACATGTCTGGTGTACTCAACTGTTGTCGAATCCATTCCAGAGAATGATGACCTTCAGGTATCTTCATACGATAAGCAAATACCAATGCTTTTCTCAACAGGGTATGGTTCATAATATCAAACTGTTCCATTCTTGAATCGTGTGAATCACTCTATCGTTACATACATAAGTATTCCAATCGTCTCGATGGATAGCTTTCAAGTCTAAGTGTGCACTGATCATAGCATCACGAATCATCTGTCTAAATAGTTCAAACGTGTGAGGGTTCAGAATCCACGCGCGAATGTCCTTGACCTTGACAAGGTCATCTTGTACAATACTGTATAAGGTATCCGTATACAGCTCAAAATCCAAAATGTAATATAAACTTATATATCGTCTAGATGGTTTACCCATAATTGAATATTTCCTGAACAAATCACTATTCTAGGTCAATTCGCATGAACGGCTTCAATCTCGTCTTTGACTTCTCTTAAGCGATGCCTTAATTTATAGAACACGGCACGATACTGTAGAATATGAATAACATGAGTGAACGGTACCTGTCTCTTAAATACCATGATACCACGTATTTTAAACTGTGAATACGGACGCCTCCGGGGTGAGATCTCCCATTGTCCTCTTCAGCCATACTGAACCATATCAAATTGGGGGTAAAACGAAAATTGTTAGCTAAGGCAGATACGTCGCTCAAATTGGCATCGTGGATTAAAAAATCCCATGTCGTAGATAACATACGATCTAAGCTTTGTTGTACCACATTCAGTTTTCGTAGAATAGGTAATTTTTGGTTGAATGACAAGTCCTGGCGATCACCTACATCCTTCAACAGTCTCTCTATCCGTCGTTGACTCGTATGTTGTAAACTATGTATAGCATTATGAGTAGCCCATGTGTGCACTAACTCCATCTTCCATGTTTTAGCGTTAGCCCATATGACATAACGATAAATTTTAAGTCTCAGCTCTATCGGTAGTAAGGGTATCTAATCCATGTCTTTATGAATAATGAACACACTTTGCTTGTTTAGTACTTCTAGGCCAAAAGGTCAAGGTCAGTCATGTAGATAACCATAAGGTACAGTCATATGATTCTCGACCACAATACGTTTGGTATATACCGAACGAAATGTTTTGACTTGTTTCTCACTGGTCACGGTTCTGTCCTTATGACGTTTAATCCGAGAAGCATATTCAACTACGGTCGAATAATGGTGTCTGTCTTTCACACAATCCACCATCGTATTGAAATTCACTTGTTGAGTGGCATTGTAGTCTAACGTAATGCCTTTCACTTAGCATTTTTGATGGAGTTCACCGTTTTCAATGTATTCATAGCCATAGTTATTTGGACCTAAAGCGACATATCTCACAATACGATCCTTTGGTACCTCATCTGTCCATTTTCCCAATCGACTGGAGATAATAGGAACATTATAGCCATCAGGGTCATGAATGTACATACAACTGTCTGTGTCAAAATACAGTACTCTCTTTCCTAGAGGTTCAAGCACTTTGTACAGTTCTAATCGAGCATAAGCCGTCACAAATGAAGCCACCACAGGATTGAATGATGAATGAGGGTCTGCTTTGTCCGATTCATCAGTATAATTCATTAACATGAATTCATCATGATCAAAACACTCTGCATATTTCACAGACTTTTTAGGATCGTTCAGTATTCCGTAGAACTGGTCCAATCGATGAACATACTCTGTTTTAGGCAAGAGGTTGGTTTGAGTATTTTTACCCCAGAGACAATTCAGCATGGTTTTGGCAAAAACTCGTTTTCCTGGATTTTTCTCCACCTGTTCCAAACGAATTCCTTCAGCTTCAAAATAATCCTGTTTAAATTTATCTTGAGCCTCTTCCGTATCCACCCCTGGAGGATATCCACTAGCCTCTTGTTTCATTTTCAAGTATTTGTCAATGTATTGCCGATAGACGTCCGTACTCCATTCATCCCAGTGCCATACATGATACACTTTTGATACTTGATAGCCTAAAGCAATAGCTTTAGCCAATTCAACATGAGTCCATGTGCCATACAAGAATCGTTCATACGGTGAATGTGTACAATAATCCATCTCCTTCTCAGCACAGGTACGGCATAGCGTAAACACCATTTTGCTATTGCAGTGTATGGGTAAGACAGGCATCCATAAATCTTGCGGGGGTAGAACACGGCATTTAATCAGTCCTTTGTATTTCTCAATATGCTGTTGATCAATTTGTTCTCGACTCATGATCACTGGATGGCCTATCGGATAAGCCCTGTACTTGTTCACATACGGATAGAGAGAACAAATATCCACATATTTGATTTCTTGGTCGTTGTCTACTTCATGATACAGTCGGACGGCATTCGTACGACCTCCGAACAAAGCTTCCCTGGGTTGAATCGGGTCTTGACCATGATAGAATCGTTCCACTCTTGTCTTATAGGCAGGATCCTTTTGACAACGCTGATCAAATTCACATTCCCACCTGACCACAACAGGGTACCCCTGTTCTTTCAAAGACTCCAGTCGCTTATACGTATCGTGATAGGCCTGTTGCATGCTTCTCAAAGTATATGGATTGATGGTACTTCGGTTAGAAAAACAGGTGGGGCATCCATGGTACCAACATCCCATGAATTCATACACGGTGTTGGTCTCTTGACAGTAGCCATCCACGTAATAAGGTCCAATTTTAACTTCGCCTTTGTTATTCAAGGCATGTCGAATATGTATCTCTTCGGTGACAGCCATCATTTGTAGCCAACGTATGCCTTTCATGGAATACCGGGTTTTATTGGGATACCCGGTATCCGAAATCACGGCTAAACTATGAGGTGGCATGGAATTTTTGCGCCAGGCTTTGTTACACACTTGAGCTAATGTGGTAGCTTCAGTAAATGGATCTATTTGATCACTGTCCAATAATTGTTGACGAAATTCTCCACACCCGCGTCTTAAAATGTCCACATCCGATTGACAGTATTTCTCCATTTCCTTTTGAAAATCAAATACGTCTCCTTTTCTTTCATTGTACCAGGTTAAAAACTCTTCACGTCGCTCTGGTTTCATACTATCCGGTTTGTAAAAGTGTAGCGGCAAATAAGGTCCCACATAATCTTGATACGCCAAGGTGTTTGCATAGAATGGAAACCATCCTTTGGCTAACTCGGTCAGTCCAAATGTATTGGGAAAATAGGAGAGAGGCATACTCAGGAAACTGAGGGAGTCAATCATGCGTATTCCATGCACTCTCAATTGAATGATTTTACTACCATTCATAATCAACTGGGGTTTCGCCGTCCCCTGAGTGACCACATATCTAAGAATAAACTGAGCGTCATAGCCTTGAGCATTGTGGGCTATCACTGTCGATCCTCGATGGGTAGGGAGGAATAGCCAAGTACAGAATTGTTGTAACGTATTTTCACCACGGAATGTCATTTGTCTGGCTTCATTCACCTCTTCACAATACTCACATGGAGCTTTCACTGACTTACACATACAGTCATCACAAGCACGTTGAGCCACACAAAAATTAGGGATATGTTCTCCAGAATCAAAACGACATTCAAAATCAAAAAAGATGAATGGTACTTCTGGTTGTTTTCTATCGGGTGGTTCATACGTTGGAATGTAACAGTCATGATCTGGTCCTACTATGGCTTAACAACACCTGCATTTCTTTGTCCCTGGGCAAACGTGATTCCGTTTCGTTCCAAGCACCTTTTGCCCACATTTCTTACAATTCCATACGGATTCACAAATGGTTTTACGTTGTTTTCCCGTTTTTGTTTTATGATTGTCAAAACATGCCTGACTCTGGAATAGGCGATGGCAATCCGGACATCTTATAGATTGGCCTACTGGGCACAGGGTGTGAGCATAACACTGACAAATATGGCTAAACTGGTGTCCTTCACGGTGATCATAACTGATATCGCACCATTCACAATAATAACTCCGCCCAAATAATCCGGTAATGGATACAATACAGTCATAATGATTATCATGGTGAAAGATATGAATCACACGACTTTTTTCAATCATAGCAGGTGGTTTGAATAACAATTCACTTCCATAATGTTGTGGATGGATTTTAATCACATAGCTCGGATAGAGATAGTCTTGTAGTTTTTGGTATTCTTCTATACCACACGACTGATCCGATGAAATACCCACTTGCTTTAATAATGATTCGGCTTCGTATTTTTGAAGATTTTTCTTAGAGTGACGTATAAGACCCCATCGTTTTTTCCATTCCGGGGTTTGATTTTCATGTACTTTACACCGTCCTACCACAATCGATCTAGCTAAACACATAGAGTCTTTACTATTGTCAATACACACAACACTTGTCTTTGACTTCCGCATACTGAATAAGTTTGGTGCTTTAAACGTTTTCTTTCCGGATCCCTGTGGCATAGCAATATGCGTAATTTCCATCTGTGCCGCCCCATCATGAATTTTAAATTGACGGTTACTTTGTGCCACACGTTCAATTTCATCCAACAATGTATCTCCACTAATACGAGATGCCCTATTAAACGGCACATGTATTCCAAAGTCCAAATCAGGATGTAGAATAGATACTCGAACTCGATCATTTGATCTCACTTCACATCTCTTGTAGAGCTGATCCATCATATCATTAAACAACCTTTTTGTAAATTCAAACGATTGATTATACGGCTGAAATGTCACATCATACACTCTAGATTGTGTCTTGAATTTCCTTGACTTTCTTTCCATGCGTGACTGTATGTCATAATAGTCGCGCACAGGCTCAAACTTGCTTCGTTTAGTTGGAGGTTCATCCTCACCACTAGTACTGTCGGTATCTGACATGATTATGATCTTAGAGCTTCTCCGCCGTTTTTTATACTTCGGGTTCAAGGTCACAACACGTGACACTCTATAAAAGACGTACGCTCCGTCAGTTTTTTATCATTTCAACATGAGCGATCCTAAAATGAACCAAGCTGCTGAAGAGAACCGAGATCAAACTTTGATGTATTCATTAAAGAAGAAAATTAAAGAGCTCAACAACTTAGCGGATCAGCTCTGTGGACAGAAAAATGTAACATAGGATCATATCAAGTGTTATCGTTGTGGAAAGAAAGGACATTATTCTACCAGCTGTACGGAAACCGTCGATAAAAATGAATGCTTTTATTGTCATGAACAAGGACATTTCATCGCAGACTGTCCTAAGAAACAAGGTGAACAGGTCGATCTACAGGACGCAGAACAGAGTAAGAAAAAACGTAAATACAAAAAGAATCCAACAAAAACTGTGAGTGACTTTGTGTAATCCGGACAATGTGTTGGACAGTTTGTGTTCGGGACAATGTGTATAGACTTAATTGGAGACTAGTGAGTTGTATTGTATGGTTGTACTTTGTACTTTGTTACACTTTGTTACTCAGAATGTTTTCAAAAATAAAATGATAGACAATGTAATAAATGTAATATGCTTTTGTTCTTTGCTTGAGATATAAAACGAATCTAACACAATATGGTGGCCCTAATAACGTGACCGTTGGGTAATTCATTGCATTTCTGCAAGAAATAAGTACCGCCAATAGTTGGCTCTCAAATCCTCATCATAAAAGATGGAAAGGTCAGGGTTATAAATTATCCATCTTGATATCCATCTTCACTTCTACACACACATCTTGGAATTCAGACAAGTCTGGGTACAAATTACCCATCTTGACCACCACAAACATCTTCTTGTAACTCAGACAAGTTAGGTTCATCAGAAGTACTTTTCAAGCAGTTGCCCATGTTGAATCATGACACATTAATGAGCTATGGAACATGAAAAAAACTGACCTAGAAACAACAGACCAATGACAATGAGCTTATGTTTATGATCCTTTGAAATACGTTACAATGAAATGAAACCGTTTAAACACGTAATGGACCAATCAGAGTCCTTGTATCATAGTCAGTGAGTGACCTTGCCTTGATCTAGTTTCATTCTGTATCAAGATGTCACAGAGAACAGTCAATATAGATATGCAAGTAAATATGCTGCTTAGGGCTAGGTATATGAGCAGCTGGAGATGCTAGCTAGAAGAGCTGCGTTTTGAAGTGAAAGAGCTGAGGAGAGGGGAAGGAGAAGTGTTTGTAGAGGGGTAGGTGGAGGACTGCTGGGGGGGAAGTGGACTGGGGGGATACCCCATCAAGATCACCAGAGAACTGGGAAGATGAATGGTAGAGGTTCCCTTCGAGCCTCTATCAACCCACACCGGACCCGAAGGATGTCCAGAAATGGGACAAGTGGTGTCCCGTTGTATGGGGAGATGCGGTCAACGCCATTAATTCCCATACAAGCAACAATCAGTCCATTTCAGGACCCAAAGTCCACGGCCCTTTTCAGGGCCCCCATACAATTCAGAAAGAATCACTCTCATATTGTCAATATTACTGAAGTAAATGTCCTATCTGATAACACCAAAAATAAGCTGGTGTAGGTAAGTTGGTTTGAGGTAAGTATTCTATAAACATTTGATTATAACATTTCCTACAAATATAAGTGCTGTGATTGTATGATGTATGATTCTACAAGTTGTATGATATTAGTGCTGTATAGTTGATGTGTACAAAGCATTTTTCAACAAATGTATGCACAGTGTTGTAAGTTGTATTACGTGTACAAAGTATTTCCACAAATGTATGCAAAGTGTTAGTATGTTATGTACAAAGTATTTCCTACAAATGTAATGCAAAGTGCTGGTTAGTATGATGTGTACAATATAACCTTGAAGTGTCACAATTGGCCTTGACGTGTAACAATTGACCTTGACAGTGTCAAACTGCTTGAAGTGTCACACTGGTACAAAAAAAAACTTGAAGTGTCACACTTATTCAAAAAAAACTTGAAGTGTCAAAAATAACCTTGACCTAATAGAACACTGGCGCGTGCAGGCAAAAAGTATAAATACCCCCGGGCAGACACTATTTTTTCATTAGCTAGCATGGAGTCCTTCAACATGCCATACGATGTATTGAGAGAAGCACTAGAATCATCTGAGTTGATAGACCAGAATGCGGGTATGCATTACAACCAGCCGAAGTACAAACAGCCAAAGTACATTCAACTACAGTATAGTCAACCACAGTACAGCCAATACAGTCAACCACAGTACAGTCTGCCTAAGTACAGTCAACAGTCCATGGTAGATGTACAGCCGATAAAACCCATGGTAGATGTACAGTCCATTGGTAGATGTACAACCCCCTATGGCGAATACACAGCCTATACAGCCTATGACGAATACACAGCCCCCTATGGCGAATACACAGCCCCTATGGCGAATACACAGCTTATGACGGATAAACAGTCTAATACAACGGGTGATGCAAAGCCTACAACGGATTGTCTGTTCTACAAGGTATCAAGGAAGAAATGGTACAGATGAATCAAGTGATGCAAGAGATGGTCAGACTCATGAAGAATCAAGAAGTACGGTTTTAAGCCACAAGAAATGATTGTACCTGTACAGTATGTATGATTCAAAGAAACGAAAACATGAGCATGAGAAAAAGAAACCGGAGCATGACAAAAAGAAAACGGAGATGACAGAAACGAAGAAACGAAAACATGACCTTGAGAAACAACCTCGGGGCAAGTATGGTAAAGAAATAAAGAAATGAAGATCCGACTAACCTAACAGCTATGAAGAAACCATGACCAACCACCAACGGCCCTTTTCAGGGCCACCAACCACCAACGGCCCTTTTCAGGGCCACCATGTCTTTTCGAAAGAAAATTCTCTCATTGTCTAAATTTTAGTCTATTACACACACAGTGGTCCCAGAAGTTTCCGAAAAATTCAATTCATACTATTTTGAGCACCAAATATTGATTTCCAATTTGTCCTAATTTGTCACAATTTTGTTTACTTTGGGGACCCACCCCCCTCTATATTCTATATGACCCGGTCCCAGGGTTACCGCCCATTACTACTTATAGTTATTCAACCAGACGGACCGACACGCATGCAAGCAAAACATCATGTGTGCAGTTATAATGAATAGGAAGTGTCCGTATTAGTAATTCATATTGAGATTTCCTTATTATTCTATTCAATTGTCCTTATTATCGGTAACACACAAAACAATTTCCTTGATTTAATTATTTTGGTATTTTAGCCGATTTCGCACGGAAATTTGTAATTACATTAATATAATTATATTAAATCATATAGGTTTCTCTGATTGAAATTTAGCTTGTTCAAATTAAAACAAAAAAAACCCAGACAATTGTCAAACGCTTAGTCTTAATGAAATTCTAAATAGAGATATAGTGCATCCTCTCCTAAGCAACATCCTTTGGGGTGTGTTGTTGTTGTTGGTTGAGAGGTTGGTGCCCTAGAGAGATTAATTTAGTAAGTAAATCGAGCAGTGGGAACAATTATATTGTTGAAGAAGTGAAGTTGTTGCTCAAAGATGAGAGCCACTCTGGAGATGTGAATTGTATTTAGAAATAATCCCAAACTTGTACAAACATTTTATTCTAAGGTAATATAATAATTATACACACCTTGGTAGTTAAAGATGCTTTAAAAGCAATTTGATTGTATCTTGAAACAAACAGAAAAAGTAATAACATGATAGACTTAGTATTCCTAATTAAACGGATTGAATATTTATGATATGTAATAAACTTAATATGATATTCTAATTGCAGTTCCAAGTCCAGTACTAATTTTGTCGGACGTCGATTATCAGCGAATCAAGAGATTGCTTATTAAAATTTGGGTTACTTTGGGTTAGGCAATATAATCATAAAATTAGCAACATTTAAATTACGAGACTGTGATGAATGTTTCTCGTTGGTAAAAAACAGTACACATTTATAAATTGGAATCACTCGTTAACGTGTTCAAAATAAGATACCTGCTAGCTTGAAAGAAAAAATAAACTAAACATGGAGTTATTATATTTTGTACTTCTTTTAATGCCTATATTGGACTGTGCTCATGCTGTTAATTTTTGGGTACATTTACCAGTCATACAAGGCCTATCACCTACTAATTATAACTTGTGCCATCGCTTATGCAGTGTGCAAAAACGAAAGGATCGGTCGGAATTGTGATCGACTCTACAAACAACAAGTGCACTTATCTCACATCCAGTTGGCTGACGGACCAACAGACTGTTGAAGGTAACATATACATGCTGAAAGTTTACAGTGATGAGAAATATGTCCCTCCGGTACGTATATAGTAGACATTTTCTTTGATTGCATATAATAAGTCATTCATAAAGTTCTCTTGTTTAAAATGGTCAGTTAAACAATTTCTGAAAAGTTTGTTATAGCATTGAAAACAACTGCAAGAAGGGACGACATTTTGACGCGTTCCTTCGAATGTACATACAACGTACTTACAAACTTCACTGTTTTTTATAACCGTCCATATGGTACGTTGTAGTAACAGACTAATACAAGAGAAGTTTGACTAACCCGTATGCCCCCTTAGCGCCAACTAGACATGTCGATGTCGTTTGCACGCAGATTGAACGGCGTTTTCTGAGATGGCATTGTGTCCTCTAACGCGCTTATACGAAAGTCAGTCAACACGCGGTCAGCTCATTATGAGCGCAATGAAAGCACACTGCGCGCAGTAGAAACACCATGAGAGCGCCAACAATCGCCAATAAGAACTCCGTTGTGAACGCGATAGAACGCCATATAAGCTACGAAGAAACGCCTTAATCGTTGTAAGGAGGCCGTTACATCTCCATTTTTAATGATTTGTTCATGCGATCTGACGGCGCTCTGGAAAATTAGACAACGCAATGCAGCGGAAACACGACAGTTAGCGTGACACACTGGGTATTGAAATTGCGACATTTAGCGCGACATTTAGCGTGACAGACATGGGTATTGAGATTGCGACATTTAGAGCGACATTTAGCGTGACAAACCTGGGTATTGAGATTGCGATAATTAGTGCGACATTTAGCGTGACAGACCTGGGTATTGAGATTGCGATATTTAGCGCGACATTTAGCGTGATAGACCTGGGTATTGAGACTGCGACATTTAGCGTGACAGACTTGGGTATGGTTGAAATTGCGACATTTAGAGCGACATTTAGCGTGACAGACCTGGGTATTGAGACTGCGCACATCACGGTTGGTGTAATACTATTATCTGATTGGACAATGAAAAGTTTAAAACACGCAATTAAGAATGTGTGGTGCTTTCTTCAGATGAAACATACGCAGGTAACTAAAACAATGGCTGAAAAATCCGAACGCAATTTGACATTCCTGACACCTTGATTGGTATAATCATTCGTTTGACAAAAGTCATGAAGTAACTTAATCAGTTAATGTATATAGAATTCAATGTTATTCGTTTTTCAATTTGATATTTTTCCAGTTAAATTTCTTTACCAGAAATGGATCATACAGGCATTTGGATCAGTCGGCCACCAATGGTTCTCCAGGATGGAAGCAAAGTTGAGATGTATTTTTTCTCCTCCAACTCAAGTAACCAGTAATTATACTCTTGTTTCAGTCTGAATAATTGTGCAGTGAAAACCTGTGTTAGCGGAACCAATTACGAATAAAGGCCACATGGATTGTTAATAAAGGACATTATTCTAACAATTGTCATTGGTTGTTTAGAACAAAATGACATTTAGATAAACGTGTTACCTGTCAATGAAAGCCGCGTCATTGCTTTCTTTGGTAGCCTTCGTAACACAGAGTCGATATTATTATTCATTCAAATAAAAGTCACCAGATTGGGACAAAAATACCTTATACAGTAAAACCTGTGAACTAAGGCAACTATTGGGAAAGGCAAAATGTGGCTTTTTTTGACAGGTGGCCTTTATCCGGATTGTAATTACGTTCTAATAATGAATGACGGTTTGAAAACATGGCCTTTATTCGCTGTGGTGACCTATCGAAGTTGTTCTCACAATGCAAGAAGTCTCAGAATTGTACGACCACCTCAAGAATGTTCGAGTCAGCCCCTCTTTAATCCCGTCTAAGATACGGATAATTTTATTATATACACCAGCAGCTAAGTTACTATACAACCAGCTAGTTACTATACAACATGCAGCTAGTTACTATACAACATGCATCTAGTTACTATACAACTAGCAGCTAGTTACTATACAACATGCAG